>JAMWYP010000339.1:0-437869 GCA_025563575.1 Acacia pycnantha | reverse complement strand
GAGACGACGCCGTTCAATTTTTCCTCCTCCTCTTCCTCTTGTTTTATTAGTTTCACTTTTGTCTTATAGTCCTCATTTTGATGAATATAAGTTTTTTTTTTAGCAAAAGAATATAAGTTTATTTTGAAAATTATAAATAAAATATACATATTAAATAGGTATAAGTATTATTGTCAAAAACCAGTGTAAACTGGAGTGATTCGTATTAAAACGTAAGTAAAAACGGTCCTCAGTAAAAGGGTAAAAACGCCACATAAAAACATAAAAATAGTTACGTTTTTACTTTTAAAAAAATAAACCCAATTTTCATTTCCCCCAAGTTTTGCATTTTAAGTTATAAGAGCATGAACTTGTTATAAGAGCAAGAAATGAGGACATTGAATACATGTAACTGATGCAAAATAATATGTTTGATTTAAATCAATTAATATAATTTAAAAATTGTTAAACTTTATTCTTTTGATATTTTGGAACTTGGTTGTAGGAGTTGTTAAACTCTTTTTGTGTTTTTGGACTTATGTTTTATATAGTTTTGTGACTTATATATTTTAAACCAAAAAAGGATCTTTCGTGTATAATCCTGCATAATCTCGATATGAAATTGTTTATTGAATTTTGAATAGTGATTTTTGTTTTTTTACATACATATATATATATATTTTTTGTATCATGACCTTAAATAATATAAACTTTACATTTTGTGTTGTTTCTATGATTTACGTTCTACCACTACTTTCTATTTCTACGTAAAAACTTCGATTTTGATTGGGCATAAGTAGGGTTAGAATGCAGGATCCCGACCCTTTTAAACCCGAACTCTTAAAGGCCAGCTCGTTTAGGCCTGCATAATACTCCCTCCAGTTCTAATTATAAGACCTAGTTGACTTTTCTTGGAGAGATTGAGAAAGCTAATTAAATTACTTTAGAGTATTTTTATTTTTATTTTTATTTTTTTCTTCAAACTATTTAGTTTGACTAATAAACTAATATATAATCTAAGGATATACAACATATGAAATGATTAAGTAACTTATTTAGCTTCCTTAAGTTCTCAAAAAAATCTTTTCTTAATTAGAGACCGAAGGTAGTACTACTTTTCAATTAAAATATGTTTTGATCATTTTTATAATTATATTTGTTTATTTTTTTGCCGTTAGCTAGTATTTTTTTGAATTTGCCTTAATCAATTATAAATTATATGATCAAATATGATGTAAAATATTAAGATATTTATGTGATTTTGTATCATTTTCCTATTAGGGGTTTAGGATAACGGTTTGACTTAATTTTGGTTATTTTGACTTAGTTTGGCACTTTAATTTACCAATATTTACTATTTAAATTAGAAATTTCATGAATTTTTTTTCCTATTTTTAAAAATTTGAACTTTGTTGTTAAGTATTTAATTAGGAAGAGGAATGATACGACATGGGCGAGGGGATCAACTAGGAAAAAAAATTTTGGAAGACACGAACGGGACATATGATCGAATGTATGATCTTAAAAGAATATGTCTCTTACAACCCTAGCTATAAAGATATCACAAAGATGATCAGTCCTTGATACAATCTAAGTATTCACATGAGAATACAAAGATTTAAGCAAAGCTCACACAAGAGAAATAAAATTCTCAATTATCACTCATCAAGTTTGAATATTAGTACAAAAACATGACCTTCATATATAAACAACAAAAGAATACTCCATAATTGAAAACCTAGTCATCAATGCATTAAATGATGCCTTCATGATGATTGATTATCTTGATTGTTACCATTCAAGCTTAAAGGACTAAGGAAATTACTTAATCTTCAAGACTAACCCAGCAACCTAAAAAATAGAAAACTAAAACAAAGTCTTTATGAGCAATCTTTGACAAAAATGTCTTATTCAATGCAAATAAAAAAGGAAACTAATTCAAAAACAAAACTAAATCAGATTTGATGCATAAGGACACCTTCTAGATACTTCTTGAGGCGTCTTGGACGTCAGTTATGATCTTCTTCCAAGGCACATGCTAGTCACATGGTATTTTAAGTGAATTCTTCAATCTGAACTACACATGAGCCTTGTACACATGAGCTCTGTACATTTTCTTGTTGGGCTTCTAGCAATGTGATCATTATTCTTGGGCGTGATCTTGTCTTTCTTAACATCCAAGTGTACAAATGCCATTGACTCGCATGTCATGGTGGCTTGAGTCTTGTGTCCCGTGTCACGTCAAGCACCACATATGTAATTGTCTATGTCATCATCCAAGCAATAATCCATATCTGCCTCCATATAAGCATTTTCAACACTTGATAGTCTCCTTGAAAATTAGAGCTTGTTGGGCCTCGAACTAGATGAATTCTAACATCCAAGTGTACAAATGCCATTGACTCGCATGTCATGGTGGCTTGAGGTGCCGTGTCACGTGTCACGTCAAGCACCACATATGTAATTGTCTATGTCATCATCCAAGCAATAATCCATATACGCCTCCATATAAGCATTTTCAACACTTGATAGTCTCCTTGAAAAACGTTAAAGCTTGTTGGGCCTCAAACTGGATGAATTCTTCTTAGGCTTGTTGTCCTCCTGATATGCTTTCAAGGAAGCTCTCCCAAAATGTATATCCAGTTAAGATAATCAAAAAGATATTTTTTCATTTAAATAGACTTAAACCTGAGGCCTTACTCTCTAAATTGTCATACCCACTCTATTATGATCCGACAACACTTGTTGGTGTTTAGATTATTAGAAGCTAAAGACAAGTTTGATAAAAATGATAGTAAAGAGAAGAGAACAGGAAAATCAACGAATTGAAATTTATTAGCCTCATATGAGGAGTGACTTAATAACTCTGAATCGTTTCCCTTGAATCAGTTCAAAACCAATACAGAAAAGCAAAGATACAATAGTGTATTATTGCACTTTCTACCTCAACAACTATGGATTTTTTTTTGCAAATGTGTACATGGCTTTTAGCCTTGCAATACAGATATTGCATGCAGAATCATATTTCACACAGCCAATAATGAATGGGTAGTCAAAATTATGAATGAGCTGCTTAACCACTTGCTTGCCCTTACCTTGTCTGATAGTTGTTTTACTTTTATATTTTTGGTACAAAAGAGGTATAGCCTGACATGAATTAAGTTAGACAAGTGGAGAATTAAATCCTGTACAATCTTTAGCTACCAATAGCCAAAGATTAGACAGACAATTATCAAAGAAAGCTGAAGTAGATAACTCATCTTTAGCCAAAGCATCTGCAATGCAATTTTGATCTTTAGATATATGATTGACTTGTAAAATGGCTTGTAAAAGCTGAAGTAGATAACTCATCCTTAGCCGAAGATCTGTAAAATGACAGATAACTATACAAAATTTAAAAATAAAAAATAAAAGATTAGTCACCAAGCTATATGTTTCCAGTATTTCTCCTTAACTTCTTCTATTAGCACTGCTAATTAAAAGAGAAAAACACGCCGGTACCAAAATAAAAATTGAAAGAAAATATAAATGCTTGCAAAATTGTTTTCCCTTATATATACATATACACACACTAGATATAAAATAAGCCTAATGTTTTTAGTTTCTAAATGACGATAAAGTTACATTTGCCAAATTGACTTTTAAAATGACAAAATGATGTCAAGTCAAAGGGATTACTAGTTACTGCACTGATTCAATCAAGCTTTTGTAAACCAGTCTTTTCGCAATATCACTAAGGTAGTATAAATTTGATTCTTCAAATTAAAATGGCTGGAAAAAAAAAAAATAAAGAAAATCAAATGAAAGTGCTCATAAATTCCTAGGAATGTCATTCACTTCTGTAAATTTTAAAGAAAAAAAAAATATTCCACCTAGTTTCCATGCGAGGCTCTTTTTATTGACAACCATACTGAGAGCGCATGAGATCAACAATATAACATCATACTGACTCATCATATCTAAGAATTGTAACCTCACTATTAAAAGCACATGTCTAGCTAGCACTGCAATACAAAACTCAATGCTTTGATCCTCTAATAATGGAAACCAAAAAGAAATACCCAATTGGACTTTATTCCAACTGCTTCTCTCCTTCCTCATCCACTCGATATTCCTCGTCATCACTGTCATCGTATACTTCAGGATCAACATGGTCAAACTCGTCATCATATAATCGGCTTGAGGCCATCGGCTGAGCTCAAGTTACATTTGTTCCTCATTTAAGAAGTCAATCCCATATTGCGTGGTGCGATGTTTAACCAGTGCCAGTAAGTAGCCGGTCTTCCTTGTTTAAGTAATGCAGCTCCTTATTGATGCTGGGTGTAGCCATCATAGTCATTTGCATCATATGACCCTACAATCAAGTAAATAGGATCTTGCCAGCTCATTATGGGACAACTTTCAAAGGTTAATCTATCTAGCTGCCAGAAACAGTTCTTGTCAAGTTCGTCAAATTACAACAAACAAATACTTCCGAATAAAATGGTTAAAAGAAAGAATTCCTACATAATATTTAGAGGCAAGATGCATGAAGAACTATGAGATCTCATTTCCATTTACACAATTGATATGATCAAAATTAAAAGCATCGTTCGGGTAATATTATCCTTAGACTCTTGGTTCCATGTAGAGAAACCACAGAGCGCAAGACCCTCTACTTTCCTTTCATTAGCATAGGATGCTCATAATAGAATGCATTAGTTCTAAGTAAGTCAGAAAGGAAACAGCTGTTCCACAAGAATAAACCCATCTCGCAAGATCAGTGATAAATCTAAACAGCAAAATTGAGATGTAGTAAAAAGACTGGATAAAAAATTATTCACATGAACTCAGATGACTTGCATTATGCTTGGTACGCCATTCTTGTAACAGGACCATAATGACTAGTTATAAATCACAGTTAGGTTCTTGAAAGAGCCTCATGAAGAAATACTAAACTAACTTTCAAATTTCAACTACGACCAGACAAATTGTTAAATCCCACCAACTTGACTTGACATGATCGGTACCATTGAAAAAATTGATCCAAATGAAACTGTTATGATCAGGTTTTGGATAGTTTATGGCAGCAGACATTGATGGTGACTGTTTTGGATAGCTTTTTTTCCCTTTTTTCATGGCAGGGTAGGGGCTTTTTTTTTTTTTTCTTTTTCTTTTCAGGTTTAAAAGAACTGTGAGGGGAGGTGCAGGAACATATTGAGGAGTGTTGGAGAGAATTTATGGCATCTCAACAAATTAGGGAAATTCATTGTATTACTAGACACTAGATGCCTATTTGTGGAGTGCATTCCAGCATATTTTATATATATTAGTAGTTCTATATTGGGTTAAGGAGCAATTTTACACATGAAGTTTACCCTTGAGAGTGCCTAGCACCACGAAGTTTTTTCATGGAACGTTGACGTAGCGCTTATTTGGACTGACACGCTGACGTGGATGCTGACGGTAAGTAAAAAAGAAAATGACCATTTTGCCCTTAGTTTAAGTAAAAATTACACTTTTGCCCTTAGTTTTAAATAAATAAATAAAAAACTAAAAATACACCCTCCCCCAGGTCGGCCCCACCATCGGCGGCCGCCCACCGCCAGCCGCGGCGCCGACCACCACCGGCGGCGGAGTGGGCCCACCCGGGGGTAATTTTTAAAAAAAAAAAATTTAGGGCAAAAGTGTAATTTTACCCGCGTTACTGTTCACTTCCGTCCAAGTTAACGGTCAACTAACGGCCGTGGTGCTGGGCGCTCCCAAAACGTAACTTCGTGTGTACTTTTGCTCCTGAAAAAAATTCGTGGTCTTTGGACGCTCAGGGTAAACTTCATGTGTAAAATTGCACATTTACCCTTCTATATTCTGCTTTCCATCAATTTGGAACCAATGCAGTGATAGTCGGAAACATGGAAAACATGAGTGGAGTATACATTTGAGGAGTTGTAAAGAGACTCAGATGTAAATAGAAGTGATAAGGAAAGCGTGAGAAAGGAAATAAGTCTAATAGGTTTTGTTGTTTCGGTGAAGTCGGAGAGTCTTTTGCTAGACTTAATAAAGGGGTTGGCAGAATTCAGAAAAAGAATTATGGTTGTTCATATAATTGACAGGAAAAGAGAAGAAATAAAGAAGCCTAATTTGGTGCATGTTTGGCAAACCACAAAACCGTGGTTTCGAAGCTTCTTTCCATAAGCCGAGACAAAACCCCTCTCGCATGCCCCTCATAAATGGTAAAAGCTATTCTCAAAGGCTAATCCAAATATGCACTTGGTAAGCAGCCATTAGTCACAACTTTGATTCTTGCATTGAGAACAAGGCGAAGGTTCAAGAACCTGGTATTCATGGGATCTCATTTTCCTTACCCATCATCATGTAACTGATTAAGATAGTTTTTTATGCAGCACAGGATAGTTATGTAACTGTTTGGGCAGGTTTACGCAATTTGAGGGTGGTTTAAAACCATTCTACTCAGTTTTTGGGTAATTTTAGTGGTAACTGTTTTGGAAGGTTTTTCCAGTAGTTGAGGATTAAAAGACTAAAGAGCGAAGGAGAGGAAAAGCATTATGGAGTATTTCAAATATTCCTAATTCCTAATGTCTTTAATAATTAGGGAAACTCATTGTCACTAGATTTTCCTAAGTTGTATGTATAATTGTATATACATATTCGATGTTTTACATATGGCTCTAGTTCAGTATTCAGGACTCCATCAGAATCATCCTAAAAATGGTGATTTGACTTTGGGTACTGATCAATAACTTAGTAGTAGCTCTGTCACCAAAATGAGACTAACAGGCAAAACGGTGAAATCAGGCGGTTTAAGATGTCAATACTGTGTCATACTCATATTAACTAAAAGTAATCTTACAGGTTGGGGAATCATTTCATTAATCTCAAAAACAATTTTATTGAATTATATTATATCTCACTCCTAGAGTCTTCAAATCATACAACACAAAATTAAACAACAGTCGCATTCTGAAGTTCTCTAGGATCAAAAGAACTTCATTGCAAGCATGCAGTGCCTACAATGCCACAATATACGTTATATAAATATATACTAATAAAAGAAACTAAAAAAATGTAAACACAATAATAGCAACATCATGGATTATCAAACCTCACCTGATAATATCTGCCATCTAGCTTTTTGATACCATATCCCAACTGAACAGTTTCAAAATACTTCATATCAGTGAGAACTCCATTTCTTCTATAAACATGTTTTCCCACCCTAGCAACCAAATCCATGATAGGTTCCCTCTTTAAATGAGGCTTAAATAGAAGCATACAATCGTAAAGAGGCATTTTTTTATCTGCTTTGAGGGAGCCAAATCAGCTACAGATCTGCTTCACCAAGCAATCAATTAGCAAAGTTAAAGGAGTCTTACAAATTTCCATTTTCCGAGTATCTAATCCAATATAAATTATCATTATCAAACCCTGATAACAGTTAAAAACACACGCACGGATGGACGGAGAGTTTAGATAGATAAATGTCAATCTTGTACTTATCAAAGAGCGAGCGTGAGCACACACGCATCAAAACTTTCATTCCCATCTCATTTTTCCTTGGAGCAAACTGACACTGATTATCATAAAATTGTTCAATACCAGTTTAGAAGATTGAGACCTGATATGTAAGGTGTAGAAAATAGAAAATATTAGTAGTTAGTTGTTATTAGAGTTAGTTAATTAGTTAGGAGGTTAGTAGTTAGTTGTTATTACTGTTTTCCATTGGGTTAGTTGACTGAACTGTCTAAGGTCTATCCTATATAAAAGGAGGGCCTAGACTTGTAGGTGTTGAATATGAATTGTTATGATGAATGAATAAAGGAATTCCGGATTGGATTCTTTTCTCTCTTCCCTCTCTCTTGTTTCTCTTCTCAATTCGTCTGATTTCTCAATTCTCTACAACCTAGCTATCAAGACCTATATGAAGTTTCTACGGTTCCAATTCCATCATTCATAAATATTATGGTTTACCAAATTCCATGATATAAGCAATATCTGGTTTACCAAAATAAAGACAGATATGACCACATTTTCTATCTCAACCAATTGATCGGTTTCCTACTGTCCATTTTTTTAACCCTACATTGCCACACATAAAATGGATATTTGCATTTAGAAACAGATTCACAAGAGAGGTATGAACAAGTGAAACTCACTAATGGATACCTTTAAAAACTTTTATGCAGGAAGAAGCCGTAAATGTATGATCAATGATCGAAATGGAGAAGCAATACGACGCTGCTTACAACGGGTAATGCGAGAAGGGAAAAATATCCGGTTGGGGCTTCGCCGGATTGGGTCTCCAGCAGCGTAGCTCGGCCGCTGGAGGTGGACGGCAGAGCTGAAGGACAGAAACGGGGGGAGACAGTGAAATGAAGAGTAGTAGGCCGATCCGGTGAAATCCAGCAAATGGGCTAGGGCTTTCTGAAACGACGTAGCATGCTATATCCTGGGTCCCACATTATTTCCAGCTAGGGGTGGAAACAAGTCAGGCCTCCCCCTTAACAGGCCAGGCCTGTTATGCATGGAAGTGGCTGAGCGCTGCTGCTAAGGCATTCTGAGCATATATTTTTGGCACGAGCATGGCTCAGATATCTGAGCACAGCTTACTGTTGTGTACGGCTTGTATTTTTAAAACTTTTGTACAGGCCTAAAACAGGCCTCCTGTAAACAGGCCGGAAACAGGCCTGCTTTAAACAGGCCAAAAACAGGCCTTATATAAATTATTCCTAATGATCTAAAATACATCATATAAAATGAAATCAAATACAACAACATAATAGATTCTACAACAACATGAAAAATGAAATCACATCCAACATCCAACATACAGATTCAACATCCAACATCCCATAAATACAGATTCCAATTTGACCATCAACAAGAAGGCAAACCAAGTCAGCTATTCTCTGTATCTGTTTGATGCTGTGAGACACAATTATCACAGTCATACCACTGTTCTTGCTCAGCTTCATTAGAAAAGAGAAAAGAAATATGCAACACACTTTCAGCACAAAGAGAAAGAGAAAAGGAATTCCAATTTGACCATCAACAAGAAGGCAAACCAAGTCAGCTATCCTCTGTATCTGTTTGATGCTGTGAGACACAATTATCGAATTGCAGCACAAAAGAGAAAAGAAGCTACTCTTTCTAGTAAACGATCCACTTCACTTAATGTTTTGTTAAATAAAAGGAATTCACAAAGTCAAAGAAACTTCATGCACTATCCAGAAATATGCAACACACTTTTTACTTCTTTGAGAAATACATTAACCAATTAAAACTGTGTCCAAAAATTAGAACCAGTAGAGAAGCTTTTAAATATAAAGAATCAGCATGTCCTGCTTCAAAGCTGAACATAATGAATTAATTAATTAACATAAAATTAAGTGTCACAAGTCCTGCCTCTTAGTGACATGCAAATGCATCTTACACATAGAAGACTAATAATGTACACAAAATTTAAAACTGTCATCCCTGAGTTTAATCTTTCATCCACAATAATACAAATAATTCAACATCATTCAAAACCTTTCCCCACCGAAACTCCAATGAATAGGATCCATTTGAAATCATGCCATTTTAAGAATAATACTTGCTCGTCATCATTAATTAACAATATGCTAAGGTTCCAAGCTAATAATATCCTGCAATGCAACAAGGCAGGAAGCATGCTTTAAAAATACTTTTCAGTCTGATGTTTCTACCAGAAACAAAACTGAACATGCCAGCCCCTCCCATTATTCCATTTCTGACTTTGTAGTTAGACACTTAGACTATGCCATCTTTAACCCGGAGAGGGGAAAAAAGCTAATGACTTTACGGCCTAGCAGCATGTAGTCCATCCTTGGTGAATATGATGAATGGGAATTTCTAATTTGAATGAATTATATGAGAATGTTTGAACTTTGATATGATATGTGAAATATATGATGAATGTGGTCTTGATGAATGCTTGGCCAGACATATATATATATATATATATATAGGGTTTATCGTTTGTCATGTCATTTGACATAAGATTATGTCAGTGAGCCCAAAAACTCGTTTTGGGAGTTAAGGAAATTAATGAAGGGTGTTTTGTATTTTGTTTTAGAATTTATTATATGAATTTTACTAAAAGATCTTTCATTAATTCACCTGACCCAAAACTACGTCGTTTTGAGAGTTCATTAATTCCTCTAATCCCAAAGCGACGTAGTTTTGAGTGACTTGCACCTATATGCCAGTGACGTGACAAACGATAACATCATATATATATATATATATATATATATATATATATATATATATATACACACACATATACATATTAATTCCCCTGACCCAAAATTTTGGAGTGGCTGCATGCCTTTATGTCAGTGGCGTAATAGCAATAACCCATATATATATATATATATATATATATATATATATATATATAATTACACTTTTACCCTCCACAGGCGCAGCGAGGCCTATTCGAGGCCTTGGCACAGCTGGTAAGGCAAACGAGCCTTAAATTAGGCCTTGGCACAGCCTTTTAGCCTAACCGAGGCCGGGCGTCCGAGCTTTTGCAGGGGCCGAGGCCACATGTTGGCCCTTTATTCACCTCTATTTCCAGCACTCGATTTTTTTCCTCTGGACTTTTTTTTTTTTTGGCGATAAAAGCTAGTTTAGTTAATAATAAAGACAATTTTCCCCCTTTTGATGCGGATGGATTAGGATGGATCGGACGGATAGATCAAATGGCTCGTTGTAGCTAGCCCTCTTTTGATTTGGTTGTATTTTGGATTAGATCTTTGTGATTTAATCCCCCCTCTTTCTTCAAGATTCGGCTTGCCTATATTTCACAAAAAAAAAAAAAAAAAAAAAAGAAAAGAAAGAAGAAGACAATTTTCCCCCTCTGGACTTAATACTACGTATACAATTAAAAAGAGATATAATTCAAAGATTTTTTTAAGGATTTTGATTTTTGACAAACTAGTTGGGACATGAAAGCTGATCTATCAAAAAGAGAGTTTTTTTTTTTTCCAAATTATTTTTAGAATTGGCGATTAAATTTATAGTTTATATAGATAAATATCAATTACAAAAAATCCTATTATTTATGTGACACGATTATTTCTTTATCATTTTGAAAGTTCTTTTTGGAGAATAGCTTCAAAAGAAAAGGTAATAAAAGTGATTTTAAAAAATAGATTACAAACCGAATACATTTTGTAAAAAAATAATTTTAACAGGGGGATTGGATGGTTTCTATTACGTGGAAAAAAAACGAAGAAGATGGTTTCGAATAGTTTCTTCGAAAGAAGAAGAAGAAGAAGATGATGGTGGTGGTTGAAGTGAAAAAAACAGAAGAAGAAGATGATGATGGTTTCGAATAGCTTCTTTGAAGTGAAAAAAACAAAAGAAGAAGATGAAGATGATGATTTCGAATAGCTTCTTTGAAGTGTAAAAAAACAAAAGAAAAAGAAGAAGAAGTTTTGAATAGCTTCTTTGAAGTGTAAAAAAACAAAAGAAGCAGAATAAGAAGAAGAAGAAGGTTTTGAATAGCTTCTTTGAAGTGTAAAAAAACAAAAGAAGAAGAAGAAGATGATGATGATGGTTTCGAATAGCTTCTTTGAAGTGTAAAAAAACAAAAGATGAAGAGAAGATGATGATGATGATGACGGTTTCGAATAGCTTCTTTGAAGTGTAAAAAAACAGAAGAAGAAGAAGAAGAAGATGATGATGATGATGATGGTTTCGGTTTCGGTTTCGAATAGCTTCTTTAAAGTGTAAAAAAACAGAAGAAGAAGATGATGAAGATGATGGTGATGGTCAGCGGCGGACCCACACTGGTACCAGTGTGGGCAAGTGCAGACACTAAAAATTTGATAATATATATATATTGAAGGAATTCTTTATCAATTTACCTAGATAGCCTAGTTGGTTAAGAGTTTACATAGTTTATTGGGGACCCCTGTTCGATTCCTAGGTGCGTTTCTTTCACTGCTTTTTTGGGTGCGCTACATCCTAAGAGGATGCACTCTGCCAGTTGAGCTACGCAACCTTTCATTGAGAGAAGGAGACGCAAAAAAAATATAAAAAAACACATTTCATTTAGTTTACTTATCCATAATTTATTGATTACAAATACTGTCTTTTCATCCTTTGGATGTTAATTTGACTCTTGATTATTATTATTTTATGTTTAGTTGAAGTTCTTTTATTTTATTGTTTATATTCTTTTGTTTTTTAATACGTTTAAAACTTTCCTTAAAAAAAAAAATTTTGGGGACTCTACCCCTGAACCCCCAAATTCCATTCCACCACTAACTGTGCATCCACAAATCTAAAATCCTGGGTCCACCACTGGTGATGGTGATGGTTTCGAATAGGTAAAAAAACAGAAGAAGAAGAAGAAGTGGAAGAAGAGGAGGATGATGATGATGATGGTGGTGGTGGTTTCGACTTTCAAATCAGAAAGCTCTTTTCTAAATTTTTCACTCATTTGAGTACTTTACTTTTAAAATCATGACCATGATTTCAAAAATGAAACCAAACATAACTCAATCTTAGCAAGGCCCTTGAAAGTGTGCCAATGAGTGTCATATTTATATTCACAAAATAATACTACAAGATCAATTCCCTCGTTAGCTTCCATAATTATTGGGAGTCATGACATGGCAATCCAAGGACAGATTCCATCTACAATTGAATGCAGGGAAGAAAAAAAAAAAAGCTGGCCAAAAAAAGAAGAAGAATGAAAGTAGATAAGAAAGTTTTTCCTATTAAGATACAAAAATTGAAGGAAAATTTTAAGAGTAAATACCTTTTCTGATCCTGATAAAAAACATGAACCCCATTTTGGTCCCTGACAAAAAAAAATATTTTTTAGTCCATAAAAAGGACGAATAAATGTCGATTTGTGAACATTTTGATCCCTCACAAATTTCCAAAATGTCATTTTTAGTCCCATAAAAAAGACGAATAAGGGACTTTTTTTTTTCATGGACCAAAATGAGTCCGTGTTTTTGAATTAGAGACCAAAGAATATTTACTCAAATTTTAATTTTTATCACATCCTTAGAATATTACCTGATTTTAATCAAACAAGCTATATTTTCCCCGTGCGTTGCATAGGGCATGTCGCTGGAAGTGTGAGTTACGGACCTAGATAAGGCCCAATCACATGGAGGCCCAACCAAGGGTAGGCACATCGGATCCGTCATATCCGTAACCTGGAATATCTCAACTACCCGGATATCTAGGAATACATCCGCATATGGATAGGCGGTTCGGATAATAGGCACGGAATCACGCCAAAGCCGCTCCGGGTAGGTCCTATAAATACCCAAGCAACGGCCTAAGGTACACACGCTCTAAACCTAGACTAATCTACATCTTGTCTGCACGAGCACACACCCCACTCCATCGGCCAAGCGCCGGGTTGTGTTCGGTGATCCTCTCTCTCTCGTGTGCTATCACATTGGTACCCAGAGATCGAGACACTAGATCCTATATCAAATCACCGGCCCATACACGCGGTGGACATCGTGTTCTACACCGAGCAGTGGCGCCGTCCGTGGGGAACGATAAATTTCGATTCCCTTGACCAATGAGGGTTAACACCCGCGGTACAAGCCGAAGCGCCGGAGATGGTTCGAACAACCGGAGAGCAACGTCAACCACCCCGGCAACCACAGCACACCGAGCAGTCGACCAACCCTATCGGTGGCAATGAGCGGGACAATGAAGACCGGTTATCACGGCCCGGAAGAGCGCCTTGAGGAACCTCGTGGCCCGAATCAAGATCAACACGAAAAGGGAGCGAGTCGAGACGGGTTCATCGGCGGCGCGGGGACATCGCCGTAAGCCACGAGAGATCCAATCCGGTAGTAAGTCGGGAGACCCGGTCCAGAATCCGGACTTCCTTACACTCCATAACGGACGGCTCGCCATGATGAAACGCATCGAGAATATGGACAAACGTTATACTCTACAATTTCATCGCATCGACGAGCGGAGCCGGAGAAGGGAACCTAAAAGCACCGGCTATGATCGGGATGACAAAACGTGGGAACCCGACCGGGAAGGTCATAGTTCCGTCGGCGAAGACAATAGACAATACTAAAAGGGCGGCCTCCTCTACCAAAGAATCGCAAAGGGAAGTCCTCCGGAGCGAAGGGTCGACCCGACATCCCCACACGATTCTCGTCAAGGAAGATATGCCGAGGCTAAAGCGAGACGGCCCCTTTTCACCCAAGATCCTCGAGCACGGTTCCCGGGAAAGGCTGAACCTCACGAGTTCGGTAAATACGACGGTTCGCGGGATCCCACAACTCATGTGGACGACTTTCGAGATGATCATGATGTGCGAGGCCTCGGAGAACCAATCATAAGTAGGTTTTCGCCACAACACTAAAGGGACCAGCCCTAAAGTGGTTACTAACCCTGCCTCCAGGTTCGATAACTAAATTTGATGACTTGGCAAAGGTTTTCGAGTTACAATTCGCAACTAGTAAGAAACAGCCGAAGTCTCAATATACCTTATCCAAAATCAGGCAACGGCCGGCGAATTACTCCAAAGCTATTTGGATCGTTTTAATCATGCGGCCACAAAGTCCGAGAAATTAAAGGAGGAAGTGCACGTCCACCTCTGGCCGATGGCACAGACGATTCGAGCCGACTCGGCTGAATCATTTTCAAAGAGCGGCTAAGAGCTTAAAGGACTTCATGACACGGTCGAAGAAATATCTTGAGGTGGAACAAATGCGCCAAGCGAATGCGCGAAGGGACCCAGACAAGAACACCCCGCCAAGGGATAAAATCCAGTCTGACGGTCGCAAGCAAGACCGCCGCGGGAAAGGAAGTGATAATAAGCAATATAAACCAAGGACAGACTTGAAGAATAAATTTGACTATTATACCCCCCTCAATGTTCCCCGGTCCCAGCTATGGAGGAAGTAGCGTCGGCCAGAGATGCGGAAGGTCGAAAAACCTCATCCCTCGGAAACGGTCCAACACGGACCGGTCCGTTATTGTTCTTTTCACGATTGTAAAGGGCATACCACGGATCAATGCTATGAACTTCGCGAAGCCATCGAAATTCGTTCGAGAAGGAAAATTGCGTCAATACGTAATAAAAACACGGGACGCACAAAAGAAAAGCGAAAGCGAGAATGGCCGATCAAACGATCCGGACCACGAGAATAGAAGAGAGGGCAAGAGGAAGAAGCCGGCATCGAAGACGGCGGATTTCCCGACACGGAGTTCGATTGCAACGTTATTAGCGGAGCCTTCGGAGGAGGAGGAGATACGCCAGAGCCAACGGAGAAAATATCTAAGGGAAGTTCTTTCAATAAGGGACCGACCAAAGTTTAAAGAAGAATCACACATGGCCAGACAAAATTGAACGACCTCGGCTCATGTTCACAAAGAGGACTTGGCCGACGTACTCCCGGCCATCAAGACGGCCTCGTAATCACTGGAACCACTGGTCAGCTGCCGAGTCAAGAGGATATTTATAGACTCGGGGAGCTCGGCGAGACATCATCATATGGGATGCCTTCAAGAGAATGAATCTCGACCGGGAGGACTGAAGCCATGCCAAACCACTCTCGTAGGATTTAATGGCGAATTATCCCCTCGAAAGGGATATATAGACCTCAGACTCACCCTTGGAACGAAGGAAGGTTTCAAATCCGAGCGAGTAAGATTTATTGTGGCTGATTTCCCCTCCCCTTACAACATCATCACAGGAAGACCAACGATCCACAATTGGGACATCTTTGGTGTCTACTAAGCATCGAGAAGATAAAAATGATAGGCAATAGCAACCAAGTCGTTACCGTCAAGGGTGATCGAAAGAGTCCGGGCGGTGTTACAACGAGACAATCAACGTAAAAGCAAGATCCGGAACAACGGATCCGAGCACAAAAAGATCCAAGAACCGATCAATATGATCGAATTAGACCTACGAGAAGAAAAGGGGACACCTCGGCGGAACCGAAGGAGAGGTAGAAGATTTCGTACTTGGAATCAATCCAAACCATAGTACGAAAGTAGGCGGGGCCTTGACCCCAGACTGCGATTGAGGATAGAAGAGTTTTGGCCAACAATCGAGACGTTTTTGCATGGAGCGCGGCCGACGTACGGGCATAGACCCCAATTTCTGCTTGTCATAAATTGGCCATACGGCGGGGTCAACCCGGTAGCCCGAAGAAAAGAGCGAGGGCCCCGAGATAGGCGGTAGCGGCGAACCAACACGTGGACGAACTATTGGAGGCCGGTTTCGTCGAGGAGATACAATATACCACGTGGCTTTCCAACGTGGTGATGGTTTCAAAGCCAAATGGCAAATGGAGAGTATGCACCGACTATACCGACTGAACAAAGCATGCCCTAAAGACGCCTATCCAATGCCGAACATTGATCGGCTCGTAGATAACTCATCCGGCTATCAACTTACGTCGTTCATGGACGCGTATTCGGGTTACAACCGGATCGCCATGCACCCGATGACCAAGAAGCCACTTCCTTCATAACGGAGAAGGGAAATTACTGCTACAACGTCATGCCGTTCGGCTTGAAAAATGCGGGGCAACCTACCGAGAGGATGATGAATAAGGTTTTCGAGAACCGGATAGGCCATAACATCGAGGTCTATATCGACGACATGATTGTCAAATCATGTGATCCCAATGACCACATCCGAGATCTTGAGCAAACATTTAGCAAGTTAAGGGCGCATCAGATTCGGCTGAACCCTGCAAAATGTGCGTTCGGAGTACCGGCAGGAAAATTCCTCGGTTTCTTGCTTACCGGTAGGAATCGAGGCGAACCACGATAAGTGTAAGGCCGTATTAGACATGCGAGCCCCCGGGAACAAGAAGGAGGTCCGGCGGTTGACGGGCCGTTTGGCGCGTTAACAGTTTACGCCCAAATCGGCGAAGCGCCTTGCCTTTCTTCAAATTACTTAAAAAGGACACGACGGAAATGGACCGGAGTGTGACGCCGCATTCTCAAAGATTAAGCAATGTTTGGCCACTCCGCCGATCTTATCGAAACCACGGCTGGCGAAACCCTCTTCCTCTACTTATCGGTTGGGAAAGAAGCGGTGAGCTCGGTTACGGTTCGCGAAGGAAAGAATGGCCAAGAACCAATATACTTCGTCGGCAAAGCTTTACAAAGCTCGGAGCTAAGATATCGAAGTTGGAGAAATTGGCTTTCGCCATAATAATGACGGCACGCGAGGCTGCGCCGTACTTCCAAGCTCACAAGATAACGGTTCGAACCGGCCAACCCATTCGACGGGTACTCCATAAGCCGGACTGGCGGGCCGAATGATCAGTTGGGCTATTGAGTTATCCGAATTCGACATCACATACGAAGCACGACATGCTATTAAGTCACAAGCTCTCGCGGATTTCCTCAGAGAACTAACTCCAATTAATGAAGACCCCGGCAACACCGACCTCTGGAAAGTATATGTCGACGGTTCGTCCCACTCTAAAGGAAGCGGAGCCGAATAATCATAGAGAGCCCCGAAGGAGTGACGATCGAACACTCCCTACAACTAGATTTCCGACGTCAAACAATCGGGCCGAATATGAGGCGCTCTGGCCGGACTCCAACGGGTCAAGGAGCTCGGCGCACAAGAGTCTCGGTCTTCACCGACTCACAACTCGCCGCCGCCCGGATAGATGGGACATATCGGGCTAAAGGGCCTCTAATGGCTAAGTATCTTAGCAAAGTCAAGAATATCCAGGCGAGTTCGAAGAAGTAAAGGTTACCCATATACCAAGAGGGAAAATGTCAGAAGCGGACATACTCTCCAAGCGGCTAGCACTAAAGGGACGACCAACCACGAACCGTCATACAACAAAAGGTGGAAGAGCCGACTGCGTAATGGTCATATCCGATGCCACCGATTGGAGGAAGCCGCTCGAGGACTACATTGAGAGGGAATTATTCCCCTTGGAACGGCGAATGCTCAAAAGCGATACGGGAAGCCGCGGTATACACAATGATAGACGATCGGCTTTACGAAAGGCTTGCATACACCGATGTTAAGGTGCACAGGCACTCACGAAAGTAGATATGTCCTCGCCGAGACCCATGGAGGGATTAACGGGCAACATATGGGTGCAAAAGCATTAGCAAGAAAGGCACTTAGGGCCGGGTACTGCGGCCCACCATGCAGGCGGACGCAAGCGAATTTGTGAAGGCATGTGATAGTTGCCAGAAACACGCCAAAATCATTTGGTCCCCTCCATCAGACATGGAATATATCTCTGCCCCATGGCCTTTCTTTAAATGGGGAATGGATCTACTCGGACCGTTTAAGCCGGCCCCCGGACAACTTCGATGGCTAATCGTGGCGGTGGACTACTTTACCAAGTGGATTGAGGCCGAACCGCTCGCCACCATCACATCGGCTAGGGTCCGCGCTTCATCCAACGAGTATTTTCTCCGCCGGAATCCGGCCGAGATAGTGACGGACAATGGCACTCGGTTCACGGACGGGAACTTCCGGGATATGATGGTGGACCTCGGCATCACACATCATTTGCATCGGTCGAACACCCACAATCAAACGGACGGGCGAAGCGGCAAACAAGGTAATCCTCGATGGACTTCGGAAAAAGATGCAAGAGGCGGCACTGTTGGGTCGAACGGCTTTATAACGTCTTATGGGGAGTTCGCACAACTATCCAATCGGCTACCCAAGAGACGCCTTTCCGCATGACATATGGATGCGAAGCCATGATCCGGTCGAAGTTGGTCGGCCATCTTGGAGAAGGCTCGAGAACCACGGAGGAAGGAGAACCGTCGAATTCAAGGGCGTTGGCAACCGAGATGGAGTGGTAGATGAAGTCGAACCACGGCCCATTCTTGAGACATAGCGGCCAAGCAGCGATGGCGGCGAAACACAATAGAAAGGTCAAACCCGGGGCATTTGGCCAGGGCGACTGGTCCTAAGAAGGGCCGACATCGGTAACAAGAACGCCCAGAACGGCAAGCTCGCCGCAAATTGGGAAGGACCGTGCCGAGTCAAGGAGAAGTTGGAAAAAGGAGCGTATGTTCTCGAAACAACGACAAGAAAATCCGTCAAGAGGACATGGAATGGCGACAAATTAAGGGCCTACTATAGTTAGGGCCCGATCACGGCCGAGGATGCCACAACGGACACCCGGTGTCAGAGTTAAGTTTTGATTTATTATTTCAAGCTTATTTTGGTTTCGAGTCATTTCCCTTACGCAAACTTTCCTTTCATTGTCGGCTTTATAAAGCTAATCATCTCTTGAATAAATAAATGGTTTGTTGACCAAATGTTCAATTTTAAGAGGGTCAAAATGATTCGTTAAATAAGCGAGACAGACACAGAGGTCTATACACCGGTAAATATTTTGATGCATCGAAATTGACACCTAAGTAAGAAGGTGAATGGTCATAACGGACCACGATCGGGTCCACATGGTCAAAGTGTGTCCCAACGACGACCACGGATGAGCATGTGACCATTCACCCTTACCACAGGTTAAAAATCCCAGAATACGACTCCGAACCTCGTAGCGCGGTATATATAGACACCCCTACTCATGCACTGGTTTCGACACCGAGAAGAGTACTAAGCGGACTCTAATTCTTTAAAGACCACAGCCCGGTCTAAAACTATCCCATGTGCCTTTGTACGCATGAAGGTAAAAGTACGTAACGAGCTACTTAATTGAATGTTCATTCATAAAGTTAAAAGTTCGGAGGTACAATATACAATCGGCATCAAAAGCCGAAAACAAAGAAAGCAAAAAAGAAAAAGACAACAAAAGCTAAGGGGCCCCCTCGCCGCGGCGGCCTCGTCGCCATTAGGTCCGGCCCGGATGCGGCCTCTTCTGCGGCTTGCTCACCGCTGCTCACTTCGGCATCGAAGCCGACCTATCTTCGGGAGATAAAGGCGGAGGAATAAGAACACCATCTTGGAAGCGGGAGCGACATCCATACCCGGCCACGTTCGGTTTACCCACAGGTTTAAGTACTCAATCTGGGCTAGGGCCATCTCGAAGCAATCCGACGCGGTTTTCCTTACCGCCGCCACCGCCTTCTCATGGGCGGTCTTCTCCTCCGCCAGGTTGCCTCGGACTTGCTGCAGCTGCGTACATAACTCGCTACGTTGCTGCGTAAGCCGTTTGACCGCATCCATAGACATAGAGTGGGAGGACTTGATTCCGTCGAGATTAGCTTCGGCTTCGACCGGACGAGAGTTGGCATCGGCCAATTTATGATTAACCTCGCCGGGGATTCACAGGTGCGCCTCGAGTCGGCATGGGCTCGCGTCGGCGCTGGTGGGTCGACGAGAAGATCCTCGCCGGCTTTGTCCGCGGCGGCTTGGGAACTTTTAAGTTCCGTCTTGACTCCTCCCTTTCGGCCTCAACCTTCTCTTTCTCTTCCGCCATTGTTTCACCTTTTGCTCGGCCGACTCTAAATTTTCCTTGAGTTCGGGACTCATGAAGCTCGAGCATAATAACCATGGAGATGCGGCCGGGCTGAGATAATCCAAGAGCCACTGCCAAGATGACCGGACATATTCAGGTTCATGAAGGTCCTCGTCGAAAGAGGTTGAGGAGACAAAAGCCGACGTGGCGGAAAGAAGGCCATGCCGATCCCTCGAAACGTCCCACTCCGGGCTGGCTCCGCTTGAAGCCACTTGGTCGAGTACGGTAGCCGATGGGCGCAAAGGAGAAACGAGAATCGAGAGACGAGAACTGTTTCGCCTTTTCCAAGGATGGAGGAGATGGGTCGGAACGTGGAGATGTTCGGCGGCGGTAGAGGCGGCGTAGAAGAAGGCACTACCTCCGCCGCGGCTATCAATGACGGAGAAGAAGAAGGTAACACTTCGGGAGCGATCGAAGCGGTAGCGGTCGAATCCCGACCTTGGCCCTCTTCGACGCGAAGGCTTTGGGACCATAGAAGGCTGCGGGAGCTCGCTTCTTAGAAGGCTCGGCGGTGGACGTTTCTGGGAGCTTTCTCTCTCGGCTTCCCAACGGCGGCAAGGTATACTCAAGATAATCGGGGTTCGATTCATAGCAACTTGACTGTTACGAAGCATAAATCTAAAGTCGGATGCTAGTTAGATAACAAAGGCGGGCGAAAAACAGAATTCACGGCAATAAAGCCATGCGGAGGCCGAGCCGGATGACTCACCGGCCTTCTTAATATAGAAGGCCGCTCTTTTGACACCATGTTCGGCAACGTAAGACACCGGCCGAGCGGCATACTCTCTCGTCTTGAGAGGTCTTTTAACGAGAATTGGTAGGTGGAAGAGGAGAAGTGATGGTGCTCGGAGGACCAATAAAGGGAAGCGCCATTCAACGCCGGACCCTCGGCGGCTTTCGAAACCGGGGCACTTCCCGGGGATTGCAACAACTTTAAAGAAAGAGTTTTGAAATGCTTAAAGGAGTCGAGAAAGAATTCATGAGTTTCGGTCCGCCTCGGCACGAAGAGAAGTTAGCCCTTTCGGAGAGGGCGGTTCCCTACCCGACCGAGGGGTGAAAGGGAGAAAAATGAAGGAATAAGGCGGCGGTACACGGAATAGCGGGTTCCATTGTCCCGCATAGATAGGCGAACGCCGCGGATAAGCCCACCCGTTCGGGTGAAGGCGAGAAGGAGCCGGATGAAGGTAGTGTAGGACGGACATTTGGAACCGGTAAACGGAAGCGAATACCGAGCGGGTCATATAATCCCGATAGAAAAGAAAGAAATTAGGAGAGCTGGTTCCCGAATGGCGCGGATCGGCTCATCCTCCTCGGGAGGAAAGACGACATCCGATGACCCGGAGACCCCACTTTATCCATATCCGTCTTGGTCATCGGCGAACGTATGGTTAGCATTTCGCTAGTCACCCGGGGATACTTGGAACGCGGGGCGGTGAAGGACTATCGGAGTCGCCTCCGTTTCGGAAGCTAAAGACGAGGGAAGACGTAGACTCCATTTACCTACAACAAAATGAAATAAAACTAAAGTCGAACTAGGCGAGAATACACGATGACGACAAATCGAGAAAGGAAGACCCTTGAAGTCGGCACGAGGCTCGGCTAACGAATTATGCCGACATGAGCCCGGGATGACTTCGGCCATACGGTCTTGCCCACTCGCAATAAGGGAAGAGCTCTCGGCAACACAATCCCAACGGGGACCGTGATAGCCAGTGGTAATGACCCAGACTCGGACGGACGATGCGTTTGGTAGGCGCTTATCGGCTCGGCTAAAAGAGGCTCGAATGCGATAAACTATGAAAATCGGCCTAATAAGGCCGGGTTCGATTGGCCAGGTCCGGGAACCACGAGTGGGGCCTCCCGGCGCTTCGCGCACCCGGCCGACCACGGAGGGCTAAAGGCCGTTTCTCCTCCTCGGATAAGGAGGTCCCTAGCGACCAATAACTAAAAAGGGATAACGCTCACGAAGCACCTCATCGTCGTTAGGATCTAAAGGCGATGAGAAGACGAAGAATGTTTTCCCCTATCCATCAAGAGCTCAAACCTATACAACCAACATAAGGGTAAGAAGGAGGGAAACAACTAAGAACGAGACACTCAAAAGGACAAAACCTATGGGTTCGATAGCTCTACTCATAAACACTCCGCCCGAAAAACCCGAACACGGGGGCACGCGGCAAAGAAAAGGGAAGAGGGAGAATTAAAATGCTAGAACAATATAAAAGGATAAAATACCTGAATACGCGAACCTTGCAGAAAATCGACACGGCGAAGGTAGATGAACAATTCCGAACAAGAAAGAAGCTTTGATTCTTGAGTATTACGAGACACTTTGGAAGTTAAGAACGAAATTCGACTTTGCGCGAAGAATTCCCGTGTGTGGGGAGAGTGAGCGAATTGAAAAAGTGGGCAAAAGAGAAATGCCGGCAAGTTATATCGAGAGGAAAGAAGGAGGGAAATTCAAAACAAAAGAAACCCAACCGACGAGGGTAACCACGACTTTTCACCCCAAAGGGTGAGAAGACGTGTAACGTACCACGAGCATTAAATGCGCACGAAATTCGGGGCGGCGGACACGAGGATCAAAGCACCTCCCAATCTCGGGAAGACGGGTGTCATAGGCAATCATGGCGGCATCGGAGGAGGTTTCCCAAGAGTCACACCGAGGAAGTAACAACGGCCGGAGCTTCAATGACGAGCCTTGGTGCCGGTATCTGCCTCGGTCGAGATTGAGTGCCGGGTTTTGATTCGCACCATCTCACGCTTGTAGCTCGGCGGTCCAAACCACGGCACTCTCCTCGGATGTCGGCCACGGCCAACCGCACACAAACCACAAGGCGCCAGCACGACATCGCATGAGAGATTGAGGGACACCCGGCTCATCGACCCTCGAACCGTTACCACGTACCCAGGGAAATGAACTCAACAAATCCTAGCCCGACGCAGACGTCAGGAAATGGGTAACACCTCGGATGACATTTATAAAAACAGCATATACCCCGGCGGTCAAAACCTTGAACTACGGGTGGGGGCAAGCTGTTACGGACCTAGATAAGGCCCAATCACATGGAGGCCCAACCAAGGGTAGGCACATCGGATCCGTCATATCAGTAACCTGGAATATCTCAACTACCCGGATATCTAGGAATACATCCGCATATGGATAGGCGGTTCGGATAATAGGCAGGAATCACGCCAAAGCCGCTCCGGGTAGGTCCTATAAATACCCAAGCAACGGCCTAAGGTACACACGCTCTAAACCTAGACTAATCTACATCTTGTCACACGAGCACACACCCCTCCATCGGCCAAGCGCCGGGTTGTGTTCTCTAGTTTTGTTCCCGAAATAGAAAAGAAGAAATTTTCTACGCTTTTTTTTTATTCCCCAACACAAAAGAACAAAACCGGTTCATCCCAGGAACAAAAAAAAAAAAAACCGGATTTATCAAACGCAATTCCTATCCAATTTTGTTCCTAGGAATAGAAATTTGAAAAAAAAAAAACTCATTCTGAGAACGTTATCATGCACACCCTTAGATTCAAAGAAATCCAAAAATAAATATGTCGTTAGTTTTGGATTGAAAATCAAGGAAGTTACAGTTTAGGACTTTACTCTATGGGTTATGGGGTGTTTGATGTGCCTTTGGCCCTTCCCAAATGTTTTTTTTTTTTTAATCATTAGATTCTACTTGAAATGAGTGATATTTTAATATCTTGTAAGAAAAAAATGGAGTTGTTTTCATTTTTTTCTCAAAGATTTAACACTTTAAATTAAAAAGAAACTATACAATTTTGGAATCTTAAATCTTTGAAAAATATAAAAAATTGAAAACAACTCCATTTTCCCATAAAATATCAAAATGTCACTCATTTCATGTATAATCTAATAATCAAAAGAACCTTGAAAAAACATTTGGGAAGGGTCTCAAAATTAAGGCAGCAAGGGGCACAACACCAAAGATACATCAGGTACCCCTGCCCTACTCTGTGATGGGGTTCTTGAACAGCTTGTTTGTTCTTCAAGGAGGTTGCTTGACATTATGTTATAAATTGTGAAATTCTATTACAATATTAGAACATGTTTGACTTCTTTCTTTTTGTTATTTGAATCCCATGGAAGTTTCAAAGTTTTTTTTCCCTTTTTATGAAGCTTAATCTTTTTCATCTCCCATTGCAGGAAAAGCTTTGTTTACCGCTATCTTGTTGAATTTTACATAAAACTAGTTCATGTGCCAATTGTTTTCAGCTTGAGTATTCCAATTGTACTGAATAACAAAGATCTTTAAGCTGTAGATCAAGTTGAGTAATATGCGTTGGGGGTCTTCGTACAACACTTCTATTGAATTGAGGATTTCATGTTCCCATGTATCTCGTATTTAGATAATATATTCTCAGTACAGGCATTTAAAGAACATGGAAATTTGGCATACCCATATACTTAAAATAATCTGTAGTTTTGTGACAGTCCTATAGATTGCTATTCTAATCGTAGTTTTAATAACCAAAGTATTCCATTAGTAGGCTATTGTCAGGTTGATGTTTGATTAACTCGTCATGCAAGGTAATGAAACGAGGACTTCTCGAGGTCACACGTTTTGAGAAAGATTTCTTAAAGTCGATTTGGAGTGTTTCATAGCCTAGTTCAGAGCACATGATAAAATGATGAAATAGTTCTATTTAACAATTTATCCGAAGACTTGATTATTGATAAAGCAAAATGGTGATGTGTAATCCACGTAATCAACCCCACTAACAGAGGCGGACCTATTTCAAATGAAAACCTTCATATATGAGTTTTTTCAGTTTACCATTGATCTTAATAGCAGGCAACAAGGGTGACTTTAAATCCAGTTTAGACACATAGCCTTGCAAATCGACCTTTTACTCGTCGTAAGGTGTTAATATCCACCTTCAGTACTCTCCCAATTTGGTTACCTACAACATACAAAATGCCTCTATCGTAATAATCCAGAGGAAACGTAAGAATCCAAACCCATGTTGTAATCTTTGTGACTTCATCATCTGGGTCAAAATCAGCTTTCCATGGTTGAACCGATAGATAATGCTTGTGGATCAACCATGTACCATCAGATAAAGCAAATTCATACACATCCTGGTTGCCTCTACCTCTCCCTTATGACCCCATAGCAACTGGAGTTTATTCAACAAGATATCCTCCCTTACCATGTGTCCTAGTAACCTCACAATAAGAGTAGTTGCCCACTTTCTGGCAAGTTTTTCCCTAAACTCCAGTTTGACAACAATGTTCGGAACTGTATCATTCTTGTAGACCTCCACTCTCCCTTATAACCCCAATTTCTTGATGATTCTTTGATTACATACATTAAAAAAAAATTGTTTTAAGTTTTATTACGGATTCAATTATAAATGAGTTTAACAATATGAAAATACGTAGAGTAAGAGTCAAATGAAGTGATCTGATTTATTTCAATTTTTTGTATATTATGTTTGTAAATTATTTCAATTACTTTTATTATGATATAATATTTTTTATTTTCGCCCCCCGTCATCAAAATTCTTGGGTCTGCCACTGCCCACTAAATATGGATAAAACTTGTTCTCCATTTAAATAAAACCATACTTTCTTCCTGATGTTCACAAATCTATAACTGCAGTATAAATTGCAGTAAAATCCTAGATAATACACATTTAATCCAACACATTTGAACATTGCATTAACAAACTACTTGAACAACTTAACAAAAGTTGCATTAGCCATGAAACAGAGTCATGTGTGTAGTGTTTATTTGTTTGTCAACACTTGGATTCATATTCTATACACATTTAATCCAACACATTTGAACATTGCATTAACAAACTACTTGAACAAATAAACAAAAGTTGCATTATCCTAGTGTTTGCTTTTCTCATCATCATCCTCAAGTAAGTTGTCATCCAAGTGTTTTTGGTGAAATGGTGTGGACCTTTGAGGATCTTCCCAGTCCCCAATGTCCCTTGATTGTTCTTGGACAGGTGGCAGGTTCCTGTTCTCTTTCTTGCTTCCCTTCATTATATATAGCAAAGGAAGTTCATTTTAGAGAGAGTACAAGAAGCTTGTTTACAATGTTTGCTATGATTAGAATCTAAATTAACACAGGCATGTACCTTAGACATTTCCTCCTTCTGATTCAAATGGTCTTTCTTCTTATTACTTGATGATATCTGATTTGAAACTTCCCTGAATATTTGAAATCCCTGAATGTCTCCATTTCTGATGCTTGCTTCTAGCTGCATTAGAAATTACTTCATTAAAAAAGAGGGCTACAACCTAAGAAGCACAAGCACAAACACAAGACAAGCTAAGCGAAGGGTTACTTAACAGATCAACAGATATAGTGTTCAGAAGCAATTTGACTCAACACTCATATCTAAAATAGGCGTCAGGACTGTAACAGACATAGGCTACAACATAGCTTCAAAATGGGTTAGTCTCAATCAAGCTCCATAATGTATTATCTTTTCAAGTATGTGCATAACCTGATCTTAGCTTCTTATTAAGCCATATAATAGCAAGACATCAAGATTTGATTTGAAGTTATATTTACTAGTATAACATATACAAAAAAATAATGACGCAGAAAATAATGCAGAAAATAAATTCATTAGCTTGTACCTGAATGTGAATGATGCAGAAAATAATGCTAGCAATAGGTAGCCAGCTTTCTTCCGGTGAAAGTGATAGGTTTGACCTAATGAAACAAGCATTGACACCTGTTAGTCACATTCAATAGCAGTATCATGTAAAATTCAAAATGCCATTAGTCACTATAGGTTGAACAATAAAATGCAATGTGTTTTATATTTTATTTTCTGCAATTTATTTATTTGCTATTAATACAAGATGATTCTATTTGTCCTTGGGCCTTTGGGGCACATATCAAATGCAAGATCCCAAGACTCAAATTATAACGAAAATTCAAGATATTTCTTACTGATTGCCCAAAGAAGGAGCTATTACAAAATGATTGGCAGTATGTACATTAAGGATCAAGCATTTTACGTTTGTAATAGATTCTCAGACAAAGTAAAATAGCAGGTAGCAAAGGCCAGAGCAACTAATATTTACAAATTATTCATCTGTTAAATTTTAATTTCTATTACGGAACAATAACTCAAGAAAATATACAAGTGTTCGTGTGTTCAAAAAGTGTTACTTTAATAAATAGTAGTTTAATTTGATATTATGTGAATGTCACATTAATGAATACTAATATGATTGTACCAAATGATTTTAGTTTTATATGATATATTGATATTGATGATAATAAATAATTAAACAGCCATTTTTTTGGGGGTTCAAGAATACATAATGTACTACATAGTAGCCAATACAATAGATATACCTTCGATATGTCAAAGTAAGGAATACTTTCAAGTAAGTAAGCATTTTATCGTGCACATCAACAAAAAGAGGGGGATAGATAGATAACCTTCAGTATGAACTATGAAGCAATGAAAAGAATTAAGCTTAATCTAGAGATTCCAACCTTAGATAGGGGGCCAAATAGACAAGTGCATACACAGCATAACGTCTTTTTCCAGTGTCAAGCCATGCAAAACCCAACTCTATCAACCAAAAAAACATCAAGCAAGATTATTACAATAGATTGGGGCTATCACAAAATTAAGAGTACATTTTAGCACTGATATTTATTTCAGCTCTCAAAGTCCTAATGAAATACATGCTGTCCTTCCATTTGATCAAATGATATCTCAATCTAACTCAATACGTGAACACTGGATTGCAGTTTGAAAGAAATCAGAAAATCCAAGGTCCGAGAGCTGAACTTTCAATAATCAAATTGTAAATTTTGTAAAAAAATAAAGAGGAAAGATCAGGAACAGCATATTACCAGCCAGTTAAAATAAGGAATGAAACTGACAATCCCCATCACAGCAAACCTAGTATCAGTTCCATCAATGGCGGAATCACCATCCTCCTCATGTCGACCATCGGAGACAGGGAAAACCAAAGAAGTGAGCATACAAGCACCGATTGCGACAGCAAATGGACCATCATCAACGAGGTGAGCCCTGCAAGTTGTGTGTTTCCCGAGCCTAAACTTAATCTGCCATTTAAAAAAGAAAAATCAAAAGTAAGCCAAAGAACTGGTGATAAGAAGCGGCAACGAGAGTGATGACTAGTACCAGTTTGTGTTTGGGACCAAATGAAGAACTGAGAATTGGGAGAGAGAGAGAGAGGAGAGGGCAAGGTAGGAGAAGGATTGAAACGAGGACATGAATGGAGAGTGCAGGGATTCATGGGTGTGAATCTGAAGTGAGATTAGTGGAACCATTCAAGAAGGTAATTCGAAACCCAAGACGCAGAGTCGGGTGAGAGTAGAGCAAGGGTTTGATTTTGAAAGCATCTTTAAGTGCGTGCTGTTACCAGCTATGCGCTGGGCGCTTCAGAGAAAGACGGCTGGATCTGTTTTGTTTTGGCCGTAGCTGTTTAGATTAGTTTTGAAGGAAGTATGTTAAAGAAGTTTTTTCTCAACATACAAAAAATAACTTTTAAAATGATAATTTTTGAGTTCCCAAATACTCACTAGTCCCAAATAATACTAATTTAAATTGAAAAGTATGTAAGGAAAATTGGTGAAAAATCACTTGTTGACAAATTAATTGGATCATGGTTCCAAAAGCTTGATGTCTTTAAGAGGCTCTTTGGTATGAGGTGAGGGAAAATGGGCGAAGGGAAAAATATTTGAGTTGAATTTAAAAATATTAGAAAAGTAAGACTAAAATTTTTATTAATTTTTTTTTTTTTTTTACTTTTCTATCTTGCATATTCTTTTTATCAAAATTTAATAACTTTGTTTCCTCCAATTTCATTACATTCAACTTGTACAAATTTTCCTTCCCCTCCCCTTCAAATCCCTCATGTCAAACAGACCCTAATAGTAAATAAGATTGAGAGTACGAAGATAAAAAACTTCCCTTGAGGATTAATAAATGAAAAATAATAAAAAATAGGGAATCAAAGGAATTGCTGTAATTAACACTAAGCAATAGTGAGAGCCATGCCTCTTATCATAACAGAATTTGGTTATGTAGTAGATGCAATATTCTGTTTGAATCAATCAGAATTGTATATGTAAATAAGAGGGTACAATATTACAACTATACAAGATTTTCCTAGATTTCCTAATACAATAGTTACATGAATATTCTAGAAACGATTAATCTCTAACATTCCCCCACGAAAGCTTAGAGTTTGTTTTTGAACTTTAAAAAATCAAAATAAGTCAGAGCCTTCATCAAGCAATTTGCAACTTGATGAGATGAATGAATGTATCTAACATCTTTTTTTTGCTCAAGAATGAATGTATCTAACATCAATCACACCATCTAAAACAAGGTAACAAATGAAATGAATATCAATTTCAATGAGTTTACTCCTAGCATGCTGAACAACATTTGCAACTAGAGCACTATCACTTAGGTTACCACTCCAAACAATAGAACCATCATGATATACAACCCAAGTTCAGATAACAGAGATAACAACCATTTTAATTCGGCAGTACCATCAACTAAAGATTGATATTTTGACTCTGCACTTGATCTAGAAATAACCTTTTGTTTTCTAGAAGACCAAGACACTAGAGTACCTCCAAAATATACACACATTTCAGCCATTGATATTCTATCATCAACATTGGTTGCCTAATCCACATCAGTATAAGCCATTAAACTTAATGAACGAAGAGGTTTAAGATACAAACCAACATTGAATGTTCCTTTAAGATACCTAAAGATTCTTTTCACCCCATGATAATGCACATCTGTGGGATAAGATAAAAATTGACTAAGCTTATTTACTAAAAAGGCAATGTCTGGTCTAGTGTTGGTCAAATACTGGAGAGAACCAATTGCTTTTCTATACAAAGTGGGATCACTCATAGCCTTTCCCTCAGTTGTTGAAAAATGATGACCTATAATCATGTGAGTAGACACTAGAGCACAATCCCACATTCCAAACTTTTTCAATAGATCCAAAATATATTTACTGTGGTTTAAGAAAATTCTAATTTTGTCTGTATAAACTTCTAGACCCCGAAAATAGTACAGCGATCTTAATGCCTCGTTTAGTACAGTGGAAGAGTTTTTTATGGAAGTGGAAATAGAAGTGGAACAGGAAGTGGAATTAGAGGTAGAAGTGAGATTAAAAGTATGTTTGGTATGCTCATGGAAGTGTGATATAATTTTAATTAATATGTTAATTTTAAATATGAAAAGACTAATATGCCCTTCTTTAAAAATCCCTAGCTTCACCCAAAACATCTGTAGCCACAGAATCAGATACTTTGCCCAGCACTTGGATCAAAATTCGATGGTCAGGATCTGAAGATAATGAGGGATGGGCAGAGAAGTGCTGGGCAGAGAAACCGAATGCCTGCAGCCACTGTAAAATCATCGGTGATCACCATTAGGCTCAAGTTGTAGCCATGGATGAAGATGATTACAATAAATTAGACCAGAAATAAGAATCGATCCCACACAAGAATATCAAATCAGAAATCAAACATCAAATATGGTTCAAAATAGAAATCAAAATCCAAGAAAAAAAACCAGTGAAGAAGATTGCATTAGAAACAAGAAACCAACGAAATTGCAATAGAAATTGAAGAAGGAAAACAAGAAACCAGCAAACTAAAACACCAGTCACAATGGAAATCAAAAGTGAGAAGGCATCAAAGTAACTAGAAGCCATCAGAAAATGAAATCATAGAGTAGTACAGGAAGGCTAAAATCTTTGAAACCCATATCAAGAGTGAAGATTAATCATCTGCCATTGTCCACCGTCACCCTATACTCATTAGGTTCTTGGTGGCATTAGGAACTAGAAGGACATCATTAAGATGAAGCTGAGAATTTGTACAATGAAGAGAGACAAATCTTATACCAATAATCAAAGTTTTCTCACTAGTATAAGTTAGAATGTAGGACTTACCAATTGGGGCTACAAGATCAAGATTTTCAGCATTTGGTGTGACATGGAAATTTTCTCCACTATCCATATACCAAATCAAAGCTGAAACAGCTTGTGGGCTAGCATAAAAAGCTTGTGGTGAAAAAGTTGAGAAGGATGACCTGGTAGGTGGTTGAAAATTACTATCAAAACGATGATCACAATCAGCAACGACATGCCTATGCTTCTTGCATGGGTAACAGAAAGGATGACCACCTCCATCACGGCAACCTCGATAGTGATGTCCACATGAGTCACATAAACCTCTCCAGAAGCTGCAATTAGAACTAGCAGAAGAGAATCATCAAAACAATGATTCACTGTTAACTTCTCGTTGAGCAATGTTAGCTGATGGTTGGATCGACAGATTTGAAAAATCATTCAACTATTCCAATCAAATTTCAAAAGCCAAGATAGAGGCTTGAGCACCAACCCATGTGAGATGAGGTTGATCAATGAGCTTGACCACCATCGGATTGTATTTTGTGTCTACGCCGTTCAAAGTCTACAAAATTACATTATCATAAGAAATCGGACCTTCGATAAGCGCGAATTGGTCAGCAACAGTCTTCATTTTTGTAAGATACTCCTGCATCTTCATTCCATTCTTGTGAAAATTCTACAACTCGAACTTAAAAACCATAGTTTGCACTTTAGTTGACGCACTAGTAAGATCCCAAGCTCCATTCCAAAGATCAAAAGCAGTTCGGTGGTTGAGAAGTTGAGCTCCTACATCTTGGGTCTGTTGGAAATTAAAGATATAGAAAGATGGAAAACACTGCTTCTATTATAATCTCAAAAACAATACAACTCTCAAAAAAAATTTCCTCACTTCTATCTCAAAGTGCTTCGGCACTTATCTATGTTTTTCTCAACTCTCTCTATTCTCTCTTTCTTTCTGATACATCTAATATTTCGGATACACACATATGTTGCAACACTGAAACACACTCATATATATAGGCTATTTCTTTGCCGCCTTGTACAGTGTCGACTTTCTTCACAGCTTGTAATTGTTGATTATTTTGTAGTTTGCCTCTTCATGTAAACCATGTAGCATTTACTCCTACGTACAACCCCCTTTATTGACTTTTTCTTTGACAACTCATAAACAACACATTTCTTCAATTAAACTGGCGGTGGAAGAGAGAAAGAAAAAAATTGCTTTGCTTCTAATCACGTGACACCTCATTCTTCTAATTGACACCTTATGCTTCCACTAATCCCATGCCTCTAATTGACACTAATACTTGCATCTATTTTACAACTCATGTATTCATCTCTGCATTTGCTTAACAACTATCAACTTCACAATATTAATTCTGCCGGTGAACATTAAATGGGAGAGACACAAAATTGAGTTTGATTTCTATCACTCTCCCTCAAACTTGATTTTTCATACTGATCATATGTTTGAGCTTGTTGAATGTATCCGGCTTCAATGGCTTAGTAAAAATATCTGCTAGTTGTTCTTTAGTTCTGCAATAGATTAACTCCACAACTTTGTTTTTGACTTGCTCCCAAATAAAATGATATTTAGTGTCAATGTGTTTGCTCCGGTTGTGAGACTGGATTCTTTGCTAATGAAATTGATGACTTGTTGTCCACATGCATGGTGATTGAACCTTCTTGCTCAAAATGTAACTCTTTCAAAATATTCTTTAGCCATATTGCTTGACATGTACACGTTGCAGTGGTTATGTATTCAGCTTCACATGAAGAGAGAGCAACTGTCTATTGTTTCTTTGACGACCATGAAAATATTGCTGAGCCAATATGAAATGCGTATCCTGAAGTACTCTTCCGATCATCTATATCACCACCATAATCACTATCTGAATAGCCAATTAACCTTGAATCTTGGGAATGCGTATAGAATAGTCCATGATTGATAGTTCCTTTGATGTATCTCAAAATTCTCTTTGCTGTGCGGAAATGATCTTGCTTTGGCTGCTCCATATATCTGCTAATTAAACCAACTAAATACATAATATCTGGTCTAGTGAAAGTTAAGTACCTTAGGCTTCTGACCAAGCTCTTGTATAGTGTTAGGTTTACAGGTTTTCTTGTTGAATGAGCTGTCAACTTGGTTCCTTTTTCTATCGGTGTTGACATAGGCTTGCAATCTTTCATTCTGAACTTGCTCAATATCTCTTGTGCATATTTCTTTTGTGACATAAATGTTCCTTCCTCCCTTTGTTCGACTTCGACTCTAAGAAAATAAGACATCTCCCCAATATCTGTCATTTCAAATTCTCTAGTCATAGCTTTCTTAAACTCAACAAACATACCTGGATTATTTCCTGTAAAGATCATATCATCCACATATAGGCATACGATCATTATATCTCCTTCTTCATTCCTTTTTGTGTATAAAGCATGCTCGTACGGACTCTTCACAAATCCGTTCTTCTAAAAGTATTCATCTATTCTCGTGTTCCATGCTCTTGGAGCTTGCTTCAATCCATATAGTGCCTTCTTCAATCGGTAAACTTTGTCTTCTTCTCCTTTTATTACGTATCCCGGTGGTTGTTCAATATAGACTTCTTCTTCTAAGTAGCCATTAAGGAAAGCTGACTTCACATCCACCTGATATACCTTCCATTTATTTTGTGCTGAAATTGCTGTAAGAAGTCTGATAGTGTCAATCCTTGCAACTGGTGCAAAAACCTCTTCGTAATAGACTTCGTATTTCTGTTTGTAGCCTTTAGCCACTAATCTTGCCTTGTGCTTCTCCACCTTTCCTTCTTTGTTGGTCTTTGTCTTGTATACCCACTTAACTCCAATGGGCTTATGCTCCTTAGGCATAGTTGTAAGCTCCCACGTGTCATTCTTTTTAATTGCAGCAATTTCATCATTCATAGCTTTCTTCCACGTCTCATCTTTTGCTGCTTCTTCATATGTCACTGGATCACATTCACCCATCAAACAAAATAATGAATAATCAAGTGTGGTTTGTACTGGATCTGTAGCATCATAGATATCACTTAAGCTTCTCATTTTTGCTGTTACTCCCCGACTCGCTAGCTACTCTCGCTTCCTGTTGTTGATGGTGTAGATGCAGGAGTTGTTGGATTAGGACTTGGTGGTGGAGTTTGATCATTATTTGCTTCAACTGTTTGGTCTTTTGAGTCAACGTCTTCCTTGAAGAATAATCCTTCCACTCTTTTTTCTTCACCACTCCACCTCCAGTAGGCTGCTTCATCGAACTCTACGTCTCTTGAGACAATTACCTTTTTGGTTAGAGGATTATACAATCTGTAGGCTTTACTCCGATGCTCATAGCCAATGAAAATGCATTTTTCTCCTTTGTCATTTAACTTCTTCCTTTTCTGATATGGAATATGAGCATAAGCTATACAACCAAAGATTCTTAGATAGCTAACCTCTGGCTTCTTACCACTCCATGCTTCATCTGGAGTTTTGAACTTGACACTTTTTGTTGGACAACGATTTAATAGATAGGCAGCACACTGAATAGCTTCGGCCCAAAATGTTCTCGGCATATGCTTTCCTTTAATCATGCTTCTTGCCATATCGAGAATTGTGCGATTCTTCCTTTCTGCAATTCCATTTTGTTGTGGCGTGTAGCCAGCTGTCAGCTGATGAATTATTCCATGTTCCCGGAAAAATGCTTCAAATAATCTGGAAGTATATTCTCCTCCCCTATCTGTTCTGAGCACCTTTAAATACTGACCACTTTGGTTTTCTGCCATTGCCTTAAACTCCTTGAATTTATCAAGGGCTTCAGATTTTTCTTTGAGGATATACACCCAAGCTTTTCTACTGAAATCATCAATGAATGTGATATAGTATCTGTTTCCTCCAAGTGAAGGAATGTCAAATGGGCCAGCTATATCTGAGTGAACTAGTTGCAGTGGCCTTTTTGCTCTCCATGACTTGCCAACTTCAAATCTTTGTCTAAGTTGCTTTCCTCGCATGCATCCTTCACATAGTTGATCTGGATGATTTATTGTTGGCAATCCAGTCACCATCTTCGCTTTTGACAACAGCTTCAGGCCAGTGAATCCAAGATGACCAAATCTGAGATGCCACAACCATGAACTATCTTCAATGATAGACTTCATGCATTTGATTCCATTTGTCTGTGTATTCATCTTGAATAGACGATTGCTTGTCATTTCAACTTTTGCTATCAATTCTCCTTTCTGATTTCTCATGACGAGAGAGCTATATTTTAAATGTATGTCATATCCCTTCTCCAATAGTTGACCAAGACTGAGGATATTGCTCTTCAAAGATGGTATATAATAGACATCTGTAATGTATCTTCTATCTCCATTCTTTGTAAATATCATAATATCACCTTTGCCTTTAACTGGGATTTTTGATAGATCGCCGAATGTGATTTCTCCTTTGACTTCTTCATTCTACTCTGTGAATAACTCCTTTTTACCACACATATGATTGCTTGCTCCAGTATCAAGGTACCATACATTTTTTCCATCATCTTTTTCACCTTTGTAAGTAAACAAGGCATGTCGGTTCATCAAGTTTTACTTCATTTGCTATATAATGACTTCTCCCTTCAACTTTAGCAGCTTCTCTGCACTCATAACTGAGATGACCAAATCTATTGCAATTATAATATTGCAAATGGGATTTATCATTTCGTTGTTGATAGAGTAAATACCCTTTTTGGTCCCTGGAAAACACACGGATGCCCTTTTTGGTCCCTGAAAAAAAAGAAGTCATTTTTTGGTCCCTAAAATAGAAAAATAAGGTCCATTTGAGTCCTTTTGGACATTTTTTTTGAACATTTTAATCCCTCATAAATTCCCAAAAAGGTCATTTTTAGTCCCTAAAAAGGACCAAAACGACATTTCCTTTACTCAGGGACCAAAAAGGACATCCGTGTGTTTTCCAGGGACCAAAAAGGGTATTTACTCTTGTTGATATCTACCTCCTCCTCTGGACAAGAATCCTCGACCTCGGCTTTGGCCACGACTCCTGCTATATGATCCTTGACCACGTTCATATTTTGCTGTACAAGTTTCAAATCTTCCATTTGATTGGTCATATCCACTGCGTCCACCACGACCACCTCGAGCATTGAAGCCACCTCGAGTGTTATATCCACCTCTATATCCACCACGATTTCCTTTGTCACGTCCATAGTTGTTGTTACTAGTTTGATTTTCATTTAACGATAATTTGGTATGCAAAGCTTGCTCCAAATTGCTAGAGCCTTCATTTAGATTCATTCTTTGCTCGTGAGCTTGAAGAGAACCCACAAGCTCATCAATGGACATAACTGACAAGTCTATGGCTTCTTTAATAGAGGTGACAATATAATCAAACTTTCTTATTAAGGACCGTAGAATCTTCTCCATTATTCTGACATAATCTAGAGTCTCTCCATTTCTTTTCATTTCTTTAGCCACCTTTTGCACTCGTGAGACATAATCTCAGAATTGGCTCCGCATTCTTCATTTTCAAATTCTCAAACTCAGCTCTAAGTGATTGCAGTCGTACCCTTTTAGCTTTGTCTACTCCTTCACAAGATTTTTGTAAAATCTCCCCTGCATTTTTGGAAGTTTTTGCATCTGATATTTTCTCAAATGTTGATTCATCAACACCTTGAAAAATTAAAAATAGGGCCTTATTGTCCTTCTTTCGAGACTCCCTAAGTGTCTTTCTTTGAGCATCTGTTAAAATTGCTTCGTGCTCCAATTTCCATAATTGCCTTTCGACAATTTTGGAATTTGTGGTTGCACCATCTCCGCCACCTTTATCGACCGTAGCTCTGATACCACTTGTTGGAAATTAAAGATATAGAAAGATGGAAAATACTTGCTTCTATTATAATCTCAAATACAATACAACTCTCAAAAATAATTCCCTCACTTCTATCTCAAAGTGCTTCGGCACTTATCTATGTTTTTCTCAACTCTCTCTATTCTCTCTTTCTTTTTGATACATCTAATATTTCGGATACACACATATGTTGCAACACTGAAACACACTCATATATATAGGCTATTTCTTTGCCGCCTTGTACAGTGCCGACTTTCTTCACAGCTTGTAATTGTTGATTATTTGTAGTTTGCCTCTTCATGTAAACCGTGTAGCATTTACTCCTACGTACAGCCCCCTTTATTAACTTTTTCTTTGACAACTCATCAGCAGCACATTTCTTCAATTAAACTGGCGGTGGAAGAGAGAGAAAAAAAAATGCTTTGCTTCTAATCACATGACACCTCATTCTTCTAATTGACACCTTATGCTTCCACCAATCCCATGCCTCTAATTAACAGCTAATACTTGCATCTATTTGACAACTCATGTATTCATCTTTGCATTTGCTTAACAACTATCGACTTCACAATATTAATTCTGGCGATGAACATTAAATGGGAGAGACACAAAATTGAGTTTGATTTCTATCAGGGTCATGGTATTTCTCAACCAACCCACTTGAAGCCTCTTAACAACATACTAGTCATCGAATGCAAGATTAGGAACAGAGGAAGCATTCTTTGTAACAAAAACAAAGAGGTGTCGATTCGAGACCATTAATGTGTCCTTCCAAGCGATTTCCCTCAATAAGAGGAGCACAACCGATTCCCAAACCAAATAATTGCCTCTATTAAGCTTAATAGAGGTAGTTTGACTGGAGAAGCTAAGTAGAGAGTATTTGGTGACTGTGGACGATAAACCATCAGTACCAGAAGTAGCAAAGGATGAAGAAGACGACATAGTGTCTCTAATACCAAGATAGAAAATGGAGAACCAGAGGAATCGATGTAATTCCCACTAAGCAATAGGGAGAGCCTAGACCTCTTATTTATAATCTCAATCATAACATAATTTGGTTATGTAGCAGATGCAATATTCCTACTGAACCAATCAGAATTGTAACGTAAATAAGAGGGTATAGTATCACAACTATACTCTCTTTGGTTTTTATTATAAAGCACGAACTAACAATTGTATTTGGTCATTTTTATAAGGCACTTGCTTGTTTCCAAAGCACATTAATTATTTTTTTCCATGTATGCCCATAATTAATAAAGGTAGTGGGTGAGAGTAATAATTAATAGTTTAGTGCAATTAGTAGGGGTAATATTGGAAGTTACTTAAATTGTAGAACAATTTTATTGACTTTAACCGCTTTTATTGGTTTGTAAGAATTGTTAGTTGCGTCCTTATAAAAGGACCAAAGGGAGTACAAGATTTTCCTAGATTTCCTAATACAATAATTATATGAACATTCTATTTCCCTAGATTTCCTAATACAATAGTTATAGGAACATTCTAGAAATGATTAATCTCTAATACATTGAAGTCGGTTGCACAAAGAAATTTGGGTGCATTGCGTGGATTGAAGTATGTTGCAATAGATGGAAGTTAGACTGGGGATATGTAAAAATCGTGAGAATGGTTAGTTCTCTGCCAAAGAGGGAACACACAAGCAAAGTACTGGTTTGTCAGGTAGCCGATAAGCGTTGTCAAGAAGGCGGTGTGTGGCGGTGATCAGGGAAGGTGATGCACTAAAAGTTTTCTTCTTCCTCATGGACTGAGTGGATGCAGATGTTAAAGAGATTACGATTTCCATGGAAGAAATTTTCCCAGAGGGGCAAGAAGCAAATATCAGAGTTTGTGAGGAAAGAGGAAAGCGGCTTTGAGTTTGTGATTTACCGTGCCCAAGCGGGAAGTGGTAGAAATGGTATGGGCAATGCGTGATGCTCTGGTGAAGAAGCCAGATCGTCGAGGTCGTAGAAGGATTTGTGGAGCGAAGAAGATGAATGGTTGGGGAAAAGCACCAAAATAATTTTTTTTTAAATTTTTTTTTTACCTAATTAAAGCAGATTGGAAACATTTTACCAAAGTAATGGAATTGGTGACGTAAGGACAGTTCACGCCACTAGTGGCGTGAGTTCGCCACGTGAACATTGAATTGATTCAAGCCACTAGGTGGTGTGAACCTTCTTCACGCCACGACACAAACTGATACCTTTGCGTCAGTGGCGTGAAGAAGGTTCACGCCACTAGTGGCGTAAATATTAATCCGGTAAAATGTTTTCAATCTACTTTAATTAGGTAATTTTTTTTTAAAAAAAAATTATTTAGGTGTTTTTCCCTGAATGGTTGACTAAAGAAGAAAATGATGGTAACATGCGAAGGAAAGGACAATGGAAATGATGAATTTGAAAAAAAAAATGAGAAAGAAGAGTGAGGTCAGATTAGACGGTGAAAAAAGCGTCAAGGTTGAAGAAGATGAAATTAGGACAATGCACAACCATTGGATATTTTTTCTCATTTATTAGTCTTTTAGGCAATCATGTCTTTTTACTCTCAATTTTATTTACATTGAAGTACCACAGACTCTCCCAAATTTTAGGGATCAATGGCCAATTAAGTTCCCAATCAGAGACTTTTGGCCAATTTTCCCTATATACAATGTAAAATGAAATCTCCATGAAAATTTGAAAACACAAACTACTAAAAGTGGATCGATTATTGAATGCTCAAGACAGAATTAAAATCCACAAGCGAGATTAAAATAATATAATTTTAATCGGGAAATTACAATGAGTAGGGTGGGCATGGTTAGGTTAGGCAAGGTATAACCTCTACCCCAAGAATGAATGCAGCATTTTGCAGCCGCTACCCATCCATGCGCGTGAAAAGTCCGAGTAATTTTCAAGGTATTGAAAACTGAACCGGACACTAGACCGATTAAGGTAATGTGTTAAGAGTTAGTGTGCTAGACCGGGGGTTGACTTGAGGTCAAACTAGTGATAATTAAAAATGATATAATTTAAATAAAGTATACCAATATATTTGTGTTTAATTAAAATAAATATTTTGATAAAAATAAATGTTTAAAAGTGTCCAATCAAACAAAAATGTAATATTTTGACAAAAAAAAAAAGCAACACACACAAGGTATATTATAAAAAGGGAACCACGGTATTCGATTTTTGCTTCTCGCTTCATCTTTTAATTTTATATATAATCCCATGTAATTAATATAGAGTGAGATAGATAATTGATGGTGAACTAGTGATTGGAAATTGCAATGTATCTCCATTGCAACACGTCAAAGAAAAGGAGTTTTTGCCAACACGCTATGTCAGACTTGTAGCAGCCATTTCTTTTCTTTTTCCTTCCCTCCAATTTCAAACGCTCTCTTCCTCGGCACCCACCGTTTGGACCTGTTTGAGTTTGTTGGACCTGTTTGAGTTTGTTGTGGAAAAATATGTTCACATAAGTTGAGACAAAACCTCTATCATAAACTTTTTTTTGTATTAGTACCATTCTGATTTTATTTATAAGTCCATTTTGACCAAATTTTATATACCAAGGAGAGGTAGTTGACACAATGATTATGGGGTAAATTTTCAACTTTATCCTTATTTATGATTGAGTGTTTTTCAATTGTTTCTTCTCTCTTTATCTTTATGTGTATAATTAATATGGGTAAAATTGTTACAATCTCATTTATTACATGAAACTAGACTTATAATTAGGATCAATTTTTTTTGGTCAAACTGGACTTATAAATAGAACTAGAGTAGTATATTATAAATCACGTTGGGAAAACAACTTCTACCATTAACTCAAACAGGTAGGTACAACTTTTCATGATATCCTGCTCCAACATCTTTATTCTTGATACTTTGGTCTCTCGCACTCGAACAATCTCAAATCATCCTCTTCCTCCAACTTCCATGCTTTCTACCATAAAATCTTCTTGAGTTCATTTTTATGATTTTTTAGAAGTTCTCTTCCATAGTAAGTATTTGGGTGAAGGAGCAATAATACACATGGGCTTTGACTCACGGAGCGCCCAACACCATGAGCTTTTTTCTGGAGCAAAAGTACACACGAGGTTACATATTGGGAGCAAAAGTCACACCAGACCCTCAGACCATGGACGTTGACCGTTAAGTAGCCTTAGTTGACTGTTAATGATGACGTGGATGATGAATTGGACTGACAAGAAGCTAAATAAGAAGAAAAAAACAGATTTCAGATTGACAAGAAAAAGGGAGGATGTCCGTTGAAATGGTGATTGGTAATGGATATTTCAATACCTTAGCCGATTTATTAACAGAGACAGTCAAGAAATGGGAGCCATCAGCGGACTTTGGGGGGAAAAACCCTAAAATTCAGGAACAGACGAGCCACGAAGTCGGTGATGGTAGACTATGGTGGTGAGTCGACGGAGGCGAGGTACGGTGGTGGTGATGGCGCAGGATGGAAGACGCTGAAGATGATCCCAAGTTCATCCTCCTTTCATCTCTCCTTCTTCTCTTCGCGGCACTGAGTCTGGGATTTCAGTCTCCCTGCCTCCCCTTCTCTGTTCGCCGAAAATAACGGTGGTGGTGAGGTGATTGTCGGTGATGAACGACGGAGGCAAGGTCCGGTGAGGGAAGAATGGTGGCCGGAACGACAGTGGTCGACGATGATGAATGACGGTGGTCGAAAATCAGGGTTTTTGCTTTTCCCCAATTTGATCCTCTTTTCTCATCATATGAATGAAGCCGGATATGGAGTTTGGGTGTTTTAAGTTTTTTTCTTTCTTTCTTTTTATTTACTTTCCACTGAATCCTAGTCAGCATTTTTTCTTCTTATTTGGCTTCTTGTCAGTTCAATTCATCGTCCATGTCATCATTAACGATCAACTAAGGCTACTTAACGGTCAACGTCCATGGTCTGAGGGTCGGGTGTGACTTTTTCTCCCAATATGTAACCTCGTGTGTATTTTTGCTCCAGAAAAAAGCTCGTAGTGCTGGGCGCTCCTTGAGGCAAAGCCAATGTGTATTATTGCTCCTTCACCCTAAGTATTTTTTACATCTCCTTTGCTATTTTTCTTCCCTCCTTCCTCCATCCTTCTTTATTTCTTTCTAAGTTTGTTGTGTTTTCTAAGAATTTTTTAAAAAGAAAAAGTGACTCAGGAAACCCCTCAACCCAGTGGGTTGCCCTGGTTAGTACCGAGTCATGCCAGTCTAGAAAAATACTGTTTATGCATTGAACCATACCGAACAAGTGGCCGGTTCATTGTTTCCAGCCAATCCAATCTAGCTTTTAATACTATGGTAATTTTGGGTTGGGAGGGGTGAGCTTCTCAACCTAAATGTTGACATTATATGATGAGCACTATTTATGCCATGTTTTCCCTGTATTCTATGACTGAATTGTATGGTGAACATAAGCTTAATTGCATTTAATCTGAGCAAAAATGCATTAATTCATTATATAGGGAACTTGAGGATGAAGTTTACAAACCTGAATAAAATTGCATACGCATCCTAAACATGTGCTAAGAAAAGATCGAGTTTTGAGATTTTGTGTGAAAGCACAGCATGGCCGATACAATGCTATAGCATCGGGACAGCCTCCTCGAAACGCAATACAATGCATCCCTGAAGCTATAGCAGAGTAAGTGAAGCAATGCTATGTGGCATTTGTTCTGATCTTTTGTCAAGGTTATTTCAGGAAACATAGTGCAGATCGTTAACGATTAGATTGTTGACGTATTGGAATAGAAGATGCGGAGTATCGAAACTAAAGATTTGAAGAATCCCGCAGTATCAACAGAATCAATCTACCGATATTTGAAAGGAAAAATACGATTGGACCTCGACAGATTAGGAAAAGCCCAGTTCGTTGAACGTACCTAGCAAGTAAACCAGACTATATAAGGAAACAGGACCAACCCTAAGGGAGTTGAAGTTGTCAGGAGTCAAAGTCCATCCCTTACGGCCAGACTTGAAAGAAGAATGAGAGAAGTTACAAGGCACGAGAACTTCAGGAGAACCCAACATCCTTCCTTGCAGTGAGACGAAGATAAGAAGACGTGGAGCTGTGACGTGACAGGGCTTCTTCCACGCCGTCGAACCTCCATCAAGCTTTATGTTTTTCTTCTTAATTAATTTTACTTAATCTTTTGATCATGAGCTATTCTGCTGTACTCCGTTTAGTGATTCCCTCATCAGTCATGAACTAAACTTTCTGTGGCTGAGCGAGGATGATTTCCTAAGTGTAGAATGATCCCAGATGCTAGTTTTTAATTCAATACATTCAGTTTGCTTATCAGTGATTTGATTACTTGTCGATTAGCAAAAGCTAGGGGCTAAATAAGTGGTCTCAGTTTACTGAGAGGGAATCGGGGCTAGACATCTGAGAAACAGTGATTGCTAGGCAGGCTGGTGCAAAGCTTGACCTATTATTGTAGGCTTCAGGAATGAGTCTACTGCTCATAACCATAACACCTTGAATTGTAATGAACAACTTAACTAGAAAATCACCATAGATATATGGGAGAAGTGCATGGATGCTATAGCATTGTGTGAAGACAACTGGGGGATTGATATGCTTAGGAAGGATTCTAAGCTCAACCTATCTTTTTACTGATATCTTCTTCGACTAAGATCATTATCTATTATCTTACTTATTAGTATAACCATAAAAACTCCGAAACCAAATCAAACTTATTTATCTTTTTAAACACAACCAATTTCGTGATACAAGCGTCATCATTCGGTATCCCAGTCTTTGTGGGATGATACTTTACTTACTCTTTATTACTTGTTCGACTGGTTCACTTGCCATCAATGAAATCTACCAACAAGTTTTTGGTGTCGTTGCCGGGGATTGTAGATACCTTTAGTGACGATGCACTTATCGCAAATAGTTGGGATTTATCTAATAAAGCTCACTCCTTCCTTCTTCTTGATTTTCAGGTACATTCTGTAGTGTATGCGTAACTCGCCTTCGGTCAACCTATAGCCTTGCGATCCTGAAATTGAACGCACTTACAAGCAAAGGCGCAGGAAGCAGAAGCAAAGAAGTCAACTTTTTGACTCCGCAGACATGGCGGATATGCCGAACAATCATCATCAGGTCCAAGGGGAGCAAGCACTAAATAGGGACCGCCAGGTCCTTCCACCGCCACCTCCAAACCCAGATCTAAACAAAGCCATCATGGAATTCGGGATTCCACACTTAACCAAGTTAAATTCAGCTCTCACACCCCGACCTTTAATGCAGGACACTTTGAGATTAAGGGTGTCATGATTCAAATGCTGAATGCAGCTGGGCAATTTGGAGGACTCCCGTCTGATGATCCTTATCTGCACCTCAAGTCCTTCATGGAGGTGTGCGACTCATTTGTCATTCCTGGAGTCACGCCCGACGCCTTCCGAATTAAATTGTTCCCATTCTCCCTGCGGGACAAAGCTCGAACATGGCTTAACAACCTACCAGCCAATTCAATCACCTCCTGGAATGATCTAGGGAGTAAATTTCTACTCAAATTCTTCCCACCGACCAAGAATGCCCAGCTCAGAGGGGATATCACCAATTTTCAACAAAAATCATGTGAATCTACATATAAAGCTTGGGATAGGTTTAAAGACCTCCTTAGAAGGTGTCCTTAACACGGACTGTGTGAATAGGTTCAACTAGAAACATTCTATAGAGGTCTCGATGGGCAAACATGATCAATTGTAGACGCTTCATCCAGCGGATCCATTTTGATGAAATCTTATGAAGATGCTCATGAATTATTAGAGCACATGGCCATGAACAGCCATCAATGGCAAGCAAACAGAGCCACGCCTCCGTTTGTTGCTGGAATACATGAATTGGATGCTATGACTGCTCTCACAGCTCAAGTATCATCTCTTACCAACATGGTAAAAGTGCTAACCCTTCCCGCAAGCAACTCATCACTGCCGCCATCTCAGGTGGCCTGTGTCTACTGTGGAGGAGAACACCCCTACTCTCAGTGCTCTGCCAACCCCGAATCAGTCAATTATGTCAACAATTTTAACAGGGGTAGTACCACCAACAACCTGTACTCTAACACATACAACCCCGGATGGAGGCAGCATCCCAATTTTTCATGGAGCACCCAAGGTCAACAAGCAGCAGGACAATCATTTGGCCCACCATATCCAAACAGGCCATCAAACCCCCCAAGGTTTACTTAGTAAGCACGACAACAGGGCAGCGATTCAGACCCACAACACTCTATGTTGACCCTCATGAAAGAATACATGGCAAAGAATGACACAATCATTCAAAATTAGCAGGTAACCCTTCGAAACCTGGAAAACCAAGTTGGACAACTCGCAACTGCTCTCAACATTATACTCATAAAATCATATATGAAGAAAACTTCAATTAAAACTTGATGAACAATATTTAAAACATCAAATATGAATTCATTCCACAACTTTGAATATTCAAAAATAATAAATGAGTAAATACCCTTTTTGGTCCCTGACAAAAAACACGGATCCCATTTCGGTCCCTGACAAAAAAACTGACCCTTATTCGTCTTTTTTATGGGACTAAAAAGGACCTTTTGGAAATTTGTGAGGGATCAAAATGTCCACCAATCGACCCTTATTCGTCCTTTTTATGGACTAAAAAGGACATTTTTTTGTCAGGGACCAAAATGGGGTCCGTGTTTTTTGTCAGGGACCAGAAAATGTATTTACTCATAATAAATATACATACTAGTAGTCCACATAATTCATAATTAAACACAACACAATAGGTCTTAACATAATATCCTTACTTGAATCTGAAATAAATAACATCAACTAATCTTTTTTTTGAATAAAAGGTCAATATTATTTAGTAATATGAAATTAATACACAAAAAAGTCTTCCCATCACATATCTTCATGGACAGTATAGCAAGAAATCAAAAAGATCTTAAATGTTGGTATACTGTGCTAATGAAGTTCACCTTCCTAAAAAGAAATTTGCAAGAAAATATGAAATATTTAGATTAATGGATGATAGATTTGTGCTCTGGAAGGATAAAAAGTTTTCTTAGTGTTATAGATTCATATATGAGGCCCATTCAAGGTGTGGCCCAACAAGGGGCAATCTACGTGACTTAGATATGGCGGTATAATACTTGGGCTTAGAGGCACAGAGGCCCATAAGTCCAAACCCTAACTGTAAGGTACACTCTATAAATAAGAGGTAAACCCTAAGGTAAGCACACACTTTCTCAATTACTATTATGTCGTCACTGTGCACACACACCACCCCCTTTAGCGAAAGCATTCATACTCGTGCACAATGATTTTCTATTCTCGTAGTATCTCATCCATAGATACCTAGGAGAGAGCTATTCGATCCAATATCAACTTACTAGTCCATCAGGCTAGACATCTGTTGTTCTTATACAAAACATTGGTGTCGTCTGTGGGGACTCGATAAATTCTTGATTCTCGTGACCAAAGATGGTCAATGATCGCATCTTAACCTAGTATTGAAAGATTTAGTATTATCCGGTGATTACTAAATTCTTCATCTAGAAAGAAAACAGAAAACTCAAAACAACGGTTTTCCAACCCCCTTGTCGTCAGAATCCAGCAAGATAAATTCATCCGACAAAGAAGAAGATGGTTCCTATTATTTTCTTTTGAGTCTTCTCAATCAAATAAGGTGGTGACAAAAGGCCCTGCTTCTTTTTCTTCATCCCTATGTGAATGTGGGCTCTATTCTCCATAGCCTTCTCCAACTCCTTCTTCATTGATTCCTGGTTGTAGAGTGAAAGGAAGGGAAGTGTGTTAAAGAAACGTCTCCTTTTGAGAATCAATTTAAGTACTTGGTTTTACTGAGGCTTCTCAAGCATGTAGAAAAGAGTAATATCAAACCAAGAAGAATAGGAAACATTTATGAAATTTGGATAGCGAAAAATGGACAAATGAAGGATGAGCCAATGAAGAGTAGATCTACAGTTCATTTGGACTTCATATTGTTTTCTCTGATGCAAGGCAACATTGAGGATGCATATCAGGGTGTTCTATGTCTTAAGCAAACAAGTAGGTATGACCGTGACTCTATATCAAACATGGTGATGGGTTTGGTATATTACGAGAAGTGGTATTTGTTAGTTCTCTAAGTGTGTTTTGATAATAACTAATCATTGTAAACAAAGTGAGGCTTATGATCCAAGCCAAAATGTTTTTATCTTACTCAATCTTGGATCATGTCAGTCTATCATTTTTGCTGTCATATTGACTTGAGTTTGAGATGTCAAACTCGAGCCAAGTCGTGTGTGGCTTGAGCCTGAAAACCTTCTTGACTCGAGCCACACACACACACGTGTGTGTGCGTGCGTGCGTGCGTGTGTGTGTGAGGGATCAAAACCTTATTCGTCCTTTTTATGGGACTAAAAAGGGCATTTTGAAAATTTGTGAGGAATCAAAATGTCCACCAATCGACCCTTATTCGTCCTTTTTATGGACTAAAAAAGACCTTTTTTTTGTCAGGGATCAAAATGGGGTCCGTGTTTTTTGTCAGGGACCAGAAAGGATATTTACTCTATAATTTACTAATAATAAAGGGAAAATGGAAAAAAAAAAAAAACTAAAAGGGGCAAGATAAGGTGTAAGCGCAGATGGCAATTTGCCATTGCTCACATGCCAAAACTACGTCGTTTCAGGTAGAGAGTGCAGTGTACGGTGATGTTAATGGGAATTGCGAAGAAGCCGAACTCAGAAGAAATTCTCATTTCTCAATTCTCACATCTCAGTTTGCCCTATCCGAGCGAGCACTAGTAGCGAAGGGACAACTGGCCGTCGAACGAGTGGAGGTCGCGTCGAAGGAGAGAGAATTTGCCGCCGGTAATGAATTCTTCATCTTTGGTTTTGCCTTGCTATCGTGTTCGATGTTTATCTCTGGTTCTTCTTCCTCCTCCTCCTCCCTGAATTTTCATCTCCGATCTTTCTTCTCGTCTGATTTCTTAGCTCGTTGATTTATGATAAAGTAAACTACCCTACGAGTGTTTCTGCTTTACAGTGTTCTTTTGATCGGTGAATCAAATTTGTGGAGTTTTTGGTATGCTCTGTTTGAATAGATGTTTCCTGACCACGTGTTCTACTTGTTCATGATTCACCTTTTTCATTAGAAAACAGAATAAACTATCATCATTTAATTCCTCTAACTATTTGAATTCAGGAAATGGGGTGAAATTGTGTAGTTTTATATGAATGGGTTAATTTAATTGTGCCTATGACATCTGAAATTGAGAAATTATAATTTTTTTAATGCATCCGATATTGTCCTTCATGAGTTGCTTTATATGTCATGATGTTATTGTAGCTGGAAAACTTGAAAAGGATCATCATTCTCCTCCTCCACATTCTCTTGCTCTTATAGCATACACTCTGATTCTTCAACAATCCGAACTCCAAAGCCATCCTCATGGAAGGAGAAGCTGTTGATTTCCAGGACTGGGAGCTTCTTCACAAGTCGGAGGATGATTCCCCACTCATGGATTCTGCTAATTTTGCTGGCGTTGGAGTTGAAACTGATGGTGGTGTCTTGAGGCATGATTACTTCTCTATTGATGGTCCAAACAAATATTCCACGAATGTGTCGGAAGAAGGTGATGGGACTGAAGAGGGTTCTGTGGAGTCTGATAACCCTAGCTGGGTTGATCCTACCCTTGAGACTAGTCAGTATAAGAGGAATAATTCAAGTGAATTTTGGTCTGATTCAAGCAGCGATCGTTCTGAAAAGCAAAAGACTCGTGATTTGGATCTCACAAGTGAATTGGCTTTAGCAGAAATGATGAAAGTTCGTGCGGTTTCTGAAGGAATTGGGGAAATGGAGGCAAAGGGTAAGAACTTTGCTAAATTAGAGTCTTGTGATTTGAATGTGACTATGGAATCAAATACTTTCAACAACCCAAGAAGCGAAGATTCTGGGAAAGTTGATTTGTTGGATAAGAGCTTGGAGAATTGCTTGTATGATTCTGGCGGTGCTGATTTGGAATCACTTAGTAATGTGAAGACTGTTGAAACGTCAAAGTCTTCAGATGGATTAAATGGTGATATGGATTCAGTGAAATCAATCCAAGAGGAATGTTCAGTTGAGAATAAGACTATTCAAGTATCAGAAGTGAAATCTGATTTGACTCCAAGTGTTGGTGGAGAGAAGAGAAGAATAGTATGGTGGAAAGTTCCCTTTGAAGTCATAAGATACTGTGTTTTTAAGGTGAGCCCTGTGTGGTCTCTCTCTATGGCTGCAGCTTTCATGGGGTTTATTATCTTGGGAAGGAAATTGTATAAAATGAAGGGGAAGAGCCAAAGCTTAAAGCTCAATGTTACAATGGATGATAAGGTGTGTCTATCTAGAATTCTAGATAATCTGGTTATCTCAATAATTCTTATGGTAATTTTTTACTGGCGTTGATGACTGAAAATCCTTATAATCTTTGCAAGATCGTTGCAAGTCACTATATACTGTCATTGTTTAGCATACGCATGGGCGCTAACACATATTACAACATGAAATTCAAATTATTCGTATGTAATGTAATGTGTCATCTCATCTACATTTGTTGGATGCCTTTGCTTTTTAAGCCTATATTGTTTTTTAATCTGATTGCTGAATATGTTTTTTAAGAAAATCATTGGTGTTTTCCATAGTTTTTTCTCTTTAAATTATAATTTGTTTGTAGTTATATTCTAATTGCGTGTGTGTTAGCACTTCTTGCATATGTCTTGTTCATGTCACACAAGAAAGAAAGGGCAATATACATGGGAGAATTATGCCTAGATGTTATACTTAGTACTACCTCCGGTCTTTAATATAAGATCTACTTAATTAATTTGAGTATATTAAGGAAATTAGGTAAATTAATTATTTGTTAGAACAAATTGCATATGTTTGTTGTGGTTGTTGTATTGTTTATGTTGCCTTTAAAAATTTCTGGCTGATCGTTGAATTTTTGGCTTTTAATGAACAATTTTGTAGAAGGCATCTCAGTTCATGAGTCGTGCTGCGCGTCTGAATGAAGCATTTTCTGTCGTGAGACGTGTACCTGTGATACGGCCTACGCTGCAGGCTCCGGGGATGACTCCATGGGTTGTGATGAGTATGAGATGAAGGCTGTTACTTATTACGTGGCAGGAAGTACAGTAAAATGCAATAATGGTTTGTAATATAGATACCTTTGCCTTTATTTGGAAAGCACATATTTGTGTTGTGTTATTAGCTTTGAAATTCTATAGCTTTTCTGGGCCTAATCTGAATCATTCCTGGCTTGCTTTTATATTGTACAAATGAATACTATGTTTCAGTGTGTACTCAGTGGAAAGCACAAGACTGAGTCAAAGATTTATAGTGCTTTAATATTAGGGTTAAGTACCAATTTTGCCCTTAAAGTACGCACCCAGGAGCAATTTTGCCCCTTAAGTTTTCGGCAAAGCAATGTTGCCCCTGAAGTATCAAAATGTAGCAATGTTGCCCCTCCGTTAAAAACCCTAACGTTGAGTTGACCGTTAGGGTTTTTAATGGAGGAGCAACATTGCTACGTTTTGATATTTTAGGGGCAAAATTGCTACGCTAAAACATAGCAATGTTGCCCCTGAAGTATCAAAATGTAGCAATGTTGCCCCTCCGTTAAAAACCCTAATGTTGACCATTAGTTGACCGTTAGGTTTTTAACAGAGGGGCAACATTGCTACGTTTTGAAACTTCAGGGGTAACATTGCTACGCCGAAAACTTAAGGGGCAAACTTGCTCTTGAACGTGTACTTCAAGGGCAAAATTGATACTTAACCCTTAATATTATTACTATTTGTTGCATCATGTATGCAATGTACATAACTTGCTTCCTTTTGCTTCGCCCCTTAAAGTCAGGTTTATAGGCCATATACAGAACTTGCTAACTAGGTTGTTTCGTGATTTTAGTTAATTTTTTATTTTCTATTTGGAAAAATGTTTTAAAATAATTTTTCAATGATCCAAAAATTGTTTATTATTTCAACTCTGCATTAGAGGAGTTTGAACTGACCTTTCTACTCATATCCTATGCCACCTCCACTATCTAAACTAGTCTCATATAGCATAACTCGTGATTTTAGAATTGACATTTGTAATTGACCTAAATTAGGAAAAGTTAGGTGGCTTCAAGAATTTATGTAAGTTGGATCCTCAAAGCTCATTAATGCCAGTTTTGATTTCTTTCTTTCTTTTTTTCTTTTTTCTAAACAAGTTATTGTGTACTAAAAAATTATTATTAATTACGTGATTACAATGTTTATTTTTCAATTTTTCTCTAAAATATTATTAATCGGGCTAAAAATTGGTTAACTCGATTTTTATTTGATTTACTAATTATTAAATATAATCATTTTTTTTGTGGATTAAATTTCTAAGCTAGCCAAATTAGTTATTGAAAAAAACTGCTTCAATCAACTGTCAATTGTGTCTGACCAAAAAAATGTTCAATCGTACTGTATACTGCCTAATTTGTTGGGTTAACACAATATAGTTCGCCCTCAATTTAATTTTGGTTCAAATAATTTCAAATTATATGTTTTAGTAATTCAAGTTTTTTGTTTTTTTGACTAAAATGTCCTATACTTTATGAAGACCATTTTACCCCTTGAAAGAACAAAACTTATGTTTTGAAATCATATAAAAATTGACATCAAAGTGAGGATAAAATATAAGTATCAAACATTGTATTAATTATAATCTGTTTCATTATAAGGACTTAGAGATTGTTATAAAGAAAAAAAGAACAAGGGAGTTTTAGATTTGTCAATGGTGCATTTCACCAACATTAGTTATATATTTGACTAAATGAAACACGGATTATGCAAAATTTAGGTAAAACTTAGAACCAATAATATGACTAATGTGTATGTGTGTAATGGTTTCAAAAATTGCAAGCTCCACTTTGTATGAGGCGCAAAACAATTTGCCTTGGAAAACTGAGATTTTCTCAACAAATGCTACGCCAAGTCAAGAAGGATGCATTTTTCTTCTTTCTTTACAATTGGAAGGAATTCAAAGTCTCAACAAACCCACCCACAGATTCTCTTTTTGTTTTTAATATTTAATATAATTGACTTGATTGGACAAGTAATTCTTTCAGAAAAAACTTTTAGGCTCTGAGCTTTAAAAAAAAATCATTATTGGTGACGTAAAATGTGAATTGAAATTAATCACAACATTAGGCCAAAAAAAAAAGGAAAAAATCACAACAAACAAACATGCAGAATTAGAAGCCTCATCAAGATACTGCCAAAAGATGCCTACTAAACATCCTTTTTGTACATAAGAAAATTCTGTATTTCCCAGGACAGTTTCTCTCTGTTAAACAGTTTACATCAATAATCCTATTCATCTGTGATTCTCATTTTTGATGTCAACTACTAACCAGAATTACAATCAGCTGTGCAATGCCATACACAATAATTTCATGTGGGGCATACACTTGTTAGGATTTCTTCTCATTAGACTCACCAGGTTCAACTTTGTTGTCAAAACCATGATATGGAGCTTCAACCATTGGCCTCGGAACTGGTCGTTCATCAAAATCCTCTGGGAAGATTTCAAAGTCTGGACCAAAGTTAAACCGGACTGTGCAGTTCGGCTCGTTGGGGAGAGTATACATTGAAGCGGCAGGATAATAGCGACCACCATAAAGATCCTTGAAAGCTACTCCTTGGCACACACCATTTTTGAAGAAAGATATCTCACTTCCTGCACAGAGAATACAATGTTCAAACACAAATTGAATATTGATTATTTGTAAACAAACAAAATACAGCAACTGAATATTCCCACTCTCTTAATAAAAGTAATTATCGATGCAAACTGATTTTTCAATTGTTCAACAGAATAGGCAGCCGGCCTTTTACAGATTCTGAATCTTTCAAAGTTTCCAGGGACAATCACTCCCATTTTCCAATCAGTCAATTCTGTCCACAAAATCAAATCAGGACCAAACCACAAAACAAGTTCATTTTCCACCAGACTGACTTATACATAAACAAAAAGTGGTGATTTTGGAGCTTAATATGCATAACACTAGAGTGCAAACCCAATAAGATATATTCCCTAAACCTAGTTTTGAGATATCAAACTACAATGAGCAGTACTACTAAAGCACAAATTCCAGCATCATCTTCAATTTTATGCCAATGCCAGCCCTAACCAGTACAGAGATGAGAGAACAAAATGCTAATATCTTCTAGTCCCAACGCAATTCTTCTAATAGGAACTCAGTTTGCGTAAATACCAGCTAGGCTGAGGAAGCCTGACCATTCACCTGATTTTGACGTAACCAAATATTGCACAGTCTAGATAGCTTTAACTGTCAGCTTTTGATAACAAACCCCTACCGGATTGGCTGAATCCTTGGCAGAATTTTCACCACTCATAAAAAAAAATTCTAATTTGATTGGTCCATCTACCTCTAAGCAGCACTGCTCACAAGTACCAAAATATATGTATAATTTATAAAATAATGCATAAATAAATATGTAATATTTTTAGGGAAAAAGACATAAATACCATCTCAATTACTAAAACCCAAAAAGTTTGTTAACGCTTGTAAATGATAGAAGTGATTGGGGAGGAATATGGGTTTTGAATGTGAGTGTTTTTACCAAAATGCCCCCTCTTTCTCTCATCTTCTACCCCACCCTACATCGCCTTCTCCTCCTCTCTCTCACATGCAACCTCATCTCCTTCTAACCCACCCCTCTTTCTCCCTCTACCCGTTGCCATAGCCACAAGATCTGCAGTGAAGTTTCTTCTCTCTCCTTCCCCACTTCGCCATATTCCTCCTTTCTCCTAAACCCGCAGTGAGAGTGAGACTGGCAAGAGCAAGATCAGTGAGGGTAGTGGTGACAGAGTGACAATGAGAGTGAGATAGGTGATGGTAGTGGTGATGGAGAAAAGGGTGGAGCAACGGTTCATTGTTCCTGACGGTAAGAGCGAGATCGGCAATGGTAAAGAGAAGTGTGGAGTCACAGTTCACTGTTTGAGTGGTGTAACCAGAAAGAGAATGCCATGAGCGTGGATGCCTGGTTCAGTGTCACTCTGCCACTGGGTCTTTCAAACCCATCGGAATTGTCCAATTCAAACACAAAGCAACCGAGACCCATACTTTGCTGCCTAGCCTCATTTTACATAGAATTGGGGTCCATGTTTTACCAGACCCAAGAAGGATCCGGACCCATACACAAGCAGCATCATTTTTGCCAAACACATTCTTCACCATCCTACTCATATATAGGGTAATCAAGACCAAACCAAACAGCTCAATAAATATTAAATAACATTTCAGGAAAAACTATTAATCTACTACGGTTTTCCTCACAAAAACATCTGTCCCTTAATTAAGACCTGGGAAGTACATGTAAGATATTCCAGAATAACTTCCACAAGTAGACACAGATTCTCACAGGCATCATGAGCTTCCAAATCATAACCAAAGGAAACTAGTATTTGACATACTAACTAACAGAACATTATATTCATGGAGTGTTTGCTATAAATTTTTTACCCAAAAGTAACTCAGTTTCCCTAATATGACTTTGTATAAGATGAACCTATATCACTAACAGCTCATGCACTGATTACAGAATCCTCACATGTGGTGTCCAAAAACCAAATACTTGAACCTCATAGATTTGGCATACAGTGGACTGGGTAGTGAGGGACATGTTCAGACACAGCCACAGGAAAGACAGCAAAGTTAGATCCATAGCCACCGAAACACAAACAAATGACATGATCTAATCATTTCCCAGACAACCTGACTATTTGAATGATATTTGATAGACTATAAACCAACCAATTTCTCTTGGGCATTTCCCCCAAAATCAACATGATTCATTAATAAGCTACTGGATCTGTTCAACTCATGGTATGGAAATGCTGTACTTTCTGATTTACTCTTATTGGCTAAGCACCTACTTAAATTAACCCGATAAAGCCATGATGTACCACTACTATATGCTGGATTAACCCTTGACATAATCCAACGTGATAAGAAATGTGGCTGCTCTCTTTGATCTATTATCTGAAATATGAGTGAAAGAACGAAATGAAAAAAGATTTCAATAAGGTGGCAAATGTGAGCACATGCTTGCCGGTATCTAGCAAACACCCCTACTCACTAGTGAATCCACACATTCCATCTCATCATGAACATCAAAATCAAATAAAACATAAGCTCTCACTATGCTCCATTATCAACAATTTCTGGCATCTTTGTTTAACCTTCCTAAAAAGAGCAACCTCCTATCCCTTGTGAGTATTATAAAACAACAGCAAAGTATGGCCTACCATCTCTCAAGCCTTTCCTTAAAGCAGAGAAAGACAGAACAAACATGAACCACTAAAAACAAAAGGCCAAATGTCAAATGGGCTATCAAGAGCCTTACAGCAATAGGGCCTAGCTTAAAGACTCTCACAATAATATTTGATGGGCCACCAGCATATTTAGATCCACAGTCCACTCTGCACTAGAGATATGTGAAAGCAATTAACTAACTGCATTAAACAGCCCAAAATCCTAACTGTGACTCAACTCACAAGTTCCTCATGCTATCCCAGTTATCCTTTTGTAGCACCATCTCTCCTTGAGCTTGAAAGGAAAATATCTCAAACTGGATAGGAGTATCATCCTCCTAACCAGTTTCATTTCGATCATCCACCAGGATTCCAACTTCCAGAGGAAAATATTCAGCTGCAAGCGATCAAATACAAACCACTTCCTTTTACATTAGCCAACAGCCACAAAGATTGAAGAATTCACAATTTGCAGCCGCCTCAAAATAAGGTTTCAAAAGTACTCATCCAATCCCCCGCCTTCACTTGCCCTCAAAGTCTACATAATGCATCTATTATGATTTGCTCTATATTAACTGAATAAGTTTGACAGAACATCACACTAGGCATTTCACCCCAAAGTTACAGTTTGTCCCACCCGCCCATTCATCAGATGAACAATATGACTCAGACCTAAACACAGGAGACCTTGAACATCAGCCATTTCTATATAAAACAATTTCACTGCATTTACAAATTTATCTGAATCAGCCATGTTCTAGGCAGTGCCATCTTCAGCAATACAAACTCACCAGATAAAGACACCACGCCCAGAAAAAATAGGAAGCAAAAAATAAAAAATGATAAAAAATTAATTGATATAAAATACAAGAAAGCTCCCCACCGCTTTTAGAGAAGCCAGCATGCCATGATAATCATGTCTATGGTTCTACACTAAGCCCTATAATTGGAGGTGGTAAAGAAACTTGAAATCTCATGATGGTGCAATGCAAACAGAACATATTTCTATTAAGCATGTACATGTTTTGTAATTTTTCTCCCCTAGCTGCTCCATTCCATCATCTAAAAGCAGTAAATGACTTCCAATAGTTCCAGTTTTAGGGTCAGAAGATGACTTGATAACCAAGTGGTCATCCACCCCAAAATCATCTACAAGATAAAACAGAAACCCCAAATATCCATTAAACTTAGATGCTATATGGCAAAGGAAGAGTGAGAACTCATTATGCTCAAAATTCAATCAGAGGCAGATCATTCACTTTCATTTATCGTAGACGTTGCTTAACCACCTTACCGTTTTATTACTACATGATTGACCATGACTCAAGCATGGGGTTTAACACATTACTATTAATTGTTGGCTAAGGATGAACAAATGTCATTGGAAGGTGTAGCTCTCCTCTATCCAAAGCAAGGAGAGTACGACCATGGTTTCAAAAGCATGAAGAGAGAGCTCCATGTGTAAGTATACCACACAATAAGGGAAACATTAACATCAGCTCCTTAGCATATTTTGTGTAACAGGAGCTGACCCAATAATCACCAATCAGTCTATGACCACATGAGCTCAGTATTCAAGACATCAGCTTGCATGTTAAAACTTGCATGTCTTCCACAAACATGGGAATCCCTCACATTTCCTTTCTTCAAATAACTTTTCCATGTTCCAAATGCACCATTAGTAGAGAACAAGTTTTCTGGAGAAAAAAGACCCTCCGACTGAAAAGTTCCTTTGAATGTTCAAAATTCCAAGTATATATGACACTGCTATAGTTATACAATTACATTATAGGCATGTTTGAAAGTTGAGTTTGGTGGGACCATACAAGATTTTAGTTAAAAGAACAAATGCGTCTGTTTATTTATCACAAAATAATATGAGCACTAGCAATATAACCAGAAACTAGGACGTGCATAAGCTGTGCACCTCTTGCTCATCATAAATTGCAGTTTTACAGTCTAGGAAGCATGAAAACTAACATGGACATGAGACACAAAGCAAACACCAAGACACAAAAAAATACAAAGTATCTAATATTATTATTACTATGCATCATATATTATTTCATAAATCTGTACGTCAGACATGTCTTTATGTTACATACAAACACTACTCTTCTTTTTTTGAGTTCATGCATTATTTATACGAAAGTGTCTCCTCTATATATAATAGTAAACACTGTTCACATTGTTTAATAAAACTCAATTGATATTTACGAACCAAAAAGAAATTCAAATTTTCATTCTTTTATAATTTATCAAGAAACATTCACGTTGCCAGAATGACTCCAGCTACTTGGTTGGCGGGAAATACACTTGCATCAAGGTCAGAGGTTAGAGTTGGCAAAGAAGTAAAACTCATGCTATTGATATATCAGCCTAATATAACAGATCAACAATCTTCTATCCACACAAATACCCGAGATACTACAAAGTCTGTCCTTAATCAGTAGATTAGAAATGCATATTTCCCATTCAGCTAGCCTTCACTTTGAAGTAAGTAGTCTATGATAAATCAATACAAAATTTTCTTGGGGTGCATTTATTGCAGAAAAGAACCATGACAGTAGGAGAAAATCATTCCCATAATTGAGATTTATGTCACGGGTTTTGCTTGCCATCCAAAAAACTTAAGACATAGTTCAATTGTGAATTGTTGCATAATCACTATAAATACAAAACAGAATTCCCTTGAAAAAGTAAAGAGCCACTCACCAGGCACCACTTTGGGTGGATCTTCCTTCGTGTCTGGTCCACAAACATATCTTTGCCCTTTAAACCAAACCAAATGCGGTGTCTTGGGTGCATACGTCGCTCCATCTGGCAAATTAATATAGAAACCAATAACATCACCTTCCTTGTACCCCTCCTCTCCATATTTCTCTCTCAATGCCTTATGTATCTTACTCCCATCAATATCCCTGTATCCAAAACTGTTTGCATCATACCCAACTGGTGCCTGCAAGTCTCCCTTCTCAGTTGACCATCCTAGGCGCGTATGCCCAGTTTCCCCCAACTTCACAACCTTTATCTCAAAGTACCATGCCCCTTCAACAACTCCCCTCGTTGCTCTCACCATTCTATAACCCTTTGTACTCCCCGCACTCATCCTATCTTCACTCAGTTCCACCTTCTCTGCTTTGTACACCTTAGACAAACAAATGTTCATGTCTGGAGTATCATCGGTTTTATCGGGAAACCTTGGAACAGGGGTGATAAGAACAGTGTCTTCAACAGGGTTGTTGTTATTGTTAGTTTTACTCTTCTTCTTCCCTTTCCGAGTTGATTTTGTCACCCACACATTGTTATTTTTCTTCTTCGATTTCTTCGAATTCGTCCCAGTTCCTGACCCCGGCGCCGCAGCAGCAGCATTACTCAAACCATTATTCCCATCAACTGCGTCAGGCAATGTGGGCGATTCCTCCTTTGTAGTTTCGGTCGTAAGAGAAGAAAGCTGTTTCTGCTTCTTAGGAGGTGGATCTTCGTCTTCTTCCTCATTCTCCAGTTCTCTCACGGATTTTGGCGATTTCTTAGGGTCCCCAGAACCATCGGAGGCTGCTTCGTCCTCGGTTAACTCATCGGAGGGATCGGGCTCCAATTTAACGTCAATATTAGCTTCAGTAGGGGTGTCTGAAGGAGTGCTTGTAGTAATTGGAGGTACATCTTGAGATTCGGCGTCAGTGCCACAGCCGGCAGCGGCGGCGGGAGCGGACAAGTCTTCTTCATCCTCATCGTCTCTGTACGTGGCTTGAAGGCTATCCATGTCGAAAAATTCTTACAGTCCCAAAGGGAAAATGTGGTGAAAAGACTTTTTAAGTTTGTGAGGTTTCAAACTCTGGGTATGCGCGCTAGAGAGCTTTGGTTTGGCTCCAAAAATCAGACTGAATTGCTTCGGAGGATAGAAGAGAGAGACACAGACAGAGATTTTTTTTTTTTGGTCAAACACAGACGAAGATTGTAAACTGAGAGCGACACTAAACTCAGTCGAACCATTTGGGCTGGGCCTGATAAAACCAGTGGGCCACATAACATGTTAACATCATTAACCAGTATTAGTGATCCTTCAATTAGGCTACTTGAACTTAGCAAAAAAAAAAAAATAGGCTACTTGAATATTATCAAAAAAAAAAAGTTAGGCTACATGAAGTCAGTTAGAGGTGTGTGTACTTATATACTATTGATGAACTGATAATGATACCCCTCGTCCTTGAGCTCAACGGGCAAAGGGGTTGGATACTCTCACTAAAGGGAGGGGGTTTGATTCTGAAGTTGGTCAAGGTGTTGGGGGAGACATCCTAGCTTCTAGGTGTCTAGGTTAATTCCTGAGGGTAATAGACGGCTCGCCTTGCCCAACATCGGTATCACCTAGGAGGAAGGGAGATTTCACCCTGCCCTTGGATCGTGAGTGAACCCAACCCCTTTCCTAAAATTTTTTTATAAAAAAAAAACTGATAATGATTATTAGTTATTGAATTGAAAATATATATAGGAAAATGCTTACATAAACTTTTTTATATTTATTACGTCAAGTTTCCTAATTATATGTTATGTTTTTTATTTTTGAAATATTATCATTTAATTATAAACTCACTTAAAAAATAGGATATATGACCACATGCAATGGGAGAATTTGACATACCACTTTGGTCTTATTTATAATCCATTTTTGAAAAAAACAATAGTCCTTATTATAAATTCATTTTTCAGAGTAATAAATGATAGTGCTACAATTTTATTCCTATTAAATGTAGAGAGAGAAGAAAGAGGTGAAAAATACCCATTTAAAAATAATGGTGAAAATGGAAAAAATTATCAATTTAGTTCCTATTCATTAAGTTAACAAACTTTCTTTGATATATGAGAATTAGATAATTTAGACATATAAATAGGGCCAAAGTGATCATGAATATAAGAAACTTGACATAAGTACTATACACACACGCACACACTTTTGGAACTTAGAATTACGGTATATATATGATCAACCTAGACAAATCTATACCTTCTATAATACTCTTAGGGCTTGTTTGGTACGGGGAATATTTAAGGAGGGAAATGAACTTAAAAAAGAGAAAGGAAATGGAAGGGAAGATTGAGAGGAAACTTTAAAAGTTGAGTTGTTTGGTAGATATGGGAATATAAGTAAGTTGAGGGAAGATAAATTGTTTGGTAAGAAGAATTGGGTGTTGGTTAAGTGGGAAGGTTAGGTAAAATTCCCACAATGCCCCCCCAAAAAAGGCAGAAAACTTTTTTCGTTTTGCGAATTGTACAGAAACAGAGGCAAACCGAATCGCGTCTTGGAGGAGAAAGGAAATTGTTCGAGACCTCGATTGGATATGAAACCGAGATGATCATAACGGTTGCTGGAGGTGCGAAGGACGACAGATTGACATGGAAGGAAATAGAGGGGGGGTAACACCAAATGAACCAATCTGGCGCGGACATGGATATTGCAAGAGGAATAGGGAAGAAAATCATGAACATTGAACCTGTGTGCTTTGATAGGAAAAACTAAATTTGAAATTTCTCACTAAACCCCTGAAATTGTGAAGTGGATGAAATAAAATGACAACGTTGGTAAGAAAAAATAGAGTTGCATAAAAGTAATTAATGAAAAGGATTGGAATGTGTGAGGTATTAATTAATCAGAATATTGGAGCTTGAACATGAGAACAACCAAACTGATGTCTTTGAAAGTGGGTACAGAATCTGATAAAGTTGAGGTCAGATGCAGAAAAGTATTGTAGCAGGCAAAAAATTGGATATAGTTGGAGAATTTGACAAGTCCATGATTATACTTGATAAGTGAGCAAGTTAATAACCACTGAGGTATAAAAAATGTATATCACAGTATGTAGTTTTACAAAAGGTGATTGCAAGTGCAGCAACGTCATGCAAAAAAAATGGCTTGGTTATAGTTGAAGCAATATCACCATAACTTGCATTCAATGGAAGGTGGATGAAAGGAATTAAAATAAAACCAGTTTGAAATTTCAAATGCTGTATAAAAATAAACAAAAACTTACCTTGAAGGAACATAATGCACCCCACAAATGCCCAAATGTCATGCATAGAAACTTGCATTCGTTATAGTTGAAGCAATATGAACATAATTTGCATTCAGTGCAATGTGGGTGAAAGGAAGTAAAATGAAACCATTTTGGCCTTCTCAAATGCTGCATTAAAACGAAGAAAAACTTACATTGAAGGACCATAATGCACCCCACAAATGTAGCAATGTCAATTAAAAAAGGTCAAGTTGTAGATGAAGGAAAATGACCATGATGTGGATTGAATGGATGGTGTAAAATTAAACCAGTTTGTTGTGGTCAAATGTTGCAAGAAAAATGAAAAAAAAAACTGATTGAAGGACCTTAATGCAGCCCACAAAAATGGTGCCTAACATCCACAGGTAGTGAAAAGTTTGCTGCATTAAAGCAAACTTCAGCAAAAAAACCAACCCTAGGCATGTATGTCACAATGGACAGTTACGTTGCGACAGTAAACCAAGAATTACCAGACCAAACCAAATAGTGTAGAAAACAACTAAAACAAGTTAGTTAAATTTTATGTGAACCATAAAGGTAAATGACATAAAACAGACATAACATATGCCAAAATAGCCTAAAAATAACTGACAAAACCAGTTAGACAATGAAGTGGCAAAATAACACATTCAAGTTCGAACCAAACACCAAGTTCAAACTCATCTTACATAATGTGAACCAGTACATTAAAGCAAAACTACTATCCTGAATCATCTCAAAAAACATTTAAACAGGTAAACAGGAGTAATGACTTATCATGTTAGCCAACCTAGTCTCCCGAATCATCTAAAAAAAAATTAAAACATAGAAGACAAAGTAATATCCCTAATTCTTCTTCTTCTTCTTGGCTGGCGACTTCATAGTAGTGGCCCGTCTTGGCGATGAAGTGCGTGAACTAGGGAGGTTCACTGGGATGAACATGGGGGTTGTAGGCCTTGGGGATGGAGCAGGAATATGTGATTCAGTTGAGAAGATGTGGGGCAAATTCTGAGCTGCCACGGTGCTGCTGAAACTGGAAGCAGGTATGAACCTCAAGGGAACAACATCTACTATTTTCCTAGATGGGGCAGGAGGAGGGTTGATGGGGTTACTGGTTCCAATTCCTCATCTATGGGACCTTCGTTGGCATTATTACCACTAGCATGCTATTCTACATTTTTTTTTTCAGCTGTTGGACATTCGTTGACATTGTCACCATCCCCATGCTCTTGCTTACTGGCTTTTTCAGCTGTCGGACTTTAGGTCCCTTTGTCACCACCGCCAGCCTCTTCCTCCATTCCTTCTTCAGCTGTGGGAATTTCAGTCCCCTTATCACCACCGCCGGCCTCTTCATCCATTCCTTCTTCATGTGTCTCACCTTCAGTCCTATTGTCACCACCACCAGTCTCTGCCTTCATTTCTTTTTCATGTGTCTCCCCTTCAGTCCCAGTGCCAGCACCAGCAGCTTCCTCCTCCTCTTCTTTTGCATCTATGTCCCCTTCACTCCCAGTGGCACCACTAGAAACCTCTTCCTCCTCTTCTTTTGCATCTCTCTCCCCCTCACTTCCAATGGCACCACTAAAAACCTCTTCCTCCTTTTCTTTTGTATCTGTCTCCCCCTCACTCCCAGTGGCACTACTAGAAACCTCTTCCTCCTTTTTTTTTTTGTATTTGTCTCCCCTTCACTCCTAGTGGCACCACCAGTAACCTCTTCCTCCTCTTCTTTTGTATTTGTCTCCCCCTTACTCCCGGTGGCACCACCAGAATCCTCTTCCTCCTCTTTTGTTGCATCTGTCTCCCCCTACTTCCATTTGCAGAACCACCAGAATCCTCTTCATCTGCTTTTGTTGCATCTATCTCCCCCTCACTTCCATTTGCAGAACCACTAGAATCCTCTTCCTCATCTTTTGTTGCGTGTGTCTCCCCTTCACTCCTATTTGCAGAACCACCATCATCACCCTCCACTGGTTTATCAGATGGGGTGTTGTCACTCAATTTGGCAGCATAATCATCTTCACTGTGGGCTGATTTGTCATCTGAGTTCACTTCATCCACATGCTCAGATGAACCAGATTCTTCAGGTGTGGAGTCTTGGCAACCCTGATCTTTCTTTGAAGCTGCTTTAGGGGACGTGCCAGCACTAACATGCTGCTATTCTCCAAAATAGGTTATCGGGGGAGTGATGGGATGACTCTACTGACCCTTTCACACTTGTATGTGGAGCCTTTGTTGACGAACCAGCCCAATCACTTTGACTTGCCTTGAATGATGCAAATTGCCTATACTTTGTGCCATATAGGTGGATAAACTCTTAAAGCCCCTTAAACTCAAGCGCCATCTGTGACAACTGTGAGTCCAATCTGCCTACGTGGGATACAATCAATGACTGCAGCTCAGCTTTCATAACACCAAGTTTGTCATCCAAAACTTGGCCAAAAAGAGCTCCCAGTTCCATAGCTCTATCTTCACCAGCATGTGAAGGTCCACATGGTGCAGAAGGAAGTGGAGGTGCCTCACGCTTGGTCTTAACACCCTTTCCCCCCTCAGAGTTAGACTTATTAGAAGGCTCTTTGGCCTCAAAAGGAATTTGCATTCAATGCAAGGCCTCTTCATCAAATTCGGGACTCCACATTACAACCTCACCTTCTTGCAGATACCAAATTTTGTTCTTCTCCAATATGAGGGACACTAGTGATGGATAAGGTAGTTCAAAGTTCTTTTTTCCAATTGCAGTTACCCTGAGCATTGTGTCCACTATCCTCTTCCTCATATTAAAAGGCTTCCTCCATATCAAACAAGTGAGGATTTGTTTGTCCTCAATGCTCATTGTTGTGTAATGCTTGCCTTTGTTAACAAAATTCCTACTGTACAAGTAATGTAGTACCCTATACTTATGTGGTAGCTGTTTCAGTCTGTACAGAGGACTATCATCATCAGTTCTACCACCTTCGAGGAGGATATTGTGCATTTCATCTCTAGTGAAGGAAGTGTCCTTTGACTGGGGAGCCTTCACATTTAACCACTGTAACGATTTCTTCTCATTAACTTCTACTCTTTGGCCCCTGACACATGAAGAAACTACGCCCACTCTAGACATTTTCAGGTTGGTGTAAAAAACTTTAACAACAGAGTCACAATAAGGTAGAGACAACTCTAGCAGCCCCCTGAATGGTCTAAGGATTTTTGATAGCCCAAATGGGAAATCTTCTTCAAATGAATCCATCCTAATTGTACTCATTTTACAAAGACTACGACCAACTAACCTAATATCGTAATCTTCAAGTTTTGACTGATTGAAGTCTGCCTTTGCTTCAGGCACGACATTTGGCCTCAGTTGCACTTTCTTCAGCTTCTTATATAACTTCGCCTTGCTCTTATCTTCTCCTACATTGTCATATTCTTCGTTGTTTGTCTCAGAGGATCCATGGTCTAACTCAGTTGGCTTCCATCCCTTGTCGTTGCCACCAGAACTGTCACTCATAACCACCTTTGATTTCCCCTGTTTCTTCTCCTTTGCCTTTTGCTTTTTTTTTTTGGTCCAGAGGATTCCGATAATGAATCACTGTCAACCTCTGAATGGGCCTTTCTCTTCTTATTAGACACACTGGCGTCGACATTCTTCTTCGCAACACATTTTCTCTTCTTCGCCTCCTTAGCCTCATTCTCACGTTTCCACTTCGCAGCTTCTTCGTACTCATCATAAACTTCTTTGGTCTTGTACTTCGACCCACCATCCCGACCACACTGCTGGATGGTAGACATATGCTTCCTGTACTTGCTGACATCTTCCATTGTGATTCCCAGTTCGTTCAATCTATCAGCCGTCATTTTAACCGTCGCCATTTTTTTTAAGGAAACACAATGAGGAACTGGAAATTTCTAGGGCTTTCAGAGAAGGAGATTAAGATTTTTCGCTAACTCAAAGTAGACTACAAATGGCTATCATTTGGGTGTGACAACTGACGCTCATAGGTATTAGGTTTACTCTACAAAAACAGAGCAACTTGATGATAGTTTTCTCTTGAATGGACGTGTGTTTGAACTTCCTATCATATGTTGACACATGTTTTATTCCCATTTCCATTTTTAAAATAATGTATTTACGAGGGAATGGTTGGAATTCCTGGTTACAATCGGAACGTTCAAACTACAACATGACGTTCAAACTTTAACAAGTGCATTCTCTAAGTAATGGGATATTGATTTGTTGCTTTTGAAGTTTGAATGTAATCGTCAAGTTTAAACTAAAAAAACCTAACCAGTAAATAAGTTCAAACGCATTATCTGACAGCAGGACATAACAAGCTGACAGAATGAGCAAATAATTGGAAGGAAGACCTAATTCATTTAAACAGTTCAACATAATAATGTTAACATAAAATTACTGAAGTCGAAACAAGACAAAAAGGTAATCATATATTTATATTCAAAAACATCATTCATTTACATTGGTGTACCCTTTACATTTGCCAACCAATGACAACAATAGAAGGATATCAAATAAAGTTACATATGCCCACATGGGACCTATCTCATGGGGCTATATATAGATGGCATGGACAAAAAGTTATCCTATATATACATGTACAGAGCGAACAACAAACTTTACCCTATGTTCAAGATACCAAAGTTCCCAATATGAACATGGTCTAAAGTTTGATGTCCAACACAAAAGGCGATTTGAGTCCAAAATATAGTGACACAACTCGATTAACCCTGACCATCCACCATAATACAATGTTAACATTACGTTGAAATCTATTGTTGAAGTAGGCTACAGATCCATGAGGGCTTAAACATTGGAGGAATTTTTGCGAACGTATTCAACAGTTTCTCACAGCCAAGTATCTTGATATGAGTAGTGTTCCTCTCATCCCATGTCAGATCTTCAACCTCCAGTAGCTAGATGAAAAGAGCATCACCCTTTGCATCAAGATCAGCTTGCCTTTGTTAAGTGGAGATCTGATTACAAAGTTTGTCAAACACACCGACTATTGTCTTGTCCAATGAGGTAACTGTATCCCTCAATGCATCAACCATGATTTCAGAGTGGTTCAAATGTCTATTTTTCCTTCGAATGGTAGATGGATTAGCTCCATTCAATGCAGTTGGTGCAGTTTCATTGATTGGTTGTGTGAATACAGATTCAGCAGTAACATGATGAGGTGTTTCGGGAAGATCCTCGTCCTCTAGATTAACCTCATTCTCCATTCCGACAAGAGAGCTCACATCCTCACCCACAACCTTGTCCCTACCCCAGACCATGGTGAGGGACTCAAAGTATGGGAAGGACTTTGTGCAAAATTGTGCCACCCTTGAATGAGCCTGTAAATTCACCATATATGTGAGAACAAGGTGGATAAGTTAAATGACATCGTAAATAAAGTGGCTGATGTAGGAGTGAAGAATGCAAGAACATACCTTTATATACTCATCCCACACCTCTTTGTCAGCTGTGACACATTTTGTGTCAAGATCCTAACCAAAGCCTGAAGTGTTGGTCCCGTATACCGTGTCGTAAGCCGTTTGCCACAATCTCTTCAGTGTCTTAATTCTGGATGTTATATGCGGACATGCCTTGATCCCACATTCAGGAAGCTTTTCTTCCATCATAGACTACATCACATTTGCAAATCCTGACTTGAAGGCGTTATCAGCCATGAACTTTTGGTCAACCTTTAGACTTACAAGGTAGTTGACCAAAACCTTGTCCTCCTCAGGCGTCCACATTTTTTGTTTCCCCTTTGCTGATTAGTCAATTTGCTCCATCTAAAAAACTCACATGTGAACAGAAAGTGTATTAATTTGCATTAGGTCCAACATAAACATATACTAATTATCACGCACACACTGCACCAAGTGTAACACAAATGTTTCATTAAAGTCACAACTGAAATTGGTGTTCATATTAATAAGACAACCAAATGAAAGACAATATAGTCTAATGATTAACATTATTGTACAACATCATCAATTATCACTAGGTGTCACAAAGGCAACAAGCATGTCATTTGCAACATTCTCCCTAAAATTATTCCACAAGTCACTTGTTTCCATTGGAATCATGGGGGTGTTATCCATAGTGGGAGGTCCAGCATCAAGTGACTCAAGCTACTCATCCAGAGGATCTTGAACTGATTCACGACGAATCAGATTATGGATAAGACAACATGCGATGATGTATCTATTTTGGATCTTTACTGGGTAATAAGATGCACTCTGGAGGATTTCTTGACATAACTTCAGTATGCCAAAGCACCTTTCTATGACATTACGGGCAGCTGAATGTCGCATATTGAAGCACTCATCTTGAGTTTGCAGTTGGTTTCCATGTCTCCACTCATTAAGGTGGTATCTTTGGCCTCTATAAGGAGCCAAAAAACCCTGGCAATTTGTGTACCCCACATCAACCAAGTAGTAGTTCCCTGTAGAAACAAATGACACCACATTATTTTGTTTCTTTTACAACTGAATAGGGAAATACACACACTTATATTGTACCAACTATAACATGTATACCTTCTGATACTCGTAGACCAAGTTGTCTTCGTATAGCATCTCGCAACACCCTCCCATCCGCAGCTGACCCTTCCCATCCAGGCAAGACGTATATGAATTGACCATCCGGTGAGTATACACCCAAAACATTGGTTGTTACCTCTCCTTTCCTATTTCTGTACCTCCCCTTTTTCTCTGCAGGGACTTGTATGCGTATGTGCGTCCCATCTAATGCACCAAGGCACCCCTGCAAATATAAGCAATCGTTAAACCCTTTGGTCAAACCATCATTTGTTAAACCATTGTGAATTTAACATGTGGCACAAAAACACATGGTACATACCTTGAACCACTTCCATCGATTATCATTTGAGTCCTCCGGAATAGGCTCTGGTTTCTTCAGGAGCAATGATTGCAGTTTGATGGTAGCATTCAACACAAGTTTAAAGTATCTACTAATCCTTTCACTCGACCTTCCAAACTCAAATTGGATCACTCTGTTCTTGACATGATGGCATAAGATGTGAAGGAACATTGCCACTTGCCCATCAACTAGCATATGTTTAGTTGATTTCGATCCACCAATTGTGTCTAACATGTGACACAATTTATCAAACGTTGCTCGATACATCCTAATTTGGTTGAAGTAGGTGGTATCACTATTGTATATCATTGCCCTCAAATTCGCTCTCTTGGCATGAAAGTCTAATCTATATGACCTATCTGGTAAGTGAGTCGGTCTACTTGCTCCCATTGCAACTATCATATTGACAATCAACCTCCCCATCGCTAGAAGCAAAGCTAAGCATCCAGCAAATATTGCAACCATTTGCTCTGCCTCTTACTCCATACCTACACAATTTTTTTCCACACTGATTTGCTTTTCAATGTCATCTACTACTCCTCTTTACAAACTACATCTACTTACGTTGAAACATATCTTATTTTCATCCGATCCACTTTAATTGACACCATCAATTATGATCCAAAACAACCCATGTCATTGTTAATTAACTATTCCAAAGACCAACATATATAACACAAAACTATATCATCACATTATTGTTCACATCAACACAAAGACAGTCTAGATGAAAAGGAAAACAAATAGTCACACATTTTCATCACCATTACCCAGCACACAGACATATAGGACATATAGACAAACAATATTTCACCATATATGTTTCATAATAGGCATCTAAATTCATAAAAACTAAACTAAACTAAAGGAAACATTCATGTGCATTTAAATAGGTACACCTCCTACATAGGAGAAGAAGAATTTTCTGTCACTGTACACCCATGACTTGGTCATTTCCTTCCTTACCAATACACAACCCACACCTAACTAGGAATGAATGCCAAGAAAAAAGCACCCAAATTGGTTCCCCACTTATATCTATGCTTGCGTCGCTGGTTGGCACAACCAGGCCATCGCCATTTTTAACATGCACAGTGCACAATGAACAAAAAAAGCCATTCACTCTTACCTCGATTCAATCTTGCTTGCCTACTCCTTCGATTGAAGCTCACGCTGTCGTCTTAACCTTCTTCGTCTACTCCATATTCTAGCTCGAAGATCGATTCTGGTTTATAATTTCATAGGGGCTTTTTAGTCCTATTAATTCACTATCCCGGGACATTTTTTAGGATCCCGACACTTTTTGAGGGAGCTCATTTTCCCACGTTTGTGGGAGCTTGGACGATGGCGGGAATCTGAGTTGCCTGGCACTTGGCCCGCCAAACGCGTTTTCGGCGTGGGAACTATGTTAAGTTCCCGTTCCCTCACTCAAGTTCGCTATACCAAACAGGCCCTTAGTAAGGCAGTTAAAGAATGTTCTGTGAGTAACCGTTTTTTGAGAAAATAGTTGTGTTTTTCTTAACGCAGTTAGTGAATTTTGTTTACTTTGACTTCAATAAATATCAATATCCCTCTTTTGGCTACCATAATATTTATCAATCTCTTTTTTAATTCAACATCAATATTTTCTATTTTATATCCATAAATTATTAGTTGACCCCATGATTAAGGAGTTATACTAATAATAATTTAGCCCATAAATCAAGGAGTTATTGTAATCATAATTCAAACTAAATCTGCAAGAAGCTTAATTTGCAAGAAATATAGTTGACCATATGATTATAGTAATGCTTATATATATTAACGTCGTTAGTGTGTTCCATTTTGTGTTCTTTGCTTTTCATTGTTAGTGAACTCAATTCTCCATCCCCAATATCATGGCAAGTCGTTCTTATGAATTCATTAGGGATATTGACAACCACAAGGATACTTAGGATACTTGGACTATTGTTGCTCGGGTTATCAAGAAGTGGACTATGACTAAAAAGACGTCACATATTGATGAAAAGTTAGCGGCTGCACTTACCTTAATCCTTTCTTTTTCCTCTTTTTGTTTGATCTTTTGTGCTTTGTAGTATATTAATTTTTGAATTTAAATATTTTTTTTTCTATATTCCTCCATACTTAACTTTCTTATGATTCATCTTTCATTGTAGAAAGGAGGGCTTGGAACTTTCCCAAAACAATTAGAGTGTTGTGTTGGAAGATAAATTATTGTTAGGCTTAGAGTCAAGCAGAGCAACATCAAATACCCATCTAGTAGTTGGGTGTTTTGCAATTGTTTGAGGAGGGAGATATTTTGCAACAACTTACATACTCAGAATTAACAATAAGGAAATGATTTAGTTGATAGTGGCACATATTGTGATTGAGTACTTGATTATATATATTCATCTGTTTGTTGTTTCATTTATTCCTTGAATATTTTCTTCTAGCCCTTCGAAATAGGAACACATGCCTCAAGCTCATTAACAACATTGATGTTAGCAGAAAAAGTTCAAAATGATGACAACCTTCTCATAGTTGAGTCGTCAGAATCTTCAATCACTCCTTCAAAGAGAAAGAAGAGATACAACACTTCACTGGCTAATAATGGGATGAGGGATCGTCTGATATGTTAGCCTTTACCTTTAGGGCCAACAAAACAATCATCAAGAACATAAAAAAAGAAAAATGAGTTCCCATGTGTTGTTTTGAGTTTTCAAAAACAGTCTAGGTTTCGAGTCTACTTTACTTTTAATTGTGTTTGGCGTTTTCACGTTATATTAGGCTATACTCCTATAGTGTGATATCTGTCTTTTGGACCTACCTATTTAAGTTTGATTTTATAATTTTTTTGTCACTTACGAATATCCTCTAATCAGAATATATACACTGATATACCATAAGTTATATTATATGGGATAGGATATTGTCACTACCAATTTTGGTAACTACCAATGTCACTACCATTTTTTTCACCATTAGATCAGAATCTCAATAGGAGAGAGAAATGATAAAGGTAGATGAGATTATGATCTAACGGTGAAAAAAATAGTAATGACATTGGTAGTGACAATATCCTATCCCATATTATATTAATTAAAAAATATTTTTTCTGTTTGAAGTTATACTAATTAATATTTCTAAGTGTATACAATATGTTAATTAAATTTCAATTATGTGAATATTTAAAAAAAATTGGTTTGGGTCAAATATGAGGATGTGTGGGGCACTATTATTCTTAACTTGAGATCAATGAGAAATCGGATGCTTTAAACAAAAGGAAAAAATTACAATCAACAAGAAATGCAATGTAAAAACGAAAGCTAACCATAATCAAAATAAAGTTATCATCTCATGGGAAAAAAAGTAAAGAGAGGGGGCATGAATTTTTAATATAATTAAGTAGATTATGTTACAGCTGACTCCCAAGAGAAGGTTGAATTGGCTGTAAGATAAAACCTTAAGAACTTTGAAATATTTTCGCATCTTAGTGAAAACAATAAGTAGGAAAGTAATGAATCATAACTGCTTACTAAAATATTTCAATCACTAATGATGGAATTATAAGAGATAAGGGAAGAGAATATGAAAACTACTATTTATATTGGTTTAGTCCAATCTTTGATGAACTATGTCCAGTCCCTAAACTCTACTTCAAATTTTCAATACATATTTTCTTGTTTAATCTGAGCTTAAGACAAGCCACTACAATCCCCATGTTTAGCCGGGCACTTGCAAAACTTTCTACAAATCATAGACTCTCAGTCTATTCAACATCAACTTCCTCATACCAAGGCAAGAACTCCAACTTACACATCGTAAGGATACAACTTTGATGATAAAGGATTACAATGGATTTTCTCTCTCAAAAGTGAATAATGATAATCATTGAAGCACAAACAAATAATCCATCTCTAAAGCACATTAAGTAAACACATAGAAATAGAGAGTATGCGAAATGAATGTTGAAATAAGAGTTTTGGCATTTTGATTATTTATGCACTGGCTCTCTTCTACTTTGGTTTTGAAAGCTCTTCTATTTATAGTTGATGAAGCTTGAAGACCATTGAGCTTTTCTTCTTCCCATAGAGGCTTACAAAATATGATCGTTGAAATAGATGTTTGAGATTTAGAGCTTTTTTGACACAAAGTGATTTTTGCCTGTTGAAACTCTAATCCAAGTTTAATCAAGGTTTATATGAGTTTGAAAGAAAATCATGAAATCCAAAATAATGATTAAAAACTGTGTAGAGCATCACTCTTTGGGATCATCATGGTGATGTGCTAGTGATCATCACTCAAGTGGTCACTGTAGTAATCTTCAAAGTGAAAAGTGCATCACATCACTGGAGTGATCTTTTCTAGTGATGAACTCATTTTGAATCCAAATGTGGTAAATGGCCTATTATCACAAAGCTCTTGAATTCCACTTTCCAATGCAGCAAGAATCACTCACAAATTAGTTGTCTTCTGAAAGTTATGATCAAAAGAGTGACTGCTAGTTTGAACAATGTTTGAATTTCGAGTATCAAATTACAAACTTCACATCTATTTCATACAAACCACTTTGAGCTTGATCTTGATGTCGTTGAATCACCCATTGAGTATAGTGTAATATGCTACAAGTTTCAACTCAATCGAAGTTGTGGTTTGGGAGATATGTCTAAATTGTTGAACCTGGTTTGAAATAACAGAAGAAATTTCAGTTAAATTCCAAAATTTATATCTTTTCCATCTAAACTTCTTTAAGCTTGATCTTGGTGTTGTTGTAACTCCTCATGAATCTAGTTTTGTATGCAACAATTTTCAGTCCAAAACTCATTGTCTTCCGAAAGTTATGATCCAAAGAACGACTTTTGTTCTAGAACATCAAGAGAACTTCGAGCATTAACTTTCAAGATCCATATCTCTTTTGTCTAAGACTCTTTGAGCTTGATCTTTGCTTATTTAAAATTTATTTTGAATGTAGTTTCATATACAACAAATTTCATCTCAATTGGAGTTATGTTGTAGGAGATATGTCCAAATTACTGAAATTGTTCTGAGATAATGCAAGAAATTCCAGTGTCAACTTTCAAAACTCATATCATTTTCATCTAAAACATGTTGAGCTTGATCTTGGTGTTTGTGTCTCACATTTGGAGTCTAGTTTGATATAAAACAAGTTTTATCTCAATCGAATGTGTGGTTTGAGAGATATATCCATAGCATCAAACCTCTGTCATGCTAACCGAAAACAGAGCAAAACATAATTGTCATCACTACAACATCACTCGAGTGATGCCTGCCAGTGATGAAGAACATCACTTAGTGATCATCTTTAGAGGTGCCACTCAAATGAAGTTGGTATAACTTCCATATAAGTCACTTTAGCTTCGAATTGACCCATTCCAACCTCTATTTGACCATAGAGACCTCCAATATCACTTCTAAAAGTTTGAATCTTGATATTCCCATTAGATCTTACAAGTTCTTCTTTCTCTAATCTCTTCTCCTTCTTCTTGACTGATTTCTACAATCCTTTTTGATAACTTTTTTTTTTTCTTGACTATTATCTTCAATCTCTTTCTTCTTCTTCCTTTTAGTCATTCCTCATTGTAATACCCTGAAAATCTCACTTATGATAAGTATCATATTGAGTAAATAATACCTATTGGAAATAGGTGAATATGTGATATCAAATTTGTAAGGGAAAAATCTCTTGAAAATTAGAGTGCCAAAATGACGAAAATGCCCTTGTAGGACATAAATAACTTAGGAAAATTGTGAAAAATCCTGAAAGGCAATAAAATAATAATTAAAAATTAGAGAGTATGTTGTCTCTAATTTAGACAATTTTTGGGATTTATTTCCTTGGGAAATAGTGAGAGAAAAATTAAAAAGTATTCTGGGATCATTATTGACCTCGTGATTTTTAATATTTTATGTAAATCATAAAATATCAATGTAAGTCCAATGGTTGTGAGGAAATAATTATTTCTAAATAAGAAAATTATCAACAATTGGTGGGGGATTAATTAAGTAATTATTGGCTAATTACTTAAGCATGAACAAAGGAAAATCCATAAATAATTATGTAAAACCCTATAATTAGTGGGTAATGGCTAAAAATTAGCATAAATATATTTTCTAATTGATTGGGAAATATGAAGGAAAATTGGTGAGATTAGGTAATTTTAAGCCTAAATACAAGTATGGGCCAATAGGAAAATTTTGTGAAAAATTATGTAAAAATAATTAAAATAATAATTAAATAATTAATTAAAAAATAAAATAAAAATATATAAAATAAATGTGTGTGTGCTGACATCCTAAGGGAAAATGAAAAAAAAAAATAGAAAAGAAAATGGTGGAGTATAAGAAATAAACTCTTATTTAAATAATAATTAAAGTAAAGGTAAATAAACACCGATAGGAATTGGATCTTATCTAGAGAACCAAGAACAGGATTTCTAAAGTCAGTAAAGAATATGAAAGAGTGGATTTTTATCTTGAAATAGACTATTCCAGAGGTTAATTCCGAGATCGGTAGAGCATTTTGATAATAAGACGAAATAGGGTAATCTGTGAAAAAGGGCAGATAGTCACAGATTTAGAATTCGAAGAAAAATAAATCATAACTCAACATCTGGGAATGAGTTGAGAATTTCCTGGACATATTTGGAATCAGTGGATTTTTGTCCAGAAGTTGACGATTTCAGAAGTTCTTTCCGTAACCGAGCACGTTTTTCGAGAAACTTCGGCTGAACCGTTGGAACCCTGATTGGAATCAAAAATTAAGTTAACCTAGATACTTTTGAAGAGAAAGAGAATGTCTTCAAAGTTGTGATTCCAGATTTCTAAGATTTTACAAGATTACGTGATTCGGACACCGAACGAAGACTTTATCAATATAAAACCTTCCAGAAGCCTCTAGAATTTGGCAAGGTGGCACCAAATTGATGACTCACCATGGACACCTAAGGGAGGAGAGATTTCGGCTGCCACATGGATAGGTAGAGATCATGACACCTTGCAAAGTGCGATCCTACGGTTGTTATTCGGTATGAAAAAGGCATGAATAGTGTCAACATTTTGCCTATAAATAAGAGGCCTTGCCTCTTCATTCTTCACGCCATTCCCTCTTGTGATTTCAAAATTAGAGAGAGGAGCTCTGGAGAAAAGCTGCAGCGAAGCTCTGAGTAAGTTTTTCGGTACTTAAGCTTCCGTAGTTCTTTCAGTAGTTAGAGTAGAAATGCTATATTAGTCTTTAATCTTCCAAATACGATTAGATATCATATGATTGGGGTATTTTAGTCATTATTTCGAAAATCATGGTGGGGTCGAAGTTCTGGCAAAATTTTGGAAGATTAGAATTAAAATAGCGAAGCTCTGGCGAAATTCCGCCGATTAGGGGCATCAGGGGCAAAATGGTAATTTTTACCTAAAATGTCTGTTATGATGTAAATCATTAATTAATATGATTTATATTTCGAAAATTATGTTGGAGTAGGAGTTATGTTGAAATTTTGGAAGATTAGGGTCAAAGTAACGAAGTGCTGGCGAAATTCCGCTAATTAGGGGGTCAGGGGTATAATGGTCATTATGACTAAAAATGTCCGTCGTAATGATAGATCCTTAACAAATACATTGTTATATTGATAGGATATCCCTGATTACGTTCTGACCAACCGCCGTACCGAAATTCCGTCAACGAAGGTACGTTCGCGTACTGTAACACTAACTCTGATGGTTATTGTATGCATATATGTGTTTCCGCTGTCATGCCTGTACTCTGACTGTACTATTGTCTGTCATGCCTGTACTCTGACTGTACTATTGCCTGTACTCTGACTGTACTATTGTCTGTACTCTGATTGTACTATTGTCTGTACTCTGACTGTACTATTGTCTGTACTCCGATTGTACTAATGTCTGTCATCCGACTGTATTGTTTTTGCCATACATATCTGATATGTATACCTTATGTCTGACCGTAGTAAATGTTGCCAAAATTCTATGAATGTCTGTCGTACATATATGGTGTATATAAACATGAGGTTAACCGTTACCTGGGGTTCGATGCATGGACCTCAGCCGTTAATATAGCTTCAGGGTCGGGTGGACCGAGGATCGAGGAGAAGGACAAGCAAGACGCCTAGGAGTCGCGGTGAAGACTTCTTTCGTATTACTTTTGAAACACTCTTGTCTGCATTGTTTAAACAGCAAAACATGCTACCATGGGTATTTTAATATATATATCAGTTACTCAATCGCTCCGGTGCTCTACTCTGATGATTTTGAAATGATGTTGGAAAAAAAAATTATACTGCTTGTGAAGACGGATGTTACATTCATAATCCAATTAGGTAGCTTCTTTCTTTTCTTTGACTTCCTCTCCCCACATTTGATAACTTCAATCTTCAATATCTTTTTTAATTTTTTCTTCTTGATCAATCTCCATATTCCTTCTTGATATCTTCTTTATTTGCTTGATTAATCTAAAGATATTTAGTCATTAAATATAGTAGTTAGTCAATGTAGGAAATAAATACATTATGCAAACTTTATACTCTTAATATTTGATATCTATATTTACCATTACCAAAACTAGTCATATCTAACAAATTATTAATATAAAGAGGGGGCCATGAACTAATATAATTTCTTAATACATCTAATCTAAAAAATATAAATAAAGGAAATATGAAATATTGGGGAATAACCATCTATAAATTATAATGTGGGATGGTGTCACTATTTCTAAATCAAATCAATATCCATATTTTGCATCAATAAGAAAGGAAATTTCATAAATAATCAAATCATTTTCAATTATAATTATTTAATCAATCAATTATGAAGAAATATAAAAGAAATTCTAAAATAATCATTTATAATGTGGGATGATGATGTGACTATTTCTAAATCAAATCAATAAATTTGCATCAATAATAAATGAAATTTAAGAAATAATCAAATAATTTTTAAGTATGCTTACTTAATCAATCAATTTTGAAGAAATATAAAAAATAAATTATAAAATAATCATCAATAAATCATTTTTTTTATTAATGGATCCAAATTGAATTCCCTAGTATTTATCATGTAATTGGGGAAAAATATAATTTTGAACTATGATAACTCTTTGATTTATGACTAATTTTGAATTATAATAACTCCTTAATTTAGGCAAAAAAAAAAAACCAAACACTGGTTCACATGGAAGAGTGTTGCAAGTTTTCAACTGTTTTTTTATATTCACATTGACTAGCATTGATTTTGTTTTCAATGTTTGTTCCTTTTTTTTTTTAAGCAATGATGATTCCCCTATTTCACTCTTGTGATAAGGGTCTTCAACATTGGTCTCATCAATATTTATAGACAAGCAATCCAATTGGGACTTTCAGTATATACACAAGCCATTTAAAATAGATGATTATAAAATAATTACATAATTTATTATGATCACAAATAAATATTTCTTATTGAGCTTACAAAAAACACTGTCAAATCATAAAGACTAAATTATATAATAAATATTACACACCTCTTAAAACAATACTTTAGAACCATAAATGGTCCTTCTATGCTTGCAGAAGCTTCAGAAGCTCAAAATGCTATATATAAACTTTCCAGTGTATGCATGCACAGGTAGAAATACTTGTTGTTTTTAATTTGTTAATATGTTTTTCTTATATGACATTATTATATTATATTTATACCTGTGCATGACTTGTGAATATATAGAGAAATTATTTTCGAAGAATCTTAAATATATTATGCGGAAATCTCATATAAAGACGGTTGAATTACCTACATTCTAATTTGAATAACTGAACTTAACACATTATATATCAGGTTATGCGTCATAATTATGAGTTTAAATTTTGGGTTAAATTACCTATATATCCCTTAGTTATTAAAAGGGCAAAATTGAAAACATAATTCTATTATTTGCTTTATCAATTAATTCCTTGGAAGTACACTGAGCACTGTTTGTTCTCCGACTTCTTTTCAAACATTAATTATGCACAATATTTTTTTATACAATATTCAGTTTTTTAAAATATAATGTATTAGAATAACTTGTAATCTATTGTGAAGGGAGATCTACGTATCCACTGTCACACCCGTCCTAAATGTACCTTTATTTATCAGAGTTATAACGCACAAGCATCGAAATGATTTGGACGACTTAATTGCGGAATAAAATAACTTAGTTTTAAAACATAAGGATAAATTTTTCGTGATTCGAATCTATTCCATAGTAGGATATTAATACATTAATCCAAATTAGACAAATGATAAACGTTAAAGTACAGTCTATCTACTCATATTTTTCCCAATAAGTTCTTCTGCTGTAACTTTTACAGCTGCGTTTTTCCTCTCAATCCCGATCCACTACCTGTCTCTTTCATGCGATCTGGAGTTCAAATGAATGAACCCTAGGAGTAACAGTTAATCTCATATGCAAGTATGAAATATAAATGATAGTATAACACATGTATAAGCATAGAATAATTCACAGTAAACAAGTCACACTGTAACCGCAGTTGTCGGGCAAGGACCGCAACCCTTTAGGACATGCAGCCCTATTTTAGGACACGCAGCCCTATGGGACACACAGCCCCCAAATCCATAGCTAGGAAATAAACATGTAAATCATCTAACAAACATGATCAGTCATACATGAATACTTACATACAGGCTAATGAGATAACAGTTACCCACCTCAAGCTTGAATCCTTAATTCGTTTGAAGGTGCTGGGATCAGTAGAGGTGTCAAAGTATGCCTATAAACGTTTATCATTGTCATTAGTCACTTCTTGCGTCGCAAAGTAACTAACTTCGCGAATTATTTTTAGAGGATTAAAAATGGATTAATCCCTAAAAATTCCCTTTCTAATAATACCCTTCTTAATAAATAATAATACTATTTATTATTATTTATTTATCTATTTTATTAAGAGTCATGTCCTTTAAAAAAACATGTTAAGAAGGGTTGTCCTTGTCACTTTAGAGTCTTTATAACCTTTAATAGACAAGTTATCCAAAAGAAAAACCTTTACTTTGAAGGTTATGCATAATTAACAACTTACATGACTATTTTAAGACTTTTCAAAAATTCAATCATCGACTTTTCTGAGAATTTAGAAAATTCATAATTTGACCGATACAACTCCAAATGGAGTGATTCCAATTTCTACTTAAACATTGATAAGTCTACTTTCATAAATTAAAGTCACCAAGTTTATGGCTGAGAAAATTCCTTACTTTCGAAAAACATAAGCAATGTCTAGAATTTCCCAGATTTCTTGACCAATCGTTGAGGAACCATAACTCCTTCAATACTTATCGGAATTCGACATATTACCTATCAAATTAAACCTCTATGTGTCTTCTATTTATCTGAAAAATTTCACATTTTTATGGTTTTGTTTACTAAGTTCGAAATCCAACGTCATTTTACTGCTCCAGAATCATACTAAAAATTTCCAGATTTTTAGCTTAACTTCCAAAACTCATAATTAGAGTTATAGACCTCCTTTTTGAGTGATCCAAAACTCATTTTAAAGGTTAAGGAGAGTACTATCTCCAGTAAAATTTTCAGAGCAAAAACAACTCTTTAACTTACAAAAACGTTAGACACAAAAGGAAGTTATATATACGTAAATAACATGAGAGCAAGTTTCCTTTGAAGCTAAAGTTTCTTTTTGCACCACCAAACGCTTAGGTCAACTGGTAATGGGTTGTCTTAGCTTAACCACGGGTCTTGAGTTCGAGACGTGGGAATGCAGCATGCGTGGGTGGTAAAGGCTTCCCCCCGAAAGGGGCCACCCGGTCTCGATCCGGATTAGTCTGGGGCCGTTGATGTGCCTGAAAGATGGCCTGTCCTGGGATATCGGATGCTCTAAGCAAAAAAAAAAAATGTTTCCTTTTGCTTCCACAACCAACGAATTATTGTAAGTTTTTCTATAATTTCATACTCAAACATCAAGTAATAAGAACATGAACAAGAATCTTAAGAACTCATGATTTTCACAACACTACATGTTGAAGTCAAGATGCACTAACCTCTATCTATAATTGCGGAAACGGTACTTCATAATATGTGACTTGCAGCACGATAATTGAAACCTTTATCATTCTATTTACCTTTCATTACACGCTCTCTCTTCTTGATGGAAAACTAGAGGTGTCTATAATGGTTAGAGAGCGAATGGACAAGTTTCTATCCTTTAAATAACTTAAGTATCCAAAAGACATGTACGTTTTATGAATATGACTACTCCCATTAAGCAGTCAAGGAACTTCTTCCCAAAAGTCATTTACCAATAGTTATTTAGCCCCTTCGTTAATTATAAAATCATATACATTTATCACAGCCACATGAGACATTTCTTACACTTATATGTATATGTATATCTAAGACCCCTTTTCTTTTCTTTATGCAGAGCCTACATATATATCAGTAAGCTCCATTTCTTATACACATATATACTCACAGCGATCATACATACATACATACATACATACATACATGCATGCATACACATCCATGCATCCATACATACATACATCCATACATCCATACATACATACATACATCCATACATCCATACATACATACATCCATACATACATACATACATACATACATCCATACATCCATACATACATACATACATACATACATACATACATACATACATACATACATACATACATACATACATACATACATACATACATACATACATACATACATACATACATACATACATACATACATACATACATACATACATACATACATACATACATACATACATACATACATACATACATACATACATACATACATACATACATACATACATACATACATACATACATACATACATACATACATACATACATACATACATACATACATACATACATACATACATGCATGCATGGTTAGAAAGGAATAAGAAAGGGTCAAACTACTTACTGTCATAAGCCTTCTGTAGTGTTTTGTACATATAGTTTTGTTGTGTCGAATGGTTATATATATATATATATATATATATATATATATATATATATATAGCCTTCTGCAGTGTTTTGTACATATAGTTCTGCTGTGTTGAATGGTTATATGTATGTATGTACTTGTTCTCTGTAACATCCCAAATTCCATACTACAAATTGTGTCGGAGGACACTTGGTTTTAGAAAAATTCAGCAGAATTTGAGATGCTACATCAGAGTACTGCGGAAACGGTGAACAATGTACTAACAAATGGACAATGACGAGTAACTGGTATAAAAATACCCCGACATATGATGATGCCAGGCGTATGCTGGTATATTAAAAATTTCCCGAAGGAATAATCATGTGATACAATATACAGAGCGTTGTACAATTACATTTCTCAAAAAGTAACTATACAACCTAAACCAAGCCTTGACTAGACTTGGGGCAATGAACCTAACTCCGTTAACCGAACAGAATGGCCAGGTAAGTGTTTATCATGGGGGCCTCACCGAGTTCACGGTGATTGATTGGCTGACCCACATAGACTAGCCTTGCCTTCGGCACCAAACTGTTCGAAGTAACGTTATTAGATCCATGCCTGACAATAGGCTCTGATAACTTCTTTTGGCTCTTGTCTCGACCCTCGGTGCATTATTACGACTTTTCCCCTTGGCTCCTTTCTATGGCTCCGTCTACCAGTGCCTTCTCTGTTCCTGGTCCTTACCTGTACTATCATTTAAGACTGAGGTCCAATGCACATTGGACCTCAGGTAACGGTTAACCTCATGTTTATATAACAATATATGCATAACAGATATTTCTAACATTACATCAATGATCAAGCCAGTACGTCGTATGATCATTTGATAACAACTACAATAACATGTAAAGTTATCCCTGATCTGCACTTTTACCCTGTGCCACGATGTACGGTCGTGTCCTCAGCGCTAGGAAAACGTAACGGCATTATCATGACTATAACCCGTGTAAAGCTGTATTTAGTGATCTAGATACGGTTCCCTAGTCACAGTGCATGTCCAGGACAGAGTCCTGTTCATGGCTTTATGAAAGCATCCACAACATATACAAGCATAACATAAGTATTAGAATCAGTGTTACAGTACGTCGCGAACGTACCTTCTACCGTGTATTTGGCCAATCGTCTGGCCTTTTGAACCCGACTCCGGACCTCCCGGATATCCTAAAGGGTAATACCGTATCCATTAATTCATGAACAATACTCTAACAGATATCTTGGCCACAAATTACTATTTTACCCCCGACTTTGCTAACCGGCGAAATTTTGCCAGAGCTTCGCTATTTTGACTCTAATCTTTCAAAATTTTGCCATATCTCTTTCTACATCATATTTTCGAAATAAATACTATTTTTAATCATAAAACATGATATCAACAATATATTGGAAGACTAAAGATCAAAACAACATCTACCCTAGAACTTCAAGAACTACCGAACTAAAACTAGAACTTAAAGCTGGAGACCGAAGAACTTACCCAGAGCTTTGCTACTTTTCCTCAAGAGCTCTTCCTTCTCTCTACCATCTCTCTAGATTTCAAATTAGGAAAGTGAATTGGTAAGTTTTTGAAGAGAATGTGAAGGCCTATTTATAGAAAAAGTCCATGGATCTCAACCCTTGGATCAACTTTATTGAATTCAATCCTAGCCCTCCATTTGAACCCTTAGCTAACAAGTTTTCTCCTTCATTTTCCTCCACACAAAACGCCCCCCTATGTCATCCTTTCAAGAAATGAAGTCATGCTAATGATGTCACTCTTGCTTTATGGGATTTCTACCGATAAAGTTCCATCTTCGGTGTTCTAATCGCGTAATCTTAACTAATCTCAAATTTTCCTTGATGTCACCTTGGAGATCTATTCTTTCTCTTGAGAAATGTTTGGATCAACAAAATTTATGGTCCTATCCAGGGTATTTCATAGCCTGTTAACCATTTTAAGATAAACGCCGTTGGTTACGGAAACGACTTCCGGAATAACCAACTTCGGGACAAAATTCCACTTGTTCATACTATGTCCTGTTGTTAGAAACCTAATTCATGGTTTTCAAGATATGATTTTATTTCCATTGGTTCTCGTTTATCCTATATGCCCTTTTCCACAAAATATCTTTTTCGTCTTCTCTCTTAATCATTCCGCCGACTACGGAAATGACTTCGGAGATAGCCCACTCCGGGATAAAAATATACTTGTTTATAATAAGTCCTTATGTTAGATACTTAGTTCATATATTTCAAGATAGAATTTATTTTCTATCGGTTCTCATTTACCCTATTTGCTTTTTCAACAAATATCTCACATAATATTCTTTTTTCCTTAGATTCCTTTAAACCACTTCATGTTCACACACACCTACCCAATTTTCGGTTTTCCTCCCCCTTTTTTTAGACTTTTTTACATTTTAATTAATTAATTAATTATGCTTTAATTCCTCTAATTAAGCAATTATCCCACTGGTTAATCCCTGGTTGGTTAATTAAGCCTTAGGGATTTTATGTAATTCACCTTATATACTTCTTAATTATGCCAAATTACGTAGCAATATTCTTTATACCAATCTTGATTCTTTATTGGTCATTAATCTCAATTTAGGGGTTTTAAATAATTAACTTTGGATATCTCCTTTATTCATGTCTAAACAATTAGCCATTAATTATTTAATTAATCACTTACTAATTGTTGACAATTGTCTTAATTGAGATTAATTATTATCTCACAACTATTGCACTGACATTGGTATTTTATGCACCATGCATAATATTAAAAATCATGGGGCAACTTATGATCCCCAAAATAATATTAATTTCCGCCTCATTATTTTCCAAGGAAAATAATCCCCTAAATTATCTAAATTAGAGACAACATATTTTCTAATTTTTAATAAATATTTAATTGTCTCTCAGGATTTATTATAATATTCTCAGGGTATTTTATGACCCATATATGCATTTAGGCACTTTTATTCCTTTTAATTTCAAGGGAAATTACCCTAAAATCATAAGATAAATACCACAAGTTTTGAGACCATATATTCACTTATTTCCAATAGGTATTATTCACTAAATTATGATACTCATCATAAGTAAGATTTTTAGGGTGTTACATTTCTCCCCCCGTTAAATTAAATTTCGTCCTCGAAATTTGTATTCATACATCCTTGAAGAAATAATCTAGACCTCTAGTCTAACCCTTGTCTATTCATACTTACTCAGCATGCACCCTAACATTCAGACATCAGTCTTATGGCCTAGGGACACCACCCCGTGCATACTTACACATTAGGCCTTATTGCCTCGAGCCTCTGATCGTCTATTTCATCTGAGCCTTTCACATTCAAGCTCTCAGACTACTTCCTTAACACTATAGCTGACAGCCACTATCTGTCTTAACCAGATCACTTGTCTAATCGTTCCTGTTCCTATATCAAAATTTCCAACTACACCGCTTTTCCACACAATAGCTTTGACGAACCTGTCATCGCTACTCAAAACCATTTTGTTGTCTCATTTTCAAATTTCACATAATGAAATCTTTCCGTGGTCTTAATACATTTCGCAATCCGCACTTTACCAAAAAGTAATAGTACTATCAAATTTCCAAACTTAATCGCTTCCAACACAAATTCATGAAAACATGTTCACTGCCGGCTCAAAAACTTTTACTACCGGCACATACCTTTGAGGGTATAATTTACTTTACAAATTGTTTTAACAATTGAAAGTTCACGCCACCACTTCAACCACTTGGTACAGCGAGCGCTCTATCCCAATCCCCATATTCGGTCTCCTGCAAATGCAGTACCGTCAAATGATGTGGGAGAATTTCTGCCCCTCCTAGAAGGGACCCAGCGTCCGCGCTAATACAAATAATAATAACCCTATCTACCGGAACTCAGTCCAGACATAGTCAGGTTGCTTTTAAATAAAACATACGCTCTCGGTGAAATGTTATGGATTGGATGCGTTTCACTGCTGGTGCGGTTTTCATTCCCTCAAAATAAATCCCCTAAAAAACTCTTTGTTCAAAAAGAACCTTTATCAAAGGCCAGCGATTTTAAATATTTCAAAATATCTAACAAGACCCAGAAAACCGTGTACATCTACAACAGCTCCTGGCCTCCCAGTTTTGTACTTGACTTTACCACTTTGTCCATACTAGGACATACCCAAACTCATGCAGCTTCAACTGCAACTACTGAATCTCACTAATCCATGACACTCACATAACACATTAGATGCTATACAGCACTGGAACACCCCTACTGGATTGCATAAACCGTTTCTCTAGGGAACCTATTAGATGCGGAATTCGTTATAATGTACTTACCTTGAGAATCGATACGCTGGTAGCTCTACTGTATGGTTCGTTGTCACGGCGGCTGTACTCTACGGTTTGTTGTCATGGTAGCTCTACCCCACGGTACTTTACTCGGCGCTTCACTCAATCCCTCCGACTGGTCAGCTCCTCCGGTCAGAACCCTCCGTAGGTAGACCCCCCTCGATCAAACTCCCCGTAGGTAGCCATCTCCGATCAAAACTTCCTATAAGTAGTACTGTCTTCAACCGATCGTCTTTGAATCATTATAACGAGAACTCGAATCTTACCAAGTTCCTACCCTTTATTGGTTTCGTTTGATCGAGAACTCGCTTCGGCTCGACTACAAAGATCTTGTCATGTCGTACTTTGACATATAGTGTTTTCGTGGCGCCCATACACCGCGGCCACACTAGATATCATAAATGTCTCCATGGCGCCCATACACCATGGCAACACAAGATACCTTAAAGGTTTCCGTGGCGCCCATACACCATGGCAACACAAGATACCTCATACTCAATGACACGATCGCAGTCTGGTTGTAATCCCACTCATAGACTCTCAGTCCTGCTTCAGGCAACATCTGTATCTCAACTTTCTCTATCGGGTAACCACCCACTTCTCAGGGAAATCTATTGGCCACTAACATCACTATGGTTATTGGTCCCACCTTGAAACCATAACTCGTGGCTACTGAGGTTCTAACTATCGTATGGTTCCGTTAAGGAACAAATTCTCAGGTTTTGAAACCTAAGGTATCCTCACTCATATTTTCTCAGGGTTCCTACTCTCAGGTGCTGGAACATAGGCAATGCTCAGTCATACATTGACCTAAGCACTATCTCTGCCAACATCAGATTCAAGACTATCACTCTGTCTGTTCTCATAGTATCCCTAAGGAATACTATGTTTCATACCGCAAGGTATTCAGGCTTTAGCTTAAAGGAACTCAAATCCTTATGCTACATCCCAGGGGTTAAAAAAATCCTGAGATTTCTCTCGCTCAAGCACACTTTACTTCAGAGCATCTATCGGATCTGGGTACTAATACCAGTACACATACCACTGAGTACTGACAACTCTCATAGGTACTAGTACGGCATAACTGCCTCCCAAAATGCTGGGTACTTTCCCTTTCCTATCTATCAGTCACTACCGTCAAGGACTCAGTCAAAAGACCCTTGTCCCCGGAGCTATGCCCCGTTGCACGCATAGTGTTCGGCCTCTACAAGGCAGTGATTATCCCCTCAAAATAAGTTAGCAAATTACTGTTCCTACATGGAACTGTTTCTATAGGGAGACCTAAACAGTAGGTTTACTCTCTACAGGAAAACCTAAGCAGTATCGACTTCTCTGTACCGCTTCCCTTAAGACACTAGGCGAGTATTTCATTCAGACTCCGATATCAGAAGTCCTAAACTTTAGCAACAGAAACCATATTCTGTGCCATCTCTCCACTCTCTGGGTCTTAACTTACCCGAGCCTAACCCTTTTCCTTTAGGCTATACGTCCTTTCTGTATCACAATACCAGTATTATATCAGTACTCCTAACCTACATGTCCATACAATGCTCTGAGACTAGCTATGAAGCTAGCTCTGATACCAAAATGTAACATCCCAAATTTCATACTACAAATTGTGTCAGATGACACTTTGTTTTAGAAAAATTCAGCAGAATTTGAGATGCTACATCAGAGTACTGCGGAAACAGAGAACAATGTACTAACAAAATATGATTTTATTTCCATTGGTTCTCGTTTATCCTATCTGCCCTTTTCCACAAAATATCTTTTTCGTCTTCTCTCTTAATCATTCCGCCGACTACGGAAATGACTTCAGAGATAGCCCACTCCGGGATAAAAATATACTTGTTTGTAATAAGTCCTTATGTTAGATACTTAGTTCATATATTTCAAGATAGAATTTATTTTCTATTGGTTCTCATTTACCCTATTTGCTTTTTCAACAAATATCTCACAGAATATTCTTTTTCCTTAGATTCCTTTAAACCACTTCATGTTCACACACACCTACCCAATTTTCGGTTTTCCTCCCCCCTTTTTTTAGACTTTTTTACATTTTATTTAATTAATTAATTATGCTTTAATTCCTCTAATTAAGCAATTATCCCACTGGTTAATCCCTGGTTGGTTAATTAAGCCTTAGGGATTTTATGTAATTCACCTTATATACTTCTTAATTATGCCAAATTACGTAGCAATATTCTTTATACCAATCTTGATTCTTTATTGGTCATTAATCTCAATTTAGGGTTTTAAATAATTAACTTTGGATATCTCCTTTATTCATGTCTAAACAATTAGCCATTAATTATTTAATTAATCACTTACTAATTGTTGACAATTTTCTTAATTGAGATTAATTATTATCTCACAACTATTGCACTGACATTGGTATTTTATGCACCATGCATAATATTAAAAATCATGGGGCAACTTATGATCCCCAAAATAATATTAATTTTCGCCTCATTATTTTCTAAGGAAAATAATCCCATAAATTATCTAAATTAGAGACAACATACTTTCTAATTTTTAATAAATATTTAATCATCTCTTATGATTTATTATAATATTCTCAGGGTATTTTATGACTCATATATGCATTTAGGCACTTTTATTCCTTTTAATTTCAAGGGAAATTACCCTAAAATCATAAGATAAATACCACAAGTTTTGAGACCATATATTAACCTATTTCCAATAGGTATTATTCACTAAATTATGATACTCATCATAATCATAAGTAAGATTTTTAGGGTGTTACATTCTCTCTCTCATTCTCGCTGTCCATCCTCCCTCCCTCTCCCTCTTGGCTTGAAACAAGATGAATAATGAAAGCATGAAGCTATGGTTTAATAGAGAACTAAGGGTCCAGTCCGAGATGGCAAATCAGTTCGATGAGTATAAACTGATGAGTATAGGTGTGGAGCTCAAGAGGTATATGGCGTTGCTTCTGCATTCGGTGATCCACGCTGTGTGAATCTCAACTTTTTTGTGTTTTCGTTAATCTGACGTTATCTCACAGTCTCGGTTTAACGTGTTGCATCTTCATAATTTAATTTCCATATAATATTCCAAATTTCTAAATTTTAAACCCAAAATTTGGGATGTTACATCCACATGGTGGTCTATTACCTTCTTTAGATATTTATATTATTATTCAAAATTTTTTGACCAAATTTTATGGCCTGAGTTTAAATTTTGAATCCTGTATGTATGTGTATATATATGGGAAAATCCATCTTAGGGCCATATTAGCAAAAAATGTCAAAAAAGGTCCAAGAAAAAGTCACATGTTAAAAAAGGCCCCAGGGCCTTTTCTGGTATTTTTTCATAACCGTTAACAACTAAATCAGTCGAATTAACAACTATATCAGTAGAACATTAACAACTGAATCAGCCTCATTAACAACAATATCCTAACAACTAAATCAGTAACTGTTCTGTAGTAGAACAGAGATGTCTAGCCTCAATGGGCTAGGTAATGTTGATATTGGATCGTATATAGCACCCACTGATATCTATGAAGGAGATATCAAAGGATGCTTGCAGATCACTGTGCTACACAGGGTTGGCTCTTCGCCTGAGGGGTGGTGTGTGTGCACAGTGAGACTGAATGGTAAAGAATGTAATAGTGAACGTGGAGAACATACCTGGTGGGTAACCTCCTATTTATAGAGATTACCTAGGGTTTCGTTCTCCTTACCTTGAGTCCTTCGTCGTGCGCCTCCCACGTCTTGATCGTGCGTGCTCCATTACCTGTATAATTACTGGATTATCGGCACACTCAAGGGTGATTGGCAATTTACCTGTTTGAGTAAATACCCTTTTTGGTCCCTGAAATAACACGCGCTACCCATATTGGTCACTGAGTAAAAAAAATGTCATTTTTCGTCCTTAAACAGTAAAAAAAGGTCCCTTTTAGTCCTTTTAGTCATTTTTTGTGGGCATTTTAATCCCTCACAAATTCCCGAAAAATCGTTTTTAGTCCCTAAAAAGGACCAAAAATGACATTTTTCTTACTCAGGGACCAAAATGGGTAGCGCGTGTTATTCCAGGGACCCAAAAGGGTATTTACTCTACCTGTTTCAAGGGAGGTTTCCCACCAAAGGCACTTCTATTGGGCCTTGCATCTACCAGGCCCATTATTTGAGTCCATAACAGTTGCCCCCAAGCTCAGGAGTTCGGGTTTCTGAGCTGCTGAGATTAGTTGTTCATCATCCCGGGCTCTTCCTCCCTTGCTCTCCTTGGTAAGAATTAGGTTTCAGGAACTGGTTCCTGACTTGTCTCCTTACCGGGTTCTTTTGCTGTAGACACCTGGCTGCCTTCATAATAAGCGAAACTTTATTTACATCGGCATAACCTGTTTTAACAGCTCGTCGTTTTCCATATTTAGCTAACCGAGTTAAAACAATTATCCCGGTGTCTTCATAGCACCTGAGATTGTCTTATCAAGACCTAAGATTGTCTTATCTGAATTATACCGAGTTTGGTGTTTCAAACTCTCTATATGCATGCTGCCCCCAATCTTTGGTGAGGTGGAGACACGTGGCATTCTTTAATTTGATGACCGTTCATTTGACTCATCTGATATCATACGGTCATGTCTGTGCACTTATTGGGCACCTTTAGCCGCCCTTGGTCTTTGCGCACAATTAATACTCACGCTTTTTAACAATAGCCATTATTCCTTCCTTGGAAAAGAAAACGCCGTTTCTATTAAGGTGTCATTTATTGCCGCATGGCCCTTGTATTCCGCTTGGCCTATAAATTCTTCCATCGCCTCTCATTCTTCAACACCACTGGTCTGTATTCCCATTCTCTCTTGCTTGACTATCCCCCAAAAGAACGATGAACTTTCTGGTGAGAGTTTCAAACTCTATCATCCATTGCTTAGCTTCCATTTTTCCAGCCATGTGGGGAAGAGGAGTGCGCTTTCGGAAGAAGAAATGGCCCTCTCGGTTGCTGCTCAGCGGCTCTACTTTCGGATGTATTTGCCAGTCTTCAACTACGTCGCCTGGTGGATGCCTGGGATCCCAGATGTATTTGCCAGTCTTCACCTATTTGGCTCAACTTTGTATGGGATCCTGGGATTGTAATCAAGTTCGCATCTGAGCTTCTTCATCCTCCAGGAGACGGGAGGCCCTGGACATTTTTGCCAGTCTTCTTGGACTTGTCTCAACTTTTCTAGGGTCTCCAGCATATCCAACAAGGACCTTTATCAATATGATATCCTTGTTGGATAATTGTTCGATCTCCAGCTCCAGCTATCCCAACCGTCGTAGGAGGGATCTGGTTGTTCATCACCTGTTGTAATTAAGGGATTCATAAATTACCTTTACGAATGTAGCCTAATTTTCTGCACTTTGATCTTTGTAATCGTCTTTGCAAACGAATAGGTCAGTTTATTCCCTTGTAAAAGTACTGTGTAACCTGATCAGGTATCAATATAAAGCTTGCTTCTGCTTTTCGCTCATGTCTTGACCTAGATTGAATGCATGCAAACATCAATATTGAAGTTTCTTTTTACAACCGAGGTTGACTAAGTGTTGAATCCGGGTTCGCCATTTAATTCGTCTTTGGCCGCATACTCCAATTTTATCTTAACAAAGAATCCGAATCGCTCACGTCATCCTAACCCGGCTATGACCGAGTTGACTATGTCTCGTGAACCCGGTTTTACCATCAAGTAATTGGACTAAATTCTTTTGAACTGAAATCGCTTGTAATAACCCGACTAAAATTATCACAAGGACTACTCGGGGAGATAAGATGTACCTCGCCCACATGTGAAAGGACACATCCCTTCTTTCTGACGTGTCGCAGTGTATGACTGCCTCTCTAGGCGTGGGTGCCACGCTATGGGTGCTTGGAAACCGCACGCATTTAATGCTTGCATAATTTCAGAAAAAACATCATTGCACTTTTTAGGGTTTTAACCCTAATTTCCCGCGCGCGTGGACATAATTGCCGCCATCGTTTCAAATTCAAAGCTCCTTCCAAAATGTTTGAATTCAAAAACCTATAAATTTCCCCTTTCTTCGTCATTCGGGCACTTTGCACACTGAACGCTTGGCCTGCCTTCTCAGCGATAGCCTCCACGATAGTCTGCTTTTGCCAACATTTTCTCAACTCTCGCCGAAATCCTTTCCCAGGTATTACAACGGCTCTTTAAACTTTCATATCCTTTTCGATTCTTACATTTGCCAAGCCTTTGGTACCTAGCATTTGAAAAACTCTTTGGATTCTTTATCGTTGTTTAGGGAGTTTCTGGGTTTTCTGGGCTAAGCGAATGGCTCGCACCCTGCCCTACACTTTTAAACACAAAACTCCTTCTCCTTTTCCTTCCTCACTGAATCAAGACCCTCATGTGCCCTTAGATATGCATGGCCAGAAAGCCTCTGAACACCTCATTGATGCACACAACTTTCGGTTTTGGTCAGTGGGGGCTGATCATACTAAGTCTCGACCCCAAAATTCTTCTGGTTGTTTAGATAAACGGCTTGTCCTGACACCGACGAACCTGTACCATGGCCCTTCACATCATAAGACTTCATTGCGGCTTAACCAAGCCCAGGGGCCAATGCCCTGTGACCAGTGTTGCTATAAAAGCATAGAACTAGTTAAACTTGGCCGAGATAGGGATGCCGATTTGGTTCTAGGTTTATGCCGACATAGCATCCTTTCCTCAGCCGATGCGGTTTCGGGAGATCCGAGTTTGTTTAGGGCAGCACCTAACACTTTTCACCAAGAAATAAATGCTAATTCAGGTATATAAATCATTTTCTAATTTTACCCTTTTCCTGCATTTTAGGTCTAGATGGCATCGTCATCCTGGTCTCCTGTCTTGTCCACGGCGGATGAGTGCAGTTCATCTGGCTCTGTCCGAAATCCAAATTCCCCCAAGAAAGTCGTTAACGACAGAGTAACTCGGATTAAAAATACCATGAAGAAAGAAGAATTCATTCAACTCGGCATACGGGACGGAGAAGGATACACCGTAAGACTTCCCCTGGATGACGAATCAGTTGACACAACCCGGCCAAGAAAAAGCGAGCCGCACGAGCCTCATTTCTTTTATTTTTACCGAGATGTTATCACGCTTCTGGGCGTAAGGTTTCCCTTTACCGACTTCCAGATATGCCTTTTAAACCACTTGCATCTAGCTCCCTCGCAACTTCATCCCAATGGCTGGGCCTTTGCCATTGCTTTCGAGAATCTTTGCCGGGATTTGGAAATCTGCTGCAGCGTTCCCGTGTTCATGACCTTCTATTCCCCCTTAGAGATCGGTACATTTACCGGGAAAAGCACGACGTGGTTTGGGTGGACGTCACTCCGAGGAAGAAGCGAGCGCATGCTCTTCCGAGCCTTCGTTGACTCTTGGAAGAACTTTAAACAATTCTTTGTCAAAGTTATGGCCACTCCCTTTCGATGTCCGTGGTTCCTCCACGCCGCAGCTTCCAGGGTGCTTGAAGGCAGATTCCCTTTATACTGGACGAATGTCCACCATAAGTTCAAATCCGGGGACTTTGCTCCCAACCCGGCCAGCCTTTCAGAGAATGAAGAAGCGGTCGTGGTGAGGCTTATAGAGCTTTCCAGCACTCTCACATCACTAATGGATACAGCCGATCATATCCCCACCCCTTTAATTAGACGACGCGCCCCGAGGGTAACAAGCTCCGCGGAAACGCTCTGCACCCAAAGGTGGGTCGAAGCACGGAGAAAAAAGAACAAAGAAAGCCAAAGGTAAACAGGTCGTAGAAGACCCCTCCGCTATGACCCCTTCCCCGGCTTCACCAACTCCTTCATGCCCGTCCACATTCTCTACGCCTCATAATCATGCCACCATGTCTGGAGGGGCTCTCTGGTCCGATGGGATGACCTAAGTAATTAGGGACCTTATGCGCCCTCCTGCTCAGCTTTACTCTCCTTCAGAGCCTACCAAGAAATAAAAACTTCAGCTGGCAGACATTGAGTTGCAGACCCATAGGGCCGCCTCCCTAGTACGGCCTTATGCTGCGCTTAGAATCCAGAATGCTGTCAGGGCAAAATCTTTGAATGATGCAGCCAAACAATTGTCCACGATGACCAGCCTTCTTGAAGGAGTGAGGAAGGAAAGGAGCGAGCTCCGAGCTGAACTGGATGCCCTGAAGGGCAATGCAGACTTGACGAAGGTCATGGAGGAAAAGGACCGAGCTCTAGAAGAATTGCAGGCCTCTAAAGTCGAGCAAGAGAAGCTGCGCCAAGAACTGCTTACTGTCAATGGGAAGCTTGTCGTAGCCGTTGACGAACTTGCTGCGGCCCAAACCGAGCTGAATGCAAAGCAGACTGAATTAACTGCAGCACAAGCTGAGTTGCATCGCCTTGAAGGTCTCCGCCGGGAGGACGCGCTATTAATGCAGAAGATGACCTTGAATAATGATCATTTGAACGGCGTTCTCAGAGAAAAGGATGCGGAGCTTATTAACGCCAAATCCAAGCTTGTGAAATATGGCTAAGCTGCCAGACCGTCCTTCTAGAACGCTGTTGATCAACTCCGGGTCTTGAATCTTGATACCACTCTCAACAATGACGGGTTGAATCTCAAGGCCTATGTCAGTGATAAGGGGAAACTGATTCCTCCTGGGGTTGAGGAAAGTGAAGACGAGCAACATTCTCCGTCAGCCACTGAGACGCAATCACAGCTCTAACCATTTATAGTTGCTTGGTGCTTGTTGAAGGACTTTTTGTTTGTCCTACTTTGTATTATCCTGACCGTAGGCCATAACTCTCTGCGTATAAGCTGTTACTTGCAAGGATAACTACTGTTTTCCACATACGCTGTTCATTATAATAGGAATATAGCATCGAGCTCTATACGTTAATTTCTATATCGTGAACCCACGTATGCTTGTCCAATGCATGACTTTTAACAACTACAGTCGTTTTTCATGAATTTAACAACGGGTATCTTGACTACGATGCTCAAAGACGAGCTTTTTTGCTCAGGATTCAAACATACTTTAATTTGTACATGATTTCTGGAAACGGGTTTCGCTACCTTGTCCTCATCACGTTTCGATTATACACTGATTTTGGAGGACGGATTTCATTACCCAGTCCTCTACGTGTTTATTTGGACATGATTTCTGAAGACGGGTTTCACCAACCTGAATTCATCATGTTTCGACTTTACACTGATTTTTGAGGACAGGTTTCATTACCCTGTCCTCTACGTGTTTATTTGGACATGATTTCTGAAAACGGGTTTCACTACCCTGAATTCATCACGTTTCGATTATACACTAATTTTGGAGGACGGATTTCATTACCCGGTCCTCTACGTGTTTATTTGGACATGATTTCTGAAGACGGGTTTCATTACCCTGAATTCATCACGTTTCGATTATACACTTATTTTGGAGGATGGGTTTCATTACTATGTCCTCTACGTGTTTTATCATCAACAGGCAGACAACAATTTGGCATGTGGAAACTGGGCTAATCCACCCTTTTATTCAATTATAAAATGTCTTACAAGATCAAAAGGAATATGCAGGCTTCATACAAACAATTCCACTACGTGACTTTTCGATGAATCCGCCCTTACCCGAGCACTAGGCTTCAACTATAGTAAGCCTTCAACTTGTCTGCATTCCATGTTCGCCTCACAGCTTTCTTCTGCAACGTCTCCAACTTGTAAGCTCCTTTCCCGAGATTCTCCGTAACCCGGTAAGGGCCTTCCCAGTTGGGAGCAAGCTTTCCCTCTGTGGAATTTTTGTTGCCAATGTCAGCCCTCCAAAGGACGAGGCTCCCCTTGTCGAAAGACCGAGGTTGCACCTTCTTGTTATATCAGGTTGAGATAAGTTGCTTTGCTGCCAAATCCTGGCAATGAGCCGTAATTCGCACTTCGTCCACCATATCTAACTCAACCGCGATGGCACCATTGTTCTCTTCTTCATTTTGAAGGGCTGTGACCTTTCGCCAAGATGCTTCTCCAATCTCAACCGGGATCATGGCTTCACATCCATATGTAACCTGAAAGGTATTTCTCCCGTTGATAACTGGACACTCGTCCGGTATCCCCATAAGACATAAGGCAGTTGGTCTACCCAACTAGACGTAGCATCTTCCACCCGCTTTTTCAATCTGTCCACTATGACTTTATTGGCAGCTTCAACTTGCCCATTAGATTGCGGATTTTCCACAGACGCGAAGTGCTATTGTATGTGGAAATCGGATACCAGCTTTTGAAAGCCCTTGTCAATAAACTGGGTTCCGTTATCCGTGACGATCTCGGCTGGTATGCCAAACCGCGATATAATGTTCTTCTGTAAGAACTTCTGCATCCTAGCCGATGTGATTGTGGCGACAGGTTCTACCTCAATCCACTTTGTGAAGTAATCGACTGCTACAATGAGCCATCGCAATTGTCCAGTAGCTCGTTTGAACGGTCCTAGCAGGTCCATTCTGTTGGAAATTATGCCCTAGGGGCAAGTCATTGTACTTATCAACGATCCCCATATGAATTGGGTAGTCGCAATGTCTTGCTAGAGGCCGCTTGCGACTTGTGGGCTGGTACAGATTGGCTTGCCGCCAATCTCATGTGGGCTGCGGGGGTCGCACACAAGAATGGCCCAACACGAGCAAGAGTGTCAGATTCATTGAATCTTAAATGTGTTTAAGATTTAATGAATACTTATTTAATCTAGGATGTGTGTGTATATATATATATGCATATATAAATATATTAAATTCGAAAATAATAATGATATTATTTATTGATAATAATATTATTATATATAGTATTTAATTTATTTGATAAATTAAATAACTATAATAAATTGAGATATTGTATCTCAGATTAAATTTTCGAATAAAGATATTGGATATCAGATTTAATTTGAACTGAGATATCGGATCTCATTTTAAATTAAATATAACGATATCATATCTTGATTTAATTTATAAATATAAATTAAATCAGTGGGCTTTTAATTTGGATTAAATAAATAAATTTGATTAGATCTATCGGATAGATTTAATTAATATATTTTTAATCCATATTCAAAATTGGTTTTGAATTTAATACGTCTACTAGGTTTAGAAAAACCTACGGGACATTTTGTCGAGCGTATTAGAAAGCCGCGAGAAACCCTAGATAGAAAATAGAGAGACGCACAGTTCAGAGGCGCTAGCACGCCTCCGTTCGTGTTTCTGAAGGCTGTTCGTGTGGATACCGGTAGAGGAAGGCGATTCTAAAGAGTCGGCTTCTGCTGATCGAGAAGGTAGCCCACCAGTTCAAATTGTACGGCAAAGGTACGATTCGGAAACCCTAAACCTTGATTTAAACGCCGTTGAACGATCCGCCTAAGGGATTCGTAATTTTATTTTTACTCCGCTGCGTGTACGGATCCCAACACATTCCCCACTTAAAAAATGGCCATGGTGCTGAAATTACATGAAGTTGGGCTGGAGGTGACTTGATGGTGTTAGCATGCTTTTAGCAGCTGTCGCATTTTTGAACATGATCTTTAGCATCTGCTGCCATGGTGGGCCAGAAATACCCAGCCCGCACTGCTTTTCTAGCTAAGGCGTTAGCTCCCATGTGATGACCATTGATTCCTTCATGAATCTCGGTAAGGACATATCGGGCTTCATTTGCCACGAGGCATTTCATCATTGGAGAATGCAACCCTTTTGGATATAACTGGTCATTAACGAGTGTGTACAAAGCTGCTGTTCTCATGAGCTTTTTTGCTTCTAGCGGCTCATTAGGGAGGACTGTTGGGATCCGTACACGCAGCGGAGTAAAAAAATTACGAATCCCTTAGGCGGATCGCTCAACGGCGTTTAAATCAAGGTTTAGGGTTTCCGAATCGTACCTTTGCAAAACAATTTGAACTGGTGGGCTACCTTCTCGATCAGCAGAAGCCGACTCTTTAGAATCGCCTTCCTCTACCGGTATCCACACGAACAGCCTTCAGAAACACGAACGGAGGCGTGCTAGCGCCTCTGAACTGTGCGTCTCTCTATTTTCTATCTAGGGTTTTTCTCAGCTTTTCTAATACGCTCGACAGAATGTCCCGTTAGGTTTTTCTAAACCTTGCAGGCGTATTATATTCAAAACAAATTTTGAATGTAGATTAAAAAATATATTAATTAAATCTATCTGATAGATCTAATCAAATCTATTTATTTAATCTGAATTAAATGCCCTCTGATTTAATTTATATTTATAAATTAAATCAAGATATGATATCGTTATATTTAATTTAAAATGAGATCCGATATCTCAATATCTCAATTTATTATAGTTATTTAATTTATCAAATAAATTAAATACTATATATAATAATATTATTATCAATAAATAATATCATTATTATTTTCAAATTTAATATATATTAAATCAAGATATGATATCATTACATTTAATTTAAAATGATATCCGATATCTCAGTTCAAATTAAATCTGATATGCAATATCTTTATTCGAAAATTAAATCTGAGATACAATATCTCAATTTATTATAGTTATTTAATTTATCAAATAAATTAAATACTATATAAAATAATATTATTGTCAATAAATAATATCATTATTATTTTCGAATTTAATATATTTATATATGCATATATATATATATATACACACACATCCTAGATTAAATATGTATTCATTAAATCTTAAACACATTTAAGATTCAATGAATCTGGACACTCTTGCTCGTGTTAGGCCATTCTTGTGTGCGACCTCGTAGGCCCACATGAGATTGGCACGGGCCAATCTTTATCGATCTACAAGTCGCAAGCGGCCTCTAGCAAGACATTGCGACTACCCAATTCATATGGGGATCGTTGATAAGTACAATGACTTGCCCCTAGGGCATAATTTCCAACAGACTCCCACTTGCACTAGGTGCAATCATTAATTACCTTAATTCTCATTGCCCTAACATGACGCTCATGTTCCACTTGTGCAAGCGGCTTAGTAAGAGGATCAACGTCATTGTTTATGCGATATAACCTATCGTACAACCATGTCATGTCCCTTTTGTCACGCGATAATTTGTTCAAGGATGAGGCATGGAAAATGTCAACTTCCTGTTCTTGACCATTACTTTCTCGATTCTTGAGTAGTCTAACAATTGAAATGGAAACTCCTTTCCATCGTAGTATGGCCATACATTTCTTAGACTCACTCATCGAGGGGCCCAGTATTATCTCTCTACAAATGTGAGGGACAAATCCCATCTTGACCACTCACATTCCTCCGCATGAGAACCACTGATCCCGATCCTAGCCTTTATCATCACCCGATCAAAGGTGACTTTTGACTAGGTCAAACACCAGCGACTAATCATGTAGGAATCCATGATGATCTCAGTCAAAGGGCGTTGTGACGCGTTATACATGAGAAAAGCTTATGACTTATTCCATGCAGCTTTCTCATAGTGGGTCGGTCCAAAGACCTTGTACTCTTACAAGTGCCCATGACTTTGACTCGTATCTCCATACTCATTAAAGTCATCTTGGTCTTATTTCATCTTCACTCCCGCATAGATGACCGACCAGGGACATTTAGGATAATCTATTAGATATATCCAGGGATACAGTTATCACTATAAACATGCAAATGAAATGATAACTAAAGGAGAATTCTTTAAATAACATTAACGTTTAAACTATAATGACTTGCTTTCTCCTGGTACTTTGCATAATATTTCTTTTTTTTTGTATCACCTCTATCATTGATTTCTTTGATAAGATGAAATCGCTTGAGTATATGGTTGGTCCTTTGATGTGACCTAGGCTCCTTGGTCTGCGGAATAGCACCGCTATTGTCACGTAACAAGTCTATTGGATTTGAGATGGTAGGAACCACCCCTAGTTCATTAATGAACTTACTAATCCAAAAGGCCTCCTCGGTTGCATCCGATCTTGCTATATACTCGGCTTCTATTGCGTAATCAACTACGAGTGCTCGCTAAGAGCTCTTCTAGCTCACCGCACCACCATTCAACAGAATACATATCCCGATTGCGATCTTGAATGATCTTGGTCAGTTTGGAAACTCGCATCCGTGTAACCGACCACACGAGCTCATCCTCCAAGCCACCATATACCAAGAATAAGTCCTTAGCCCTTCTTAAGTACTTAAGGATATTCTTGACAGCAGTCCAGTGATCCTCATCGGGATCTTGTTGATATCTGCTGGTCATACTCAAGGCATATGAGTGGAAAGATTTTTGCCGTGTCTTCCAAAATAAACCAAGTTCGAAAACAATTTGCAGAATTAGGGAACCTGGGTCGTTTCCCAACGAATTTGCAGCGGGCTTGTTCAATAACAATAGTGAAACAGAATGATAAAATGGGGGTTTGGTTTAACGAATAGAACAAAACGAAATAACATAATCAAAGTGCAATAAACGAGTCAAACAATCAAATAAACGAGACAGATTAAACATGATCAACCCAACGAATTGATTCCAGAAACCTCCATCATTGAACGAAAATACAACTAACCCACGTTTGGTTCCGGATGAATCGAAATCTCTGCATTCATCCGGAGATTCCCTCGCCTAGACGATCGCCTAGAATCTGTCCGGACAGTGGCGTCTCATTGTGCAATCGCACAGCAACACTGTAACCTAGTCCGAACTAAGTCCTTGGGATGAACCAAACCGAATATTAAATCTAATATTCGAACTATTTCAAATCGAATCCGATAAGATGAAAACAGAATCGAGTAGTTACCGATTAGGCACGAGTTCTCCGGATGAATCATGGAATCCTCATCGTTGGGTTAATCACAAGAGTTTAGCCGATCATGGCGGGAAAATCGAAGAACGAACGAAGAACACGAAGAACGCGCAAGAACATGAAGAATGAGATGAGAGAAAATGAAAACTTGTATTTTGATCCACTCTAATGTTAAAAACGTGAATGAATATGTTTGTGGCAGCTGCCATACTTAAAAATAACCTAAAACGAAATGGGCTCTCATAGTTTTAGCCCAAAACAGAAATAAAATATAACCGGACTTAAATTACAAAATTCGGGTCCAAAATAAATCCAGAATTGTGCATCCGACTTTGGCTCCAAAATTGACCTCCTTCTTGACCGAATTTGCTCTTGATGTCTTCATAACAATTGTAGCTCTCTGAATCATCTGAAATATGAGACAAAAATGATGCAAATCCGATGTCTGGTTCAAGAGTTATGGTAGAAATAGTGAAGCAACACAAAACTGGAATTTTATTATTAAAAATAGCTAAAATGCAATAAAAGGCCCAAGGCCCAAATAAACATAAGAGCCATTATTTATTAGCTAAAGGGTCCTAAATTATTATTCAAGAGACAAAAATAAGTGTATAAAATATTCAATTATCAAATTCCCCACACTTATCTTTTTGCACTCTGAGCAAAATTCAAAGAGAAAGACCTAAAGGAAAAACTCTTCTTTACTAATAATTGCTAACAATGCAAAAATTGAATCAAGGGACACAAAGCTTCAAAAGACCAATCATTCAAGACCAAAACCCCTTCATCTCAAATTACAATTCATGGTAGTGTCAATCAATGATGCTAATCACAAAAGATGATCTCTCAAATGATGCGCTCAATCAATCGGTCCTCAAGTGTTTAAGGTAAATAAGTGTATCGCTCAAATTCTACTCAAGAAATTTGTTCTACCATAAGCTTGCTCAACTTCTACGTCTCCACTACTCATAACACATACATGAACAAATCAAGAGAGCTTGTAATTAAAGGTTGTAACGGGGCTAGGGTGAAGGTAGGTAATAGTATGGAATAAGAGGCTAAGCACCAAAGAAATCAAAAGGAAGAGCACTGAATAACACAATCATTCTCTATGAATGAAACTTTTATTCTACTCATATATACATTCCTTTCTATGTATTTTCTTTTCTTTTCTTTTCTTTTCTTTTGTTTTTTTTTTTTTTTTTTTTTTTTTTCTTTTACTTTTCTTTCTTTCTTTTGTTTTTTTTTTTCTCTCTCTCTTTTTTTTTTTTTTTTTTTTATTTTACTTTTCTTTCTTTCCTTTCATTGTATACGTAATTACAATGTCAAAATCAAATATCCCCCCCACACTTAAACTGTTGCACTCCTGAGCAACCCCCACACTTAAACACAAAACAAGTTGAAACCAATGCTCAATCAATCTGTAGAAGCTGCTCATCAGGGAAATCATCCCGAATAGAAGAGGGGTGAGAGGGAGAATGAGTGATACGACTCAAGTGGTCAGCTACCCAGTTTTGTGCTCCACTTCTATCTCGAATCTCTACATCAAACTCTTGAGCAATAACATCCACCGGATGAGTCATGGCTTAACATCTGCCTTTTTCAAAAGAAACTTTAAAGCCGCATGGTCAGAGAAAATAATGACTCTACTAGCTAGCATATATGACCTAAACTTATCGAAGGCAAATACAATAGCCAACAACTCCTTCTCGCAGTGGTGTAATTAGACCTGAGCGTAATCCAAAGTCTTTGAAGCATATGCAATGACATGGGAGGCTCTATCAACCCGTCGTGCTAAGATAGCACCAACCGCATAGTTGGAAGCATCGCACATTAACTCAAAGGGAGGAGCCAATCGTGGGCCGGATCACCTGGGCTGTAAGGCAACGCTCAAGTGATCGGGCCGCCTTGCACGCATCATCAAAGACAAAGTCGGTGTCCTTATGCGAGGTTGGACAAGGGTTGAGCAGCCTTGCGAAATCTCGAATGAAACGTCGATAGAAACCTCGCATGACCAAGAAAAGAGCGAACTTCCCGCATACGTGTTTGGGTAAGGCAAAGCAGTAATAACATCGATCTTAGCAGGGTCTACCTCAATCCCTTTCCTAGACACTATGTGTCCCAAGACTATGCCTGACTCAACCATAAAGTGACACTTTTCATAATTCAGCACAAGATTAGATTCAATGCACCTATTCAAGACTCTAGACAAATTAGCTAAGCATGCATCAAAATCAGACCCATATACAAGTGAAATCATCCATGAAAACCTCCATGCAAATCCTCTAGGAACTCGTAGAAAATACTCACCATACAACGCCGAAAGGTGCCAGTGCATTGCAGAGGCCAAAAGGCATCCTTCGGTAAGCATATGTCCCAAAGGGGCATGTAAAGGTCGTCTTCTCCCGATCCTCGGGAGCAATATGGATCCGAAAGTATCCGAGTAGCCATCCAGAAGCAAGAATGAGACTTACCACCCAATCGCTCTAACATCCGATCAATGAAAGGTGAGGGTAATGATCCTTGCGAGTGGCTTGGTTGAGTCTCCTATAGTCAATGCAAACTCTCCAACTATTCGAACTCGAGTAGGAATGAGCTCATTCTTTGATTGGCTACATACATGACTCCGGACTTTTGGGAACCACCTGATCGGGCTAACCCAACGGCTATCGAAATAGGATAGATGATGCCAGCTTGCGTGCTTAGTGACCTCCTTCTTCACCACATCAAGGATAAGAGGATTAAGGCGTCTTCGGGGTTGCCTCACCGCTTAGAGTCCTCTTCCAACAGTAATCCTGCATGCACATAGAAGGGCTAATGCCAACTATGTCACCCAATGTCCACCCAATAGCTTTCTTGTTCACCCTCAATAAGCTTAGCAGCTTTCTCTTCTTGATCGGCGTGAGATTGTTTGCCACAATGATCGGCAACCGCTCATTCTCCTCCGTAAATGCATACTTCGATGGTCCGGAAGGGATTTCAACTCTAGTTTGGGCGGTTGCTCAGCGGAGGGGAGAAGCTTGGGTGGTTGTTGCAACAACTCGATGTCATCACACCGGGAATACCGAAACCATATTCAAAGAAGCACAAGCGTAAGGACCGTGTCTATACAAACTCAAGGTTAACATCGAATTCGCTCATCAAAATCGAATGAAGCTCATCAAAATCGAATCGATGCACGTTAGGATCGTGATGAAGCTCAAACTCGTAATAATATCGAGTCTACAAGTAATGTAGAATCACCAAGCAAATCGTAATCACCAAACAATGCAGCCTTAACCAAATTAGTGCAAACAGAGCACCATTCATTATCATCGCATGCACAAACGGGGGTATCACTCTCGATGAAAAATAAGGATAATCAGACACCAACCATTAAGAACATCATCCACAGCATCATCAATCACATCAATACAAAACAATGCTCTTCCCTAGGATATTTCATGGCATCAAAGATATTGAAATTCACGATATATCACCAAACTCCATGGAAAGAGTACCGTAATGCACATCTATCTTAGTCCTAGTCGTTTTCATGAAAGGTCTCCTAGAATGATTGGTGACCTACTACTAGGAGACTCACCCTCCATATCCAAGATGTAAAAATCAGCAGGAATATCAATTCATTAACTTTGACTAATACATCTTCAACTAAACCAAGGACGGGCATTACTCCTATTAGCTAACCGAACAATGACACCAGCTTGGACGCAAGGGACCAAGACCAAGAGATCTATAAATGTAGATGCAGCATGACATTAATAGAAGCACCTAAATCTAGCATGCAATCATCAAATCTATAGTTACCAATAAGGCAAGGGATAGAAAATGTCCCTGGATCTTTGCATTTACGAGGCACGGTAGGCTGGATGAGTGCTGAGACATTCTGGTTCAAGCTCACTCGCTCATTTCCCTTCGCCGCCTCTTGTTGGTGCACAACTCTTTCGAAACTTGGCATATTTAGGAATTTGTTTGACCGCATCTAAGAGAGGAATGTTGATCTCTACTCTTCCGAATGTCTCAAGTATATCCTTCTCTTGTGCTTTATCCGCCAACTTCTTGGACCGAATCCGCTCTCTGCGAGGGAAGGGAAGAGGAATAGGAATGTCTTCCTCTTCACCTTGCTGCACCGCTTTTTCTTTCGTGAGTCAATCTTCACATTTCTCGACTCGCTTTCGATGTGGAAGTCACATCTCAGCTTTGCTTAGGTTCCTCCAATTGCTTGCCAGATCGTAGTGATATAGCACTCACATTTCCCTTAGGATTGGGAATTGTTTGTGAGGAAGGAATTGGATCCCCGAGGTTGAAGTCGGTTCAATGATGTTGCCAATTGCCCAACTGTGTTTGCAAACTCGAATGGAAGTGTCGCTTGTCGTTGGAACCGCATATTGGCCGTGACAAATTGCTTCATCATATCTTCAAGTGAGGAACCACTACCACCACTACTACTAGCTCGCCGTTGTGCCGCCCGTGGAGGTGGACATATGGCCGGGTCGAGAGGTGGTGCTTGCAAAGGCAAAGGGGCGTGCAGACTGTTGCTGGAAAGTCTCGTGGTCTGTACGGTTCTCCGCCGGTAGTTCCTGCACTCGCCGATATCGGTTACTCGATTCTCGATTTTGGTATTGGTTGCTCGTTCTCGATTTTGGTTCCAATAAAGTCGGTGATTTCTCCAACCAGATTATAAGTGTTGGAGAAGGCATTATTCTCGTTGGTATTGTGGCCTTCCCGGAAAAACACCCACCGCAGCCTACCGACCGATCTTGGTAAGTAGGATCATGCAAGGTAGGGCAAGAGTCGAGTAGAATGATAAGGGTCGAACAAAACCCACAAGAGTACCCATGCCGAGAAGGGGAAGACTGCACTCGCCTCGTGTCACCGCCACCGCCTCACAAGGGAGGTCGATCATCAAGTCTAGTCTCTAATCTCCGAGAATCATGCCGGACTCGGAGCTTGAATATGGTAAACAGGAGTACTATTGGCCCGGTGCCAAACCGCCGAGAGTTATCTCGCCATAATGGATATCAAGTCTCGGCTTCTTCAGTGTCTTGTTACTCATAGCCCCACCGCTAGAAGCATCCACCAACCCTTTGTCTACCGGTGATAGACCATCATAGAAAGAGTTGATCAAGTCTTTTCGGATATCCGATGGTGTGGACAGCTTTGCACATAACCTTTGAACCTCTCCCAATACTCATACATAGTCTCCCCAATGACTTGTTTAATGTTGCCAATTTCCTTCTTGATTGCAGCTTGCTCTTGAGGAAGGGAAATATTTCTCTAGAAATAACCTCTCGAATATCACCCAGCCTCCCAATAGATGAGGGTGAAGGTACAACAACCAATCCTTGGCTCCACCCTCCAATGAGAAAGGAAAAGCTCTCAACTTGATATGATCTTCATCAATGGCATGAGGTTTCATAGTGCTGCATACTACATGGAATTCCTTCAAATGCTTAATGGGGCACTCACCTGCAAGACCATGAAACTTAGGCAACAAGTGTATTAGACCAGATTTCAGCAAAGTTAGCAAGAAGGTTAGGATATTGGATGCACAAGGGTTGATAATTAACATCAGTGCACCCAATTCCTTCAAAGTATGATGATTATCCCGCTCTCCCGCCATAATGTCCGAGCGAGCAAAGTTGCTACTAGAATCGTGAACACAACAAGACTATCGAAATACTATCGAAGCACAATCGTAAAGATCACCGTAATGGACACAATCGTAATGGCCGAATCGACTCTAATTGAGTATCCGCTTGGTATTAATCTTATGACTTAGCCTAACAACTCTTCTAGCAAGAAGAATTGTTCTTTCTATTTCAGATCAAATGGCAACAAATCTTCCGGATTAGTAGTATTCCCGGTACTCATGCAACATATACACAAAGCAGAATTGGCAAATACTCGTAATGACAAAGATGCCACCTGAAAATCAGAATTACGAAAATGCCACAAGAGGTGGTGAAAAGGGGAAAAACACTAAGAGACACAAAGACAAAACACACAAAAGCAAAAACCTATGCTAGAAATTGACCAAAACAAGTCCGAAACAAGATCAAATGATTTTTAAAATTTTTGGGACTTGGACAGGCAACTCCTAGACTATTGGGGGACTCAAAAATGGAATAAAAAAACTTCAAAAATTGAAAAAGTGGCCTAAACGATGGAATTTGGCGAACGGAGGATACCACATGGAAAATGGAACATTTTCGATGTGGTCTAACGATTCCCCATTTTCTATCACTGTACCAAATTTCAACTCAATCGAGATACTAAAAAAAATGGTCCCGTTGGAAATCAAAAGCGTAACCTAAAATGTTGAAAAAAGTGGTCTAAACGTTGGAATTTGGGGAAAATGAGTGAGACCTCACTTCCTCCTAGGAAGTGACTTTTGCTTAAAACACCCAATTCCTTGTGAATAAGACCTGGTTTGAGTGATCGGAGTCAGAAAATTTCTGTCCGCCACCCGAACCACCTAAACTACCTAAACTAAGCTATTTACAATACCGTTACTAATCAAACCGATGCAAATTCCCGCAACGGCGCCATTTTTGGAAAGATTTTTGCCGTGTCTTCCAAAATAAACCAAGTTCGAAAACAATTTGCGAAATTAGGGAACCCGGGTCGTTTCCCAACGAATTTGCAATGGCTTGTTCAATAACAATAGTGAAACAACAATGATAAAATGGGGGTTTGGTTTAATGAATAGAACAAAACGAAATAACATAATCAAAGTGCAATAAACAGAGTCAAACGTAATCAAATAAACAGAGACAACATTAAAGATGATCAACCCAACGAATTGATTCCTAAACCTCCATCATTGAACGAAAATACAACTAACCCACGTTTGGTTCCGGATGAATCGAAATCTCTCGCATTCATCCGAGATTCCCTCGCCTAGACGATCGCTTAGAATCTGTCCGACAAGCATGCCTCACTGCGTGCAATCGCACAGCAACACCGTAACCTAGTCCGAACTAAGTCCTTGGGATGAACCAAACCGAATATTAAATCTAATATTCGAACTATTTCCGTAAATCGAATCCGATAAGATGAAAACAGAATCGAGTAGTTACCGATTAGGCACGAGTTCTCTGGATGAATCATGGAATCCTCATCGTTGGGTTAATCACAAGAGTTTAGCCGATCATGGCCGGGAAAATCAAGAACGAACGAAGAACACGAAGAACGCGCAAGAACATGAAGAATGTATGAGAGAAAATGAAAACTTGTATTTTGATCCACTCTAATGTTAAAAACGTGAATGAATATGTTTGTGGCAGCTGCCATACTTAAAAATAACCTAAAACGAAATGGGCTCTCATAGTTTTAGCCCAAAACATAAATAAAATATAACCGGACTTAAATTACAAAATTCGGGTCCAAAATAAATCCAGAATTGTACATCCGACTTTGGCTCCAAAATTGACCTCCTTCTTGACCGAATTTGCTCTTGATGTCTTCATAACAATTGTAGCTCTCTGAATCATCTGAAATATGAGACAAAAATGAGGCAAATCCGATGTCTGGTTCAAGAGTTATGGTAGAAATAGTGAAGCAACACAAAACTGGAATTTTATTATTAAAAATAGCTAAAATGCAATAAAAGGCCCAAGGCCCAAATAAACATAAGAGCCATTATTTATTAGCTAAAGGGTCCTAAATTATTATTCAAGAGACAAAAATAAGTGTATAAAATATTCAATTATCAATGAGACATTCGATCGAGTACATAACATGGCATACATGATAGATCCAATGGCGGAGGCATATGGAATCTTACTCATGCGGTCTCTTTGATCTTGTGTAGTAGGACACAAATCCTTACTGAGATGAATGCCATGAGACATGGGTATGTAACCCCTTTTGGAATCCTGCATACTGAATCTATGCAGTATCTTGTCTATGTATGTGCTCTGACTTAGGCCTATCAGCCTCTTAGATCTATCTCTATAGATCCTAATCCCAAGGATGTAAGTGGCTTCGCCTAAATCTTTCATTGAGAAAGACTTTCCTAACCAAGACTTGACACTCTGCAAGGTAGGAATGTCATTCCCAATGAGTAGGATGTCATCAACATAAAGCACTAGAAATACAACCGTTCTTTCTTGTAAACACAAGGTTCATCTATGTTTTGAATGAATCCAAACTCTTTGACTACTTCATCAAAATGATGATTCCAAACTCTCCGAGATGCTTGCTTCAAACCATAAATGGATCTTTGAAGCTTGCAAACTTTACCAGAGTCCTCTCGGACGCACAAAACCCTCGGCCGTGTCATGTACACATCCTCAAGGAGCTTTCCGATAAGGAAGGCCGTTTTGACGTCCATCTGCCATATTTCATAGTCATAATATGATGCAATGGTAAGTAGGATTCTGATTGATTTGGCCATTGCAACCGGGGAAAAGGTTTCATCATAGTCCACACCATGAGTTTGAGTGAATCCTTTTGCAACCGGGCCGTGCCTTGAAGATATTTACTTTGCTATCCATGTCAGCTTTCTCTTTGAAAACCCACTTGCACCCAATGGTTTTTACACCTTCAAAGTGGATCGACTAAGGCCCATACCTCATTGTCGTACATGGATTGCATTTCGTACTTCATGGCACTAAGTCATCTTTCGGAGTTGGGTCCCACCATGGCCTCGATAGGTAGTTGGCTCATTGTGCTCAATGAGCAAAACATCACGGCCCAAAGAATCAGAAATCCATATCTCTGAGGCTGTAGCCGTGTTCTATCAGACCTTCGTGGGTCTTGTGTTACGTGAGTAGGCTCAATAACTTGTTGTGAGTCTTCTCCTAGCTTCCATCTCGTGGTTCTACATTGTCCCGTGACTCTCGAACTTCTTCGAGGTTCACCTTACTCCCATCGGCTCTTTTAGAGATGAACTCTTTCTCCAAAAGGACACTATTCGAATAACAAACACTTTGTGATCGGTAGGGATTGTAGACATAGTATCCTTTAGTTTTCTTAGGATACCCCCACAAATAGGCATTTTGAGGATCTGGATGATAATTTATCAGAGGCTTAGTGTTTAACGTAAACCTCATATCCCCAAATTTCAAGAAATGACAAACTGGGTTTCTTCCCACCCATATCTCATATGGTGTCTTTTCAACTCGCCTTTGACGAACACGATTCAGTAGTGAACGCAAACCATTTCTAGGGCATTGCCCCAAAAGGAAGGTGGAAGATCTCGTTTGACTCATCATAGATCGAACCATATCTAATAGAGTTCGATTCTCCGCTCGTAAACACCATTCCATTGAGGTGTTCCTGGAGGAGTAAGTTGCGAGACTATCCCACATCTCCTAAGATGGTCAATGAACTCTTGGCTCAAATATTAACCACCCCGATCAGATCGAAGTGTCTTAATTGTTTTGCCAAGTTGATTTTGCACTTCATTTTGGAATATTTTGAACATTTCAAAAGATTATTCCGGCTTATATTTCATTAAATAGATATATCCATATCTACTGAAATCATCTATAAATGTAATGAAGTACAAATGACCTCCTCTGGCAGATGTATTCATTGGTCCACACACATCAGTATGTATGAGGCCCAATAAATTGGTGGCTCTCTCACTGTGTCCAGTAAAAAGGTGCCTTTGTCATCTTTCCCAATAAACAAGACTCGCATGTATCAATTGATTCAAAATCAAATGAGTTAAGAAATCCATCTTTATGGAGTTTCGAAATGCGTTTCTCATTTATATGGCCTAGACGACAATGCCATAGATAAGTCGGATTCAAATCATTTGACTTGAACCTTTTACTAGTTATGTCATAGATATGTCCATTCAATTTTCTACTGTCCTTGAGATCCTACATTTATTCAAATGTGAGATCGACATGTAGTATCCAATACCCATGTTGAGGAAGTAGAAAAATGAATATCTATGACATAGATACTTGAAGCGATAGCCCCGCTATCCTTCTTGTTCTTGTCCAGATCTTCGAGGTAGAGTTTGCAATTTCTTTTCAAATGACCAAGTTCATTGTAAAAGAAGCAGACTCTATCCTTCAGAGGTTTTGCCTTCTTGGCTTTCGGTTTCATACCCTTTTGAGCTCTTGGATCAGCAGTTGAAGGCTCGTCAAGAATGGGTTGATTGATGAGATACTCTTTTCTTTCGTGTTTAGGATCAACGCTTAAGTCCCAAACATGTCAAGAGTGTTAGTTCTCTATATGTTTTGATGATTAATAACAATTGTAAACATGTACTAAAGCTTTTAAAATAACAAAAGAGTCAATATCACTCTGTCACCGCAAAACTCGAGCCTGACTAAGCAAACTCGAGTTTTCTGTGACTATAGTTTAATGAACACTCGAGCCCAAGTATATGGACTCAAGCCTAATGCTTTTGTGTAGAGTTTACTCTATGGTTTGACAAACGAAGAAGAGTTTACAAAATAGGTAAACTCGAGCCCGTTATTACAAGCTCGAGTTTTCCCTTGCGCAGAGCTCCCAAGTTTTCCTTCTTTGCAAACTCCGAGTTTAAGCACAAACCTCCGCTCACTTCAATAAGTCATAGAATAAATATCGCTGAACTCGAGCCTAAAGATAATGAACTCGAGCCCTTCATCCGAAGAAAGAAAAGCAAGTGTACAAAACTCCGAGTTTATACTCATGCTCCACCACTCTAATCGAGCACCAAAACTCTTAGGCATGAATAGTGTTAAACTCGAGCCTAAACACTAATGGACTCGAGCCTGCTCAACTTGAGAAATATTACCTGTATTCATTCGACAAAGAGCTTAGAGAATATTCGAACTCGAGCCTACCTTAGTGAACTCGAGTTCACATGGTAAAACAGAACACAAACTCCGAGTTTACATCAAACTCCGAGTTTGCTATCTCGTAAGATAAACCAGATACTCTAAAAGCCTCGACGAACTCGAGCCCGACTTGGAGAACTCGAGTTTAAGACTAAGCGAATTTGATCGTTATCGATTTCATCCCGATTCTTTGAACCGCAAACTTACCATGTTTATACGAATTGATGGCATTTATTTAGTGTATTCAAACGTATTTAACTACTCTATATTGAGAATGTTTCGTATTAAAATCAGATCAAACGAATCATTAACGCGAAGAATCGAAGAATGATTTCAACGCGTCCGTGGATTGAATCACCAAGATCAGGACCCAACGGCTATAATCCTCATCAAACTGAATTTCAATTGAAGAACATACTAAGATGAGAAGTAACGGTCACATTGCAACTCACCACTATATAAAGAGCTGATTACAAAGTTAGAAGAACCACCGAAAGATCAAACAGAAACGAAAAGCAAGCTCAAGAATTCTTATACATTCACCGAGATGGAGCCTCAATCAACCGTCCTCCGTGTTTCAATGGAGAACACTACTCATTCTCGAAGGCTAAGTTCGTGGTCTATGTAATGGCCTCTCGAGTTTGGTTTGTGGAGGGTCTTTGAAAAAGGAAACTATGTTCCTTCCTCGGTTGTAGCCGACATCGAACTCCCAAGAAAGAAGAAGAGTACGATGACAATGATAAAAACAAGTCACTCTCAACATGAAGGCAATTCATATGCTCCAAAGTGCTCTTGGCCAAAAAGAGTACTTCAGAATCTGCACTTTGCCATCCGCTAAGCAAATGTGGGATGCTCTTGAAATAGCTCATGAAGGAACAAATGCGATCAAAGAAAATCGTATCAATACTCTCATGATCGAATACGATCTATTGCGATGAAGACCGGAGAATCTATTGGTGAATTTCAACTCGATTCACTCACCTGATCAATCAACTCATTGCCTTGGGAAAAGAATATGAACAACCTCGCCCAAGTGAGGAAAATACTAAATATTCTCACCAAGGAATGGGAAGCCAAGGTCACTGCAATTGAAGAATCTCGAGGCGAATCAATGGCCTCCGTGGCGGACTATTTGCGACCTCTCCGAATATGAGGGAAGATCAAATTCAAAAAGGGACTAAATGATATCAATGTCAAGAACAAGGGAATAGCTCTTAAAACCATCAAAGAAGCTAAATCGATGATGATGAAGAAGATGAAGATGAAGATGGTGAGCTAGGAATGATGGTCCGAAGATTCAAAAATTCTACAAAAAGGACCAATCTCACGTAAGGTTTCACAAAGGAAATTCTAGCACGAAACTAAGAAACCAATTATATGCTATGAATGTGAGAAACCAGGCCACATCAAATCGAATGTCCGCAATGAAAAACAAAGAAAAGAAATTCAATAAGTTCAAGAAAAGAGCTTATGTATCGGCTATATGGGGCAACAACATCTCGATGAAGATGAAGCGTAAGAGGAACAAAGTGCCAATCTCTCGCCTTGTGGCTCAAGAGGAATCGACAACGAAGAGGTAAGTAATCCTGATTTACCTTATGATGAATTATCTTCAACATATGATTCTCTTTATACCGAATTTAAGAAAACCGCAAAAGAGCTCTTACTTTCAAAAAGAAAAATCAAACTATTAGAAGAACAAGTTCAAACGATTTCTACACCTATTTCTACTTGTGAAAAGGAAAACTCTACTTGTTCTAATCATGATACAAAACCAACTTATAATGAATTGTTTATCGAATATAAACTTGTTCAAAATGAATTTGATGAACTTGCTGAAAAATACTTTGGTTTAAAAAGGAAGAATACAACACTTGAACAACAAGTAGAAAATCTTTCAGCTCCGAGAAAATCTCATATGTGATGAATGTTCTATTCGAAAAAGAAAAATGAATACCTTACAAAGACTCTTGAAAAATTCACTAGAGGAAGTGAAATGCTTGAGGTAATTTTGAAACAAAGAAAGATTTACAAATGACAAATCAGAATTGGTTACAAACCCGATTATGACAAAAAAGAAAGGCAAAAGAAACATGGACAAAGATCTTACATGAATTATTTTCAAAAATCTGTCCATACCTCAAATCCTTTTGCACATTGCAATTATTGTAATAGAAAAGGTCATACTACTTCTTCATGCTTTCATAAGAAAGATAGATCAATCAAACCCGTAGGAAACTATCAATGGGTGCCTAAGGGATCCTATATGATTCCTAAGACACAAACTAACCCAAAAGGACCCAAAGAATATTGGGTACCTAAAAGATGATATATCTTCTTATGCAGATTTGTCTTAGAGCATCAAATCCCAATAAGTGGTACATTGACAAAGGATGCTCAAGACATATGACTCGGAGACCAATCCAAATTTGCTTCAATCAAACATAAGGATGGTGGCAAGGTAACATTTGGTGGAAATGAGTCCGAAGAATTGCTGGCATTGGCAAAATTGGAAATAGCAATGGACCTCAAATCAAAGATGTTTATCTTGTGGATGGATTATGTCACAACCTCCTCGCAGTGAGTCAAAGCACGGACAAAGGAAACCTAGTCATCTTTGATTCAAAGAATGTTTGATTGTAAGTAAGGATGCTCTCTCTTTAGAAAGTATTAAATCCAAAGCATTATTCAGAGCTCCAAGAGAAGGTAATTGTTATACTCTTAATCTGTCTAAAAACAATTCTGATTCTGAAAATGTTTTGTTGGTAACTTAGATGAAAGTTGGTTATGGCATAAACGTTTAGGACATGTCAATATGATTCAACTTGATAAACTACGTAAAAGGAATTAGTTATTGGTTTACCAAAACTCTCTTTTAAAAATGATATGATTTGTGATGCATGTCAAAAGGTAAACAAACCAAATCTTCTTTCAAGTCGAAAACAGAAATATCAACTAATAGACCTCTTCAATTACTCCATATGGATTTAGTTGGACCAGCTAGAGTAAAGAGCCTTGGCGGCAATCTTTATACATTAGTTATAGTAGATGATTTCTCAAGATTTACATGGGTCATTCTTTTATCATCAAAAGATAAAACATTTGATCAATTTATTGTGTTTGCCAAGAAGGTCCAAAACGAGAAAGGATTATCTATTGCAGGTATTCGTATGCATCATGGTGGAGAATTTGAGAACCATGCCTTTGGAGAATTCTCGTGATAGTATGGGAATCAATCATAACTTCTCGGCTCCAAGAACCCCACAAAGAAATGGAGTTGTTGAAAGAAAGAATAGAGTGCTTACTGAAATGGCAAGATCAATGCTAAATGAGAACCAAACATCTCAAGTGTTTTGGGTGATGCTATGAGCACCGCTTGTTATATATCAAACAGGCATATCTCCGAAAGAAATTGGACAAAACTCCCTATGAACTCTACAAAGGAAGAAAACCCAACTTAGCTCACTTACATATCTTTGGATGTAAATGCTTCATCCACAATAATGGTAAGGACACTTGGGGAAATTTGATTCCAAAGTCATGAAGGTATATTCTTGGGTTATTCAAGTAGAAGTAAAGCATATAGAGTTTATAATACTCGTAATCACACCGTTGAAGAATCTATGCATATTGTTTTCTGTGAAACTAAATCTAACAAGTCCTTGGATGATGATGATGATTCTCCCGTAACAAACCAAACTTCTATTTCAACAAATACGGAAAAAGATTTGCAAGATGATTCAAACCGAAAAACATTGTGAAAATGCTTATGAAAACAGTGTTCAAACTCAACCAAAATCATGGAGATACAGAAGGAGTCATCCTCTGGATCAAGTGATAGGTGATGCAAATCAAGGAGTAAGAACCAGAAAAAGCACTTTAAATGAAGTTACTTTTTCAGCTTTCATTTCGAAAATTGAACCTCTAAGATTGATGAAGCCCTTTCGACAATGATTGGGTTATAGCAATGCAAGAGGAATTACATCAATTTGAAAGAAACCAAGTTTGGGACTTGGTGCCTGGACCTAAAGACCATCCGGTCATTGGTACTAAATGGGTATTCAAAAATAAATGTGATGAATCCGCCATAATCATTCGAAATAAAGCAAGGCTAGTTGCAAAAGGTTATAATCAAGAAGAAGGAATTGATTATGAAGAAACTTATGCTCCAAGAGCAAGATTGGAAGCTATAAGAGTTCTTCTAGCCTTTGCTTGTGTTAAAGGATTCAAACTTTTTCAAATGGATGTAAAATCCGCTTTTTTAAATGGTTTTATACAGAGGAAGTTTATGTAGAACAACCTCCGTGTTTTCAAAATGAACATCATCCAGATCATGTTTATCACCTCAAGAAAGCCTTATATGGTCTTAAGCAAGCTCCTAGAGCTTGGTATGAGAGGTTAAGTACTTTCCTTCTTGATCAAGGATTTGTTAGAGGAAAAGCAGATACAACTCTCTTTATAAAGAAAAATAAACTTGGTGATGTATTAATAGCTCAAATTTATGTTGATGATATTATTTTGGTGCTACTAATGATACTATGTGTGAAGCATTTGCCAAGACAATGCAGGGAGAATTTGAAATGTCCATGATGGGAGAACTTAATTACTTCCTTGGACTTCAAATCAAGCAACGCCATGATGGAATCTTCATTTCCTGCACCAAGTATCTGAAAGATCTATTAAAAAAATATGGTCTAGCTGATTGTAATGGAGCAGATACTCCAATGAGTTCAACGGCAACTCTGGATGCCGATGAAAAGGGGACTAACTTCAACATCACTAAGTATAGAGGAATGATTGGATCATTACTCTATCTTACGGCAAGTCGTCCGTACATTCAATTCGGTGTTGGAATGTGTGCTAGATTCCAATCCGCCCTATGGAGTCACATGCCAACATGTTAAAAGAATTTTTAGATATCTTGCCGATACAAAGACTCTTGGGTTATGGTTTCCCAAAGATCAACATGAACACTTAGTAGCCTATACCGATTCGATCATGCAGGATACAAGACTGACGTAAAAGCACAAGTGGTCAATGTGAATTCTTTGGAGGATCATTAGTGTCTTGGTTCAGCAAAAGCGCATAACAACGATGGCTGTGTCATCCACTGAAGCTGAGTATGTTGCTGCCTCAAGTTGTTGTGCTCAAGTTCTTTGGCTCAAGCAACAATTGTGTGATTTGGGAGTCCATCTCAAAGAAATCCCAATTCTTTGTGACAACACAAGCACAATAAGTTTGGCAAAGAATCCTGTTCAACATACTAGAACCAAACATATTGATGTCAGACATCACTTCATAAGAGACCATGTTCAAAAGAAGGATGTCAAAGTCATGTTCATCCCAACTCACTTGCAACTCGCCGATATCTTCACCAAGCCACTAGCAAAAGAACAATTTGTATTCATAAGAAGAGAATTGGGAATGGTAAATCCCAATGAGTTGTAAGTAATTCAAATGTTAGTTATGTTTTGTTTTGATGATTGTCAACTAACTTAAGCATCGGAGTATGTAGATATGTTTTGTGCGAGGTTGTATGTTAAAATGAAAATCCCAAACAATCGAGTGCAAGAAAAGTCATCACAAACTCGAGCCTACCAAAGACAGACTCGAGCTCGAAAAGAACCAACAGAAATACAACTATCAGTCACCAAACTCGAGCCTATTAGTGAATGGACTCGAGTTCGCGAGAGACAGAGCAACTCATCTCGAGATCTTTGACGCACTCGAGCCTATTAGTGAATGGACTCGAGTTCGCGAGAGACAGAGAGCAACTCATCTCGTAGATCTTTGACAGACTCGAGCCTATTAGTGAATGGACTCGAGTTCGCGAGAGAGAGAGCAACTCATCTCAGAAATCTTGACAGACTCGAGCCTACTAGTAAACGGACTCGAGTTCGAGGGAGACAAAGAACAATCCACTTCAGAGAACCAGACAAACTCGAACCAACGATATGATCGACTCGAGCCTCACAAGAAATTTCAAGGGTTCACACATACACTCTTGAATTCCACTTAAGAACTCGAGTTTGCGTCGATAAAATTTCTTTAAAACCCCGTCTTTTCGTCTTCACTCTATCTCTCCCTCGAGCCTAAACCTAAAAACTCTCTCAATCTCCTCCAACGAAAACCGAGAGAACATGGCGTCCAAGCGATCTGCAACCCAAGATTCCAAATCCTCTCGATCCTCAAGAACCCCAAGCCGATAATCCACAAATCTCTCAACGTCCTCCCCGAGAAAATCGTTTCCCAAACGATTCAAACATGGAATTGACAAGCAAATTCCTGGTATTCCTATTACCCAAGCCACTCCAATAACCACAGTCAAAATGAATACCTCAAAGAAGGCTTCAACTGCTGACACACCACCTCGAAGGGACAAAGAACCGATACACAAATCTCGAAAGTCCACAGCTAGTCAACCTAGCTCTCACGCTCAATCATCCTCCCATCACCAACAACGCTCTCTTCCTCAATTCCTCCATCCCTAAAGGATTCTCTAGTGAGGATGTCACTCTATATGGTGAGGATGCCATACGGTTCCAAGAACACTATGAGGCTAAGAGTTTTTGCCCTTCACGTGTATGTCAATCTAGATGCTCTAAAAGAGGAATGCAACCTTGATCTTACCCATCGGCTTAGACAATTTGAACCTCTCATATCCATTAGAGCCTCATATAGTCCATCCTTTGTGAAAACCTTTACTATTGTATGCAAAGCGATAATTTATTGGATGCGGATAGAAATTTGGTTGAGGAAAGGATTACCACATCCATTAGAGGAAAACAGATAACCATCACTGCCGCATACCTCAATTCCCTCCTCCAAATCCAAAATCCTCCTCCTGTTGCTTCTCCAAATTATACTAATAGGCAAATTTTTTCACTCCTCAGACCCGACGAGCCTATACCCGATGCTGTAGATATCCTGAATTTCCCTCCAGATATCTACACTAGAAACTTAGTACAAAAGGGAGGAAATTTCACTCACTTTGCCAAAAGGACTTCCCTATTTTTGCTTCTATCATAGATCAAGTCCTCATAACATAGGAGATTGGATCTTTAAAGAGATGTTCAAATTTCGTTTCCATGGAAGAAAAACATCCCGCATACCCTTTGCCGTCTCATCTCGCAATTATGTTTCATGAAAGGGTCCGGTATTTACCACCAATGAGAAACTCCGAGAAACCACCAAATTTGGCAAAGACATCCTCAATTTGATGAGGATAAGCTTTGATCAAGGAAGTGATCATTCCGTAGCACCCTCTAGACCTACTAGAACCAGAGCAACTCAATCTAGAGTTCAAGAAGCTCAAAGTGCACCACCTCCACCACAATCCTTTCCCTCTGATTTGGATGAGAGAATAAAGAATTACATTGCCCAAGTTGTTTCTGATCTTTCTTCCAAGATCGAATCTGGTTTCACCACGCTCAAGAAAGGATATGAGGAGTTCTCTGATGCACAAGAAGACCTCATTCTTGAACATGAGATTATCAAAGATAAAGTGCAAGGTCTCGGGGATAAAATTGGAGATCACTCAGTCAAGATCTCCACTCTCTTGGTGTCTATGTCCAGCCTCCATGACAAAATGGACAAAATCTTAGCAAATCGGTCCATCAATTCCATTGGACCTAGTTCTTCGGCACCTCCACCCTCTTCTCGAACCAATCCCAACATCCATAGCCCTGAACCATCTACCCATGATCCGACTCTTCAGTCCACCTCTATCTCAACTCATCCTCCACTTTTCGATGATGCCAAAGGGGGAGAAGAGTTGAAGTAAAGAAAGAGAAGTCAAGTGAAGTCAAGTTGTTCGAGCAGCTGTCTTTTGTTTTGTTATATTTATGCTTGAAACACTATATGTCATTTTGTAAACCATTGAATGTTTTAGCTTATGCAATGACAATATGTGTTATGATTTATGTTAAGTCGCTAACTCGATAGAATCAAAGTTTAAATGTTAAAATGAGATTCTCGATGCATTTACACCGAACACTTATGCTTCAATGATTTCAAATGATCAAAACAAAGTTTTTAAAGGAGTTAATTGTTTACAAATGTTGTCATCATCAAAAAGGGGAGAATGTTAGTTCTCTATATGTTTTGATGATTAATAACAATTGTAAACATGTACTAAAGCTTTTAAAATAATAAAAGAGTCAATATCACTGTCACCGCAAAACTCGAGCCTCGACTAAGCAAACTCGAGTTTTCTCGCAAACAGAGCTCTTCGGATATTTTCAAGATAACGAACTCGAGCCTAAGTAAATAGACTCGAGCCTAAACCCTCATGATATAAATAAAGAGTTTACGAAAACAAGTAAACTCGAGCCTGTATAGACAAGCTCGAGTTTTCCCATGGCGGGAAGATTTCTGATTAAATTGAATCTCTTTAAACTCCAGAGTTTATTCTTTTTAAGTAGAGTTCACTTGTTTCTATGACTATAGTTTAATGAACACTCGAGCCCAAGTATATGGACTCAAGCCTAATGCTTTTGTGTAGAGTTTACTCTATGGTTTGACAAACGAAGAAGAGTTTACAAAATAGGTAAACTCGAGCCGTTATTACAAGCTCGAGTTTTCCCCTTGCGAGAGCTCCCAAGCTTTCCCTTCTTTGCAAACTCCAGAGTTTAAGCACAAACCTCCAGTTCACTTCAATAAGTCATAGAATAAATATCGCTGAACTCGAGCCTAAAGATAATGAACTCGAGCCCTTCATCTGAAGAAAGAAAAGCAAGTGTACAAAACTCCAGAGTTTATACTCATGCTCCAGTCCACTCTAATCGAGCACCAAAACTCTTAGGCATGAATAGTGTTAAACTCGAGCCTAAACACTAATGGACTCGAGCCTGCTCAACTTGAGAAATATTACTCCAGAACTCGAGCCCGACTTGGAGAACTCGAGTTTAAGACGGAAGCGAATTTGATCGTTATCGATTTCATCCCGATTCTTTTGAACTGCAAACTTACCATGTTTATACGAATTGATGGCATTTATTTAGTGTATTCAAACGTATTTAACTACTCTATATTGAGAATGTTTCGTATTAAAATCAGATCAAACGAATCATTAACGCGAAGAATCGAAGAATGATTTCAACGCGTCCGTGGATTGAATCAGTCAAGATCGGGACCCAACGGCTATAATCCTCATCAAACTGAATTTCAATTGAAGAACATACTAAGATGAGAAGTAACGGTCACATTGCAACTCACCACTATATAAAGAGCTGATTACGAAGTTAGAAGAACCACCGAAAGATCAAACAAACGAAAAGCAAGCTCAAGAATTCTCTGTGAGAGAGATTATATTCAAATTATTCTTTCATTGTAAAAGATCTCAAGTCAAGGGGACTTGGAGATTGGGATTTCAGAATACAACTTGTAAGGGGGAGTGTATCCTAGAGAGAGGATAATCCTTGAGTACGAGTGTGTATCCGAGTTAAAGTGATAGTAGAAAACCCGAGAGAATCGGGACTGGACGTAGGTCAAGAATTTAGACCGAACCAGGATAAACCTTCTGTGTCAAGCTCTTCTTCCCTATCTCTTTACGTTTAGCTTCAGCTTGGTTGCAACGTTACAATAAAAGTTTTTAAAATCCCCAATTCACCCCCCTCTTGGTGATTTCCTTTCGTTTTCAAAGAGAGTTTGTCTCATCGAGTTCGTCCTTCTCAAGGACTGATCGCATTGATGGTGTTGAAGTATTACTAGACTACATGATTCTACAACTAAAGGTATGCAAAGTTTAAGTAGTAACCTCCCACTGAATTAACAACCCTCATTATAATTAGTGGGCTAAGATCCATATTTGGCTTAAATTTAAGTCCGCTTTGGCAGGCGCTTAAATTAAGTTATTTAGGTAGGCAAACCCCTTGCCAATTACATCATATGTAACTCTTAGATCTTTATGGGATTCAATCATCATATGACGTGGCATGTTTAATCTCATCTAATGCCTTGAGATCCAAAACCGTTTTGATAATCTCAATTAAGTCGGACAATAATGAATATTGAGTATCACCATTACTCACTCTTGTCTCACCAAGATAACTCGATGCATCCACTTTGGTGGAACATACAAATGGGCGATCTAGGTTTTGACAAGTATTCATTTATTGGTGGCATTATGACTTAAGATTTTATTTAGAGGGTATAATTAGATTAATCCTATTAATTATACTTATATGAATGCAATCACTATTGTATCTCATATAATATCTAAATTAATTATGAGTGATCTAGTCAAAACATAATTAAAAATTCTAAATTAATTACGAGTGATCTAATCAAACATAATTAAAATTCTAAATTAATTATGAGTGATCTAATCAAAACATAATTAAAATTCTAAATTAATTATGAGTGATCTAATCAAACCATAATTAAAAATTCTAAATTAATCATGCAATCATCAAATCAAGACATAATTAAAATTGTGACACAACATGGCTCAACCTTAACCTAAAATCCTCTCAAGCCAATGAGAGGACTTCTCTAAAACAAAAGAAGTACATCAAGAGTATTTAGAGAGAGAGCATGACTCACGGGCCATATTTAAAATTTACAACAATTGTAAAACTCTAGAGCCATGTTGTTCACCATACCCAAACAACATTTGAAAGGTAAATCACAACATATATTAAGTCATACAATTATGAAATAAAATATTATGATTAATCTTATCATGATTTAAATTTTCTAATTTATATTATATTATAAATATAATATAATATCATGATTTAAATTCTCTAATTTAAATTATGTTATATACTACATATAATATAATATCATGATTTAATTATCTAATTTATATTATATTATAAATACAATATAATATCATGATTTAGATTATCTAATTTATGTTATATTATATACTATATATAATATAATATCATGATTTAAATTCTCGCGCTACGACAATCAGCCGGGATCCCTACGGCGGTCTCGTTAGAAATTTCAAAATAAAATATTATTTTCAAAAATAATTCCCCAAAAAAAAACGTGATTTTTTTCGAAAATAATTTCCAAAAAAACGTGATTTTTTTTTCCCGAAAATTTCAAACCCTAACGAACTGATCGACATCAGATCTGAACGTTTCAGATCCACGCGAATCGCCTACACAGTCCGATCTGAACAATTCAGAGAACTGACGCAATATCCGACTAGCTATCCGTAGAAACCCTAACGCGAGTTTTGTAATTCAAACGCATACAAAGATCGGTTTTAGCATATATATCATATATATATATATAAACACGCGTAAAACCTAATTTAAACGCACGGTTGAGTTGGCTCTGATGCCACTGTTGGGATCCGTACACGCAGAGGTTTAGGGTTTCCGAATCGTACCTTTGCAAAACAATTTGAATTGGTGGGCTACCTTCTCGACGTCGTGTAAGCCGACTCTTTAGAATCGCCTTCCTCTACCGGTATCCACACGAACTGCCTCTTCGAAACACGAACGGAGCGTGCTAGCGCCTACGAACTGTGCGTCTCTATTTTCTATCTAGGGTTTTTCTCAGCTTTTCTAATACGCTCGACAGAATGTCCCGTTAGGTTTTTCTAAACCTTGCAGGCGTATTATATTCAAAACAAATTTTGAATCTAGATTAAAAAATATATTAATTAAATCTATCTGATAGATCTAATCAAATCTATTTATTTAATCTGAATTAAATGCCCTCTGATTTAATTTATATTTATAAATTAAATCAAGATATGATATCGTTATATTTAATTTAAAATGAGATCCGATATCTCAGTTCAAATTAAATCGATATGCAATATCTTTATTCGAAAAATAAATCGAGATACAATATCTCAATTTATTATAGTTATTTAATTTATCAAATAAATTAAATACTATATATAATAATATTATTATCAATAAATAATATCATTATTATTTTCAAATTTAATATATATTAAATCAAGATATGATATCATTACATTTAATTTAAAATGATATCCGATATCTCGCTTCAAATTAAATCGATATGCAATATCTTTATTCGAAAATTAAATCTGAGATACAATATCTCAATTTATTATAGTTATTTAATTTATCAAATAAATTAAATACTATATAAAATAATATTATTGTCAATAAATAATATCATTATTATTTTCGAATTTAATATATTTATATATGCATATATATATATATATACACACACATCCTAGATTAAATATGTATTCATTAAATCTTAAACACATTTAAGATTCAATGAATCTGGACACTCTTGCTCGTGTTAGGCCATTCTTGTGTGCGACCCTGTAGCCCACATGAGATTGGCAATGAATACCGTATCGCCCTACAAGTCGCAAGCGGCCTCTAGCAAGACATTGCGACTACCCAATTCATATGGGGATCGTTGATAAGTACAATGACTTGCCCCTAGGGCATAATTTCCAACAAGGACTCCTCTTTCCAGATAATCCGCAATGGGTTTTCTCCAGTCATTGGTTTCTGAAATGACCATTACACAACTCGGCTCCAAAAGGCTTTGTTGAACAATAGTACGGTGATTTCCTGGGCTATTTGTACTCACCAACTTTGACAAAAACATCTGCCCTTACATTGCCTCCTCTGGGAATATGCGCGACGGTCACTTCGTCAAACTCCATGATGATTTCCTTCACTTTTCCCAGGTATTTAATCATTAACGGCCCTTTAGCCTGGTAAGTCCCATTGATCTGGGAAGCTACCATCTTAGAGTCTGTGGAAACTTGCACTCGACGAGCTCTGCTTTCCTTAGCTTGGAGCAAGCCAGCAATCAAAGCCTCATACTCAGCCTGGTTATTCGAAGTCTAAAAGTTGAAGCGCAAGGATAACTCCAATGAAATCCCCTCGGGACTTTTGACAATAATCTCTGCTCCGCTTCCTTTAACATTTGACGAGCCATCAACAAAAAGATTCCAAGTATCCTGGGCCACGCCTCCCTTTACCAGGGTTAACTCCATGACAAAATCCGCCAACGCCTGGAACTTAATAGCATGCCGAGCTTAGTAACTAATATCAAACTCAGATAACTCGATAGCCCAACTTATCATTCGCCCGGCTAAATCCGGCTTATGGAGGATTTGTCGGATTGGCTGGTTTGTGCAGACAATAATAGGATGACTTTGGAAATACGGACGAAGCCGTCTTGCTGCTACCAATAAAGCGAATGCCATCTTCTCCACCCTTTGGTAACGTAACTCAGAACCTTGCAAGGCTCTACTTACAGAGTACACCGAGCTCTGACCGTCCATGGTTTCTCTGACCAATACGGCGCTTACCGCCTCATCGCCCACTGATAGGTACAATATCAAGCTCTCTCCTGTCTCGGGTCTTGTCAACACCAGTGGCGTAGATAAACATTGCTTGATCTTTTCAAAAGCCGTCTTACACTCCTCGTTCCACCCACTAGATGCCTCTTTCTTCAGCAACTTGAAAAAAGGGAGAGAGTTTTCTGCTGACTTTGGCAAAAAACGAGTTAATGCTGCTAAACGTCTAGTCAGCTGTTGAACCTCTTTTTTACTCCGTGGAGCCTCCATGTCCAATACGGCCTAGCATTTGTCCGGGTTCACTTCTATGCCTCTATTTGTAAGCAGGAATCCGAGGAACTTCCCAGCTGGCACCCCAAATGCACATTTCGTCGGGTCAAGCCGAATTTTGTATTTCCTCAGCTTATCAAACGTTTGCCTCAGATCTTTGACATGATTAGCTCCACTCAAGGACTTGACGATCATATCGTCTATATACACCTCCACGTTTTTCCCTAAATGGTCTTCAAATACCCGGTTCATCATTCTTTGATAAGTGGCTCCTACATTCTTTAACCCGAAAGGCATCACGTTATAACAATAGTTAGCCCTCTCGATAATAAATGTCGTCTTCGCTTGATCCTCCGGGTGCATAGCGATCTGGTTGTATCCAGAATATGCATCCATAAATGACAGCAGTTGGAAACCGGAAGAACTGTCAACCAATTGGTCAATACTAGGCATTGGGAAGGAGTCCTTTGGGCATACTTTATTCAGATCTTTGTAATCGGTGCAGACCCTCCATTTTCCATTAGGCTTCTTGACAAGGACGACATTGGATAACCATGTGGTATATTGTATTTCTTGGATGAACTTGGCATCCAATAGTTCAACCACATGCGTTTCCAAGGCTTTCCGCCTGTCCTCACCGAGCTTCCTCTTCTTCTGGGATACCGGGGTAGACCCCGGTTTAATTGCGAGTTGATGGCAGCAAAAATTCGGATCAATTCCGGGTATCTCAGATGGATGCCAAGCAAACACATCTCTATTGTCCTTCAGGAACCTTTCAAGCTCTTCTCGTATCTCGGGATCGAGTGTCTTGCCAATTTTTGTAACCTGCCCTGGCTTCGTACCAAGAACGAAGTCCTCCAATTCCAATTCGCCGTTGGGCTCATCCTTTTTCATTTTCTCCTCCTCTCGCAAATCCAACTCCACCAAGTTTACCGCCTTGCCCGCTGGACTTTCCTCGGGGATTTTGCTTGTATCGGCCCGTGATGGGCGGGTTGGATCACTCTTGGCCTCCTTGACCGTATTGAAGTAGCATTGCCGGGATTCCTTTTGATCCCCCTTCACGGTTACGACCCTATTCTTCTTGTTGACCATTTTCAGCTTCTGATGCTTAGATGATACCAACATATCCCAATTGTGAATAGTTGGTCGGCCCAAGATTATATTGTACGAAGATGGGAAATCCGCAACTACGAACCGGACTCTTTCTGACTTGAAAGCATGCTCGTCTCCTAAAGTTAGCTTAAGATCAACATAACCCTTTGGACGAGTATCCTGTCCATTGAAGCCGGTTAGAGTCGTCTTGCATGGTTTCAAAACGTCTGAGTCGAAATTCATTCGCTTGAACGCGTCCCAAAGTACGATATCCACAGCACTCCCATTATCCACAAAGATCTTCTTGACCCGGCAATTCACCAAGGTTCCCGTAATCACCAACCCGTCATGGTGTTCTGGGGCGACATCCTCTAAATCTTTGTCGGTAAAACATAGCACGGGGGATTTGGGCTTGCCCGAGTTTTCCTTGAACTTTGGGCTATCTCGAATTGATAATACCTCTCTGAGGTATTTTTGTCGCTGGCTGGTTGAGTCTCCTCCGCCACCAAAACCTCCACTGATGACGTTACAGTCATATTTGGCCTCGGGAAACTCATCCTCACTGTTCTCGGCTTTTTCCTTCAGGTCCCTTCTTCTTTTTTCTGACGGTGGGCTCTTACTTCGGTCTTCACCCTGCCTCTTATTGCCCTGCTTTCCCTGGGTCTGGATAACGTATCTCCGGAGTTTCCCTTCACGGACAAACTTCTCCACCGCATCCTTTAGATCCCAACATTGTTCGGTTGTGTGGCCATGTTGATCATGAAACTCACAAAACCAAGTCTTGTCCGCAGTGGCTCTCCTACCAAGGGGACGAGGTCTTTCCACCTTCTTCATTTTGGTTGCACATACTTCCTTCCACAACTTGGCCTGGGATACCTTTAACGGGGTGTATCTTTCATACTTCGCATCGACCCTACCATCCCGGGATTTGTTGCTGGTGTCACGGATACGAGGAGCTTTCTTAAATCCTTCCTGACTCTCCCTTCCCCGAGGTGGTGGGCTTTTAGCCCGCTCTTTTACCGCTGGGCCCGCCATCTCCATCCGCTCCAGATCCAGATAATGCTGAGATCTGTCTCGAAAGTCGGCCAGAGTTGTAGGTCGTCGCTTCATGATCGATTTCTTTAGCCGGGATGAGACGTCCAAGCCGGCTATGACGCAATGCAGGTGTACATCTTCTTTCAGTCCCGGGACTTTCAAAGCCATATTTTTAAAACGGTCCAGATACTTAGAAAGGGTTTCCCCTGATCCTTGTCTGACAAGACCGAGTTGAAACTCAGTCTTGGGCTGTCGTCTACTTGTTGCAAAGTTCAAAAGAAACTTCTGCTCCAACGTTTTCATATTCGGTATAGAGAATAATGGCAAGGAATGAAACCACAACTGCGCGGCCCCCCTGAACGTTCCAGCGAATAGCCGGGGTATGACTTTCCCAGTTATCCCCTTAACCATGATCTCCATTCTGAAGTTGTTCAAGTGAGTCAAAGGGTCTTGAGTCCCATCATATTTTTGCAACTCCCTTGAATCTAAGCCCTTGGGGTATATGGCATTCATAACTTCGTCAGTGAATTGACCGGCAAATCGGTCCTCCCCGGCTTCCTCTACCACCATTGTTGATTTGTCAAGTGATGGGGGCGTGGTCACTCCTATCTTGACGAATGGCTCTTCAACAGGTTGCTTTCTTCTTGACCGAGTTTGATCGGCCCCAGCAGCCCGGAGGCTCTTTGCTTCTGTCGCTGCTGCGTCACCGCTCCGGGCTGGTTCTCGTATGTCTTTGTGACCATCTTCCAATCTCAGGATCTTAGCTTGGCCCGTAACGACCACCTTCTTTCCCTGAGGTTCTTCTTGGTTTACATGTACAGAAGCTGAGTTAGCAGCCCGGGCTGATCTAGAGCCCTTCGGCCCTTCACTCGGAGGTGGTTTCGCTCTTCCCTCATACTGTTCCTCCAACCTTTGTTGCACTTTCTCCTGCTCCTCCTGCCGCCATATGGTATTCTGATGTTCCAACTCCTCTCGAATGAGTCGGGAATCCTCATCTCTTTGAAGCTGGTGCCAATTTTCCATGTTGTCCATACGTCGGATCAGGGATCCCAAAGCATTGTGCAGCAGGCAGATGTCGGGATTATCAATCTGAAACTCGGGAAGAGGTTGAGGGATACCCTGAACCTGGACTGCTCGCTGCCCCCGCTGGAATCCCAAACCGGGACGAGGGGTGTGAGCAGTATCCTCCGTTTCGCCCTCGGTCCCTTCAGCCGCGTGGCTCTGCTCAGGAGAAATTGAGTTTGAATGTTGGATCGTTTCCTCCTGGATTAACGGTTGATGTTGTCCCTCAAACGGTTGTTCCCGCTCAGGTATCTGAGCGCGACTCCTGGTGCTGACGGCCATCTTCAGTGGTTATCAGTAGCTTTTTATGATTTTGGGAATCGAAGTTTACGAGTCCCCACGGTCGGCGCCAATGTTCTGTAGTAGAACACAAATGTCTAGCCTTAATGGGCTAGGTAATGTTGATATTGGATCGTATATAGCACCCACTGATATCAATGAAGGAGATATCAAAGGATGCTTGCAGATCACTGTGCTACACAGGGTTGGCTCTTCGCCTGAGGGGTGGTGTGTGTGCACAGTGAGACTGAATTACTGGATTATCGGCACACTCAAGGGTGATTGGCAATTTACCTGTTTCAAGGGAGGTTTCCCGCCAAAGGCACTCCTGTTGAGCCTTGCATCTGCCAGGCCTATTATTTGAGTCCATAACAGTAACATTAACAACTAAATCAGTACCTGATAACAACTAACATTTTATGAAAAAAATACCAGAAAAGGCCTTGGGGCCTTTTTTGACATGTAACTTTTTCTTGGGCATTTTTTTGACATTGTTTTGCTAATATGGGCCCTGAGATGAATTTTCCCTATATATATCCTAGATATATGATCCCTAATTATTTTTTTAAAAAAAGGAAAAATCCCATATAAAGATGTGAGTAAATACCCTTTTGGGTCCCTGGAATAACACGCGCTACCCATTTTGGTCCCTGAGTAAAAAAAATGTCATTTTTGGTCCTTTTTAGGGACTAAAAACGATATTTTGGGAATTTGTGAGGGATTAAAATGCCCAAAAAAATGACTAAAAGGGACCCTTTTTTTACTGTTTAAGGACGAAAAATGACATTTTTTTTACTCAGGGACCAAAATGGGTAGCGCGTGTTATTTCAGGGACCAAAAAGGGTATTTACTCTAAAGATGTTTGTGAAACATTGTAGTACACATATTCACCTCCATTAATGTTTGGAAAGAAATCAGAGAACAAACCGTGCTCCGTCAAACCTACTTCCTAAGGAATTAATTGATCCTACTTTCCTATAAGACTGAATATTGAGTAAATACCCTTTTTGGTCACTGGAAAAAAGTACGGACCCCTTTTTGATCCCTAACTAAAAATAACTCGTCCCGTCATCCCTGGGAAATCAAAAAACATTCCACGTTAGTCCTTTCGTCAGTTAGCTCCTAACGGCGTCACTAACGTTGCCGATGTATAACGTGAATTGGTCCGATCACATGCCACGTAGGAAGGCCAAAATGACGTCGTTTATATAAATACCCTTTTTGGTCCCTGGAAAAAAGTACGGACCCTTTTTGATCCCTAACTAAAAATAACTCGTCCCGTCATCCCTGGGAAATCAAAAAACATCCCACGTTAGTCCTTCCGTCAGTTAGCTCCTAACGGCGTCACTAACGTTGCTGATGTGTAACGTGAGTTGGTGCAGGGTGCTTCGTTACCTTCAACATTTTTTACTCGTTGAAAAGTCTATTCACTGACCTCACCGTTGGATTTAGAGAAGTATAAAGATTCAAAGTAGTGAACACCGTCTAACTCCAGCGCAAACCTAGGCGAGAAGCGCTGCCGTTGTTGCTTGGCTCCATCGGGTTGCGTTGATGGCTACAGCGGCGGCGCCTTGGAGTTATCTAGAGATGCTAGTTTCTTCTCGGGGGAAGAAGGCTTCTGCTCGAGCTTGGGCTTGAGATTTGGGACATCAATAGACAAGCGCGATCTCTGACCGTAGGAAAACTCGACGCAGAGAGCATCGAAGGAATTGAAGATAGACATCATTTGACGACCATAGAACCGATGGAGTTGACGATAACGTATATGAAGTTAAAGACGAAGTTATATTTGACGACCATAGACATCATTACACATCAGCAATGTTAGTGACACCGTTAGGAGCTAACTGACGGAAGGACTAACGTGCGATGTTTTTGGATTTCCCAGGGATAACGGGACAAGTTATTCTTAGTTAGGGATCAAAAAGGGATCCGTACTTTTTTCCAGGGACCAAAAAGGGTATTTATATAAACGACATCGTTTTGGCCTTCCTACATGGCATGTGATTGGACCAACTCACGTTACACATCAGCAATGTTAGTGACGCCGTTAGGAGCTAACTGACAGAAGGACTAACGTGTGATGTTTTTTTATTTCCCAGGGATGATGGGAGGAGTTATTTTTAGTTAAGGATCAAAAAGGGGTCCGTATTTTTTTCCAGGGACCAGAAATTGTATTTACTCCTGAATATTGTTTTTAAAAAGGGTTAAGTACCAATTTTGCCCCTGAAGTACGCGCCCATGAGCAATTTTGCCCCTTAAGTTTTGGGCGTAGCAATGTTGCACCTGAAGTCTCAAAACGTAGCAATGTTGCCCCTCCGTTAAAAACCCTAACGGTTAACTAACAGTCAACGTTAGGGTTTTTAATGGAGGGGCAACATTGCTACGTTTTGATACTTCAGGGGCAATATTACTACGTTTTGGCGTAGCAATTTTGCCTCTAAAGTATCAAAATGTAGCAATGTTTCCCCTCTGTTAAAAACCCTAACGGTCAACTAACGGTCAACGTTAGAGTTTTTAATGGAGGGGCAACATTACTACGTTTTGAGACTTCAGGGCAACATTGCCACGCCCAAAACTTAAGGGGCAAAATTGCTCCTGGGTGCGTACTTCAGGGGCAAAATTGGTACTTAACCCTTTTAAAAATTATAATTAAATGTTTGGAAAGAAGTTACTTTGTAGGCTATAGTACTCCCTAAGGAATTAATTTATAGAGCAAAAAATATGGTTATATTTTCAATTTAATTTGTTGTTTTAATAACTAAGGGATATAGAATTAATTGAACCCAAATTTTAAATTTCTAATTATGCAACACATAACCTGATATATAATTTAGAAGTTTAAAGACCCAAATTAAAATTTTGATTATTCAACCATCTTTATTTGAGATTTTCCCAAATATTATCTACTTTACGATGTATCATAAAATAAATTAAATTAGGATACGATAAAATATCCTTATAATATTAGTTAATTGATTTAAAATGATAAATATAATATAAATTACCCGGCCTATACAATTAAGATATTTGTAGATAACTGATGTATTGTCATTTTTTACTCTTAATGCATTTAGATCTTTCATTTAAAAAAAGGAAAGAAAAACTTACTTGGGGAAAAAGAAATTGAGAGGATAGAAAATCAAAGAATCAAACCGTAATCTCCTTGTAAAAAGATAAAACCGCTCTCTATAAGAACCAAAGAGGCTTTGACGGGTTTAGGAAACAACGGTTGCTTTCTCTCTTTACCTTCTGAAACATTCTCCTTCAAATCTCCCTCTTGTCTCTTGGCTCTTTCCTCTGGTTTCTTGGGCTGTCAGCGGCTTGTTCTCTCAGCTCCGTCTTTGTCTCAAACAGCTCTGATTAGAGGTAAGTGTGTATTATGTTTTTTTTGTTTAGGCGTATGTACATGTTATAGGGTATGCAAATCATAATCTTTAGAGGGAAGGGTTAAAGGAAAGTTATGTTTTTGCAGAAAATTTTGGTGGAACCCTAACGTACAGGATCAGTATTTTGCAAAGCTGCATATTTGAGTTAGTCCGCTTACGATAAAAACATACCAAGAAACGTTTCTTGTTTGGTTATTAGGACAATTATTCGAAGCAAATTTCTTTGTATTTGCTTAACTTTCTTGAGTTAACGTGAATTAAAATAGGCAAACCAGTCTCTTGGCTTTTGTGACAGAACATGGAACAATCTTGTTTACAAAATTGACCCGATATATAATCAAACAATCTATTTATGTGTGTGGCATCTCAAATCTGAACACTTAATGTATAAACATCTTGTGCCTTTTCTTTGTTAGTATGTTTGTGTATTAAGGGCCGAAAATATATTAAATTATAGGGAAAAATATTCTGTTTGGAGACCAGTCTCTTACTTACTCAGACTTATTTTAATGTAATTCTTCTATGCTTTGGCCAGGGTTGAGAAGACTTGCATTCTCTCGGTGATTTTATAAAACAAATTCAATCACAATGAATCCAAATCCGAATCAGCGTGTGATTGTTCGTGAAGTCTGGGCTTCAAATTTACATAACGAGTTGTCTTTGATTCATTCTATAATACCTCACTACTTTTTTGCCTCCTTTGATACTGAGTTTCCTGGTACAATTATTACTCCAAATGTTGATAAGCACATGTACTCAAAGCTTCCTCCAGAAACTAATTACAGTTTCATGAAGGCGAATGTGGATGTATTGAAAATCATCCAACTAGGTCTTACTTTGTCTGATTCTAATGGGAATTTACCACATTTTGGAACTCAAAATCAATATATTTGGCAGTTCAATTTCTCTGACTTTGATGTTGAATGTGATTATCATATTATTAAGTCCATTCAGTTATTGGAGAAGCAAGGAATTGATTTCTTGAAGAACAAGAAAGATGGGATCCCGTCTTGGCTTTTCCGGGATTTTATTTTAAAATCTGGATTATTGTTCAATTCTCACATCACATGGATCACATTCCATAGCTCTTATGATTTTGGGTTCCTAATCAAACTTTTAATTAGGAGGCAATTGCCACCTAATATTCACTTGTTTAGACAGTTGGTTGCTCGGTTCTTTGGACCCAAAATTTATGACATGAAGCATATAATCAAGTTCTGTAAAGGTCTACATGGTGGCCTAGAAAGAGTGTCTCAGACATTGAACGTGGATCGTGTAGTTGGAAACAATCACCAAGCTGGGTCTGATAGCTTGCTTACTCTACAAACATTTATGAGGTTGAAGGATGTTTATTTCAATGAACATTGTGAGCTTAAAAAATTTCAAGGGGTTCTCCATGGTTTTGAAGTCAATACTATCCGTCCAGTACCAGTAGTGCTTGTCTCGCATTATTAAGTTTTCATATTGTACCTATTGTACCTCTAGAGATAAATAAGAGTCTTTATATTTTTGAAAAGATATTAACAGAAATATAGGAAAAAAAATTAATATTTAGTTAAAATTCATATCAATCTTACCCTATAATGGATGTAATATTTCCGATTAGTGCCAATTAGACCACGCGACAATTATATATTATAATTCATAATCTTAATCCAATCATTTTTAAAAGATATTAAGAGGAATATAGAAATAATTTTATTTATTCATCCTGAAATTATTAGCATATAAATTAATCTCAATCTTACCCAAGTGGATCCTCTCCCTTCTCAATTTTCCTTTTCTCCTAAATCTCATCTCCACATCTATGATCGATTATCTAAATAAAAGTAGAGGTCACTAGCAGAGGGTCAAGACAAACGCGCCCGTGTCCTATTTGTTTGATTAACTAACAAATTATATCCTTTTATTCACCATTTTCCATTTTTTATTATAATCCATATATAGACATTGTTGTCAAACCTTATAAAATCGTGTTGAGTCACTCTTAAACTCGTATTACTAATAAACTCGGTCAAACTTGCAAGTTCACACACTGAGTTTACCGTTTTTATGTTTATACCTTATAAAATCGTGTTAACTCACTCTTAAACATATGCTAACTTTTTCTATTTGATCATGCTTATTAGCTTAATATATGAATTTTATAAAAATTTCTTTGTTGAGTATAATAAATTATGAATGTTGATAGGTTTAATTTCAATTATTTAGATTTAAAATATGTTTAAATCAAATTATTAACATTTTTATATTTTTAATTATTTAATTATACATTATTAATACCTATTTATTGAAAAACGTAAAATCTTAAGAGTAATTCAAGTCCACAATATGATTTTAGTCACTATCACAATTTATTTAAAATCGTGAGTTTGACAACCTTTTGTGTGTATATAAATTTCTTTTAATAAAATTTTCAATTAATTTCCTTCATTAGAATTTTTTATTTATTTATCCGGTTAATTTTGTTTACAAGGCGGATAACCAACTAAAATTTTTGGAAAAATTACATTCAGGTCCCAAGGAAGGAAAAAAATTACAAAAAAGTCCCTTGAAATCACAAAATTACCTAGAAGTCCCAAGGGAATTTTTGTTGTAAATACATGCATTTCCTGTTGTAAATACATACATTTCACGTTGTAAATGGTTTGGAACTTTTTTGATATTATTTGTATGGAATTAAAATCCAGGTTTTTAAATGTTGTTGTAAATACAAACATTTTCTGTTGTAAATATATACATTTCCTGTTGTAAATGATCAGGTGTTTAAATATTGTTGTAAATATATACATTTCCTGTTGTAAATCGAAGTCCCAATGGACTTTTTGATATTATGTATTAACAACAGGAAATGCATGTATTTACAACAAGAAATTCATATATTTACAACAACATTTAAACACCTGACCATTTACAACAGGAAATGTATGTATTTACAACAGAAAATATATGTATTTACAACAACATTTAAAAACCTGGATTTTAATTCCATACAAATAATATCAAAAAAGTCTCAAACCATTTACAACAGGAAATGCATGTATTTACAATAGGAAATGTATGTATTTACAACATCATTTAAAAACCTGGATTTTAATTCCATACAAATAATATCAAAAAAGTCCCAAACCATTTACAACAGGAAATGTATGTATTTACAACAAAAAGTCCTTTGGGACTTTTTTGTAATTTTGTGATTTCAAGGGACTTTTTTGTAATTTTTTTCCTTCCTTGGGACCTGAGTGTAATTTTCCCTAAATTTTTCAGGTTGTACTGTACATATAAAAAAATAGGACCAAGTTGTTATTATCATTTTTGTGGACCAAGTTGTTATTATCATTTTTGTTATTATCTTTGTTCTTTGAGACTTTGACCTTTGAATTTGAAATATTATTCATTAGTAGTAAGAATTCATTACGTAGGCCAAAAAAAAAGAAAGAAAGATGAATTTATTACTTTTTTGAGTATTTTTCTAGTGGTTTCCATTTTCCTTTTTTCCCCTTGAATTTGAGATTTTTTATTTTATTTTAATTAATACATGTTTGAATGATTGTCCACTCTTAAATTAAGTACCCACCCTTAATACATCAAGACTGCACTTTGTAATCAGATGGGGGATGAATGATTGTTTAATGCCTTATATTGAAAAAGACGCATAGCATTGATAATATGGTAATTGTGATGGAATTCCAAAAAATAAGGCCTAGAAGAATGACATTGTAATTACTTTTATTGTAATATACTTTTGTTATTAAAATATAGGTACTTGAACTTATAGAGTGCCCACCTTTCATTGTAATTTATGTAGCATCATTTATTTCTAACCGTACTTAGCCTTGCTTTTCTAAATGATAGGTTTTTAAAATAATTGTATCTCTTATTACATCATCAGTATTCACTTGAAAAAATTTGGGGGCGCCGAACCCGAAATATTTGCGCCCCACACACACACACACACACACACACACACACACACACACACACACACACACACACACACACACACACACACACACACACACACACACACACACACACACACACACACACACACACACACACACACACACACACACACACACACACACACACACACACACACACACACACACACACACACACACACACACACACACACACACACACACACACACACACACACACACAGAGGCATATACGCATATGTATATAACTCCTTTCACACACACATGCATATATGCATATGTATATAACTCCTTTCACACACACACATGCATATATGCATATGTATATAACTTCTTTCATTATTATTTTCTTACTAATATTTTTTTTCTTAATTCTCTTTATTTGGGTTGTTTTTTTTTGGAAAAATTACACTCACACACACACATGCATATATGCATATGTATATAACTCCTTTCACACACACATGCATATATGCATATGTATATAACTTCTTTCATTATTATTTTCTTACTAATATTTTTTTTCTTAATTCTCTTTATTTGGGATGTTTTTTTTGGGAAAATTACACTCAGGTCCTGTTCTGGTGTAAAACTCAGATGTCCGGCCTATTGAAGGGCCGGTGATTTGATATAGGATCTAGGTGCTCCTCCTGTATGCTTATGGGGCAAGCGTCCAGGAGAAGGTGCGATCACAGTACACAAGCAGGCGTTTCGCCTAAAGGAAGTCTTGTGTGTGCCGCGTGTGTTGAATGTAGATTAGTCGGGGATTCGAAATTGTGTACACAGCGCCTATCTCCTCCGTCTATATATATAGAGTATACCTGGTCGGTTAGCTCATTGGCTCCCATCTTGTACATGTCCAAGGATCGTGCAGATCACCCTGGTCGTGGGCCGGGATCGTGCCAACCGCCACAGTCGGTGGTGGGTCCCACGGTTAGTGGGTTGTGACCACTACGTGGGTTGCCCCGCCTTGGCTAGTGAGATAGTGGGCCTTGACTAGGTCCGTAACGCTTGCCCCCAAGCTCGGTTGTTCGGTCTCGAGCTACCGAGTTTAGTTGTTTGTTTGACTAGAGTACGGATGTCCGAGTTTTTGTTGATCGCGAGATAACGTGATATCCTTGCCCCCCAACCGGGTTGTCCATCTCTCGGTCGGGGTGGATATGTTGTTGAATCCGTTTCAGATCGGAGTTGCTACCATTCGTTTGACTTTGATAAAGTGTCTATCCGAGCTTCAAAGAACATCAGAATTACTTGTCTTCTGATTGCATTGCCTCCAGACATGTGGTCCGGGTTACCTTTGCGATCGTCAAGATCTCGCTATTTTTCAATTTTCCAGGGTATCCAGGGATATTTGACTTTAGCGGGTGACAGACGCGCATTAAATGTGCGGGTGACGTGACCCTTACTACAGAGTGAAAAGGCGTTTTTACCCCCGTCGTTTGGGTTTTCGAAAGCTTTATACCCGCCAAGTCTTTTCCATATTTCACTTTCACTCCTTTTGCTCTGAAGATTTTCTCTCTTGCTGATTCTCTGCTTTCGCGAGAAAGTTGATTGATTGCCGAATCCTTTGGGAGAGTGGTTCTAAATGTCGAAGGACATAAAGGATATGACCCCCGATGAACTGGAAGAAGCTGCGCAAAACAAGTCACGGGAACGGCCGTTGGTGGCTTTGGGGCGATAAATCTGCACGAACCGCCATGGCCGATCACCGATCAGGTGGGGCATGGGGGTAGCTCACAGTGGCGGCCGGCCGAAGATTCGAGAAGGCATCTCATGCGTAGGGAAGTCGAACGTTTCCCCCTCGCTCCGTACCAATCAGGGTGCTTTCCAAGAAATCGACGTGTCTGCTTCTCCTGTCCTCCCAGCGGCCGTACGATGATGTGGCAAGCTCAGGTCCCAGGGCCGAGGTGGATTCCTACATCGGCCCCTGCTATGATTGTACGTATGAATGCTCGCGACTTCTTTTACGTCGGGATTCTTCCACGGCCGACTTCCTTTTGGGCTCCTGCCAACACAATCTTGTCCCGGCTCCTCCAGCCGCATCGCCGAGTCCTGCTGACTTAGACTTTAATCTTACTTCGATTGTGGAATCCCGCCTTCAATTTTTGACATCAGGTATGCTAGGAAGATTCTGATCTTTTTTTTTTAATTTGTGGTAGGTATAATGGCATCATCCTCTTCTTCGCATACCGTAGAGTCAGGGTCCGGAAACGCGAACCGTGCTAGCCCCTCACAGGATTTGGTTGAGCGATTCCCTTGGGTTACCCACGAAGTTTCTTTTTCTTCCTTGACTATATCACCAGGCTCGGAATTCGTTTTCCATTTCCGAATTCCAGGACGGCAATCCTCAATTCCTTGGCGTAGCTCCCTCACAGTTGCATCCCAATGGATGGGGGTACGTGATTGCCTTTGAATGGTTTTGCAAGACCCTTGGTGCCTTGCACCACCTCAATGTTCTTTTACTTCTTCACCCCCCACGCTACTCGCTCTCGGAAGGGAACCACCCGAGCTCAAAGTGGGCGTCCATCCGGGTATACCCCATCGGCGTCTATTTACCCCTGTCTCGACTCCTTCAAGTACTTCAAACGTAACTTTTTAAGGTGGTCGCTAAGTCGGCGTACAACCTTGGTTCCTCAAAGGACCAGATTACTGCAAAGTTGAATGGGAATTTAACCTGTATTGGTGTAAAGATCACCATGACATTTCCCTTAGCGCCGATAAGGTGGAGCGGTCCACTCTGATGAAGCATGAGAAGAAAGCCATTGACGCCATAACCGACCACGTGAAGGCCAACGGTATTGTTGGAGCCGCGTCCTTGGTGGCCCAGTATCGGGACGAGGCCTGGCACCAGGAAGAGCTGGTATCGCGGCCGAGTATGATATTTCCGTTGCTTAATACTGACGTCACTCCATGTTTTAGTCAAGTACTGTGTTTCCCTTACTAGTAACTAAAATGATGTCTTTGTTTTGTGTAGGTCTCAAAATGAAAGGGCCGCAATACCTATCTGGTATCCCGGAGCCGTTTGCCAAAGGGAGAAAGAGGTCGGCTGGTGATGCGGGCAAATCGAAGGTTGGGGAGTCCTCGAAGCCGGCCGAATAAAAGAAACATAAGGCCGGCCCCTCGGTTGACGCCACACCAGCTTCTCCTATCCGATCCTCTCCCACTGCTGCCATGCCGCCTCCCAAGTCGGTTGAAGTTGGGCCTTCATCAGTGCAGACTACCTCGGCTCTTCCTCGTCCTCCAACTGTTCTTCCCCGCTCCCTTCGTGGAGTAAGGGGATTACTGAGCGAGCGTCGCACTCTTGCCTCCTCCCCGTTATCAAGAGCCGTACCCCTGTTGGAGATAGATGTCAGAGATGTTCAAGGCTTGCTGGACATGCTTTCCTGAGAGGTGCCGGCCTGACCCAAGCTTTTCACACTCTTCACCACAAGTATGAGGAGGCAGCTGCTGACCTGAAGCGTGCCAGGACGGAGCGTGATGAGGCTTTAAAGCAATGGCAGATCGCTTCTAATGAATTCCAAGCTCGTGAAGTCCAGTGAAGAAGGTGGAAGGGGATCTTGTCTGACTCCAATGTGATAATTGAGGGTTTTAAAGCGGCTCAAGCTAAGAGCGAAGAAGAGTTGAAGGCCATGGTGGCGGAAAAGGACAGAATTAGAGCTGAGGGGGAGGCGTCCTCAAAGCATCTGACCGCGGAGGTAACCCGGCTTCAAGAATTGCTGCTAGGATCCGTGGTAGAGGCGTTTAGGAACTCTCTGGCCCAGATCCAAGCTTTGAACCCGGGGGTCGAGCTCAACACCACAGGGCACCACTTTCGATCCTATGTTGAAGATGGGCAGATTGTCCCTTATGTGGATCCTCCTGCTTGTCTCAGAGACCGAGTAGATGGTGATGCGACCGTCTTGGAGGCCGGGGTGAAGAAGTTTCGACTATCCCCAAGCCTCGTGGGTTGATTTTTTGTTTAAACTTGTGTATTCGTAGGTTACATTCTACGGTCTAAACTCTTTGTTAAATATTTTGGCCAATTTGGCCCCTTTTGCACGTAATTATTGGTTGTCGGTAACCTAGTAATCACCATGCGATAAGAACCTTTCTTTGGCAATAATCGTGGCTGACCGGGCCAAGGTCATACGAAAGTAAGCAGAGTCTGCGAACGCGCATTTGGCGACGAGACCATTTCGTTTTAAAGTGCTAGTGTTTACGCTGTCTTAGAAAAATCCGGGTGTTTTAACCGGGTCATCCAAAGGCAAATGAAAATTGCCACCTGCCCGGGTTCGGTTTTGTCCCGATAGCGTTTGAGCATTTTGACCTGATCAGGGTCTGCATGACATTTTCTATTGATACCCCGGAGTAAATATGTGTTCGGGCTGCGATAGCTAGCCAGATTTACTTTCTTCAGCTGAAAAGCTGGTTATAATTTCATCTTTGAACAAGACAAAGTTTGGGAGTCAACAAATACCCTCTAGCGAGAGTTTCATTCATAGTCAACAAAACAATTGTAATCAAGGGAAAAGCCAGCAGGCCAACATTGAATGAAAGACAGAACAGAAATAGATGCTTTAAGGCTGATAACAGATAGGCCTAACTGTAATACGCTTTCAACTTGTCCGCATTCCATGTTCGCTTGATTGGGTTTCCGTCCAACTTCTCCAGGATGTAAGCTCCTTTCTCAAGAGTTTCCCGGACGCGATAAGGTCCGTCCCAATTAGCCGCAAGCTTGCCGTCCTTGGAATTCTTATTCCCAATGTCGGCCCTTCTCTTGGAATGTTGGGTCTTACCTTCTTGTTATAGCGAGCCGCGATTAGGCGCTTCATTGCGATGTCAGACGGTGGCGGTGACCGGGCTTCGTCGCGGATCCAACTCGACTGACAACGCCTCACTATTGGCCGCTTCACCTTGCGATAAGATGCTCTTCTGCGCCATGACACCGCCTATTTATTGGGATCATGGATTCGCAACCGTAGGCCGACCTATAAGGAGTTTCTTGAGTGGACGTGCGGGCGTTGTTCGGTTTCCCCAAAGAACATAGGGTAATTGGTCGGCCCAAGAGGTTTCAGCTTCCAGCATACGTTTCTTCAAGCCATCAAGAATAACCTTATTGGCGGCTTCAGCTTGCCCGTTGGATTGCGGGTGCTCCAAGGAAGCAAAGTGATCTGTATTCGTATTCGTAGATCATATCGCGGAATCCGACTCCAGTGAACTAAGTTCCATTGTACATTACTATCTCGGTGGTGCTCGAATCGCGTAATTATATTGACTTCAACAAACCGTTGCACACGAGGAGATCGTAGTGAGAGGTTCAGCCTCAATCCACTTGGTGAAGTAGTCCACTGCCACAATTAGCCATCGTAGTTGCCGGGCGCCTGTCTTGAATGGCCCAAGGATGTCCATGCCCCATTTGTAAAAAGGCCGAGGGCCGAGATGAAATGTAGCTCGGTGGGGCGCCCAAATAACTCGGCATGCTTCGGCGGCATTTGTCACATTGTCTAACAAGGGTCTTAGAATCCGCTTCTAACGTTGGCGGTAATAACTTGCTCGAAGGGTTTTACGCGGCGCCTTAGCCCCATATGCTGACCGTTGGCCCCTCCATGTACCTCGGCCAGGACATATCCGGCTTCATTTGGGTTCAAACATCTTAGCATAGGAGAATGTAATCCCTTTCGGTAGAGTTGATCCTCCACCATTGTATACTTGGCCGCGTCTCGAACCAACATTTTGGCCTCCATTGCATCATCTGGGATGATTCCACGTTCAAGATAATCTTCAATTGGCTTTTTCCAATCTGCTTCAACAGAAATGGCCATCATGCACACTGGATCTTCGAGATTTTGCTGAACAACCGTGTGGTGACAACCAGCTTGCTTAGTGCTTGCTAACTTTGACAAGATGTCGGCTCTTGCGTTTTCTCCTCGAGGGATATGGGTAACGGTTGCTTCATCGAAGTCTGACATTATGTCCTTAGCTTTTAGGAGATACTTTGCCATTAGCAGGCCTTTAGCCGTCGGTGAAAACCTTAACTCTTGTGGCCCCATTTTCCTTGGCTTGAAAAAGCCCGGCTATCAAGGCCTCGTATTCTGCTTGATTGTTCGAAGTTGGAAAGTTAAGATGCAACGAATGTTCAATTGTAACCCCTTCTGGACTTTCAATGATGACTCCAGCTCCACTTCCTTTTATGTTCGACGATCCGTCAACATATACCTTCCATTCACCCACCATCGCATCATCCGTTTTAGTAGCGGGGTGAGCTCTACGATGAAGTCGGCTAACGCACGTGACTTGATTGCATGGCGAGCTTCATAGGTGATGTCGAACTCGGAGAGTTCTATCGCCCGGTTGTCATCCCCGCTAGGTCCGGCTTATGTAGGACTTGTCGAATCGGGCGCTTGTTCTAACAACAATATGGTGACCACAGTACGGTCTTAATCGACGGGCCGCAATGAGCAGCGAATGCCACTTTCTCCGGCTTTGATATCGGACCTCGGCATTCTCGGGGTTACGGCGACAAAATATCTTGGGATTTGTCCGGTGCTCGCCTCTCTTACCAAGGCCGCGGCGCGGCCTCTCGCCAATGGATAAGTAAAGTACGGACTCTCGCCGAGTTGAGGTTTTGAGAGGGTTGGAGGATTGGCCGGACATTGCTTTATTTCTTCAAATGCGGCATCGCACTTTGAATTCCACTCCATGACGCCTCCTTCTTTAAGAGCACGAACATGGGCAAAGCCTTCTCGGCGATTTTGGCAAAAATCTAGTTAGGGCGGCCAATCTTCTGATAGCTTCTTTGGACCTCTTTTTATTACTCGGAGCCTTCATCTCCATCACCGCCCTGCACTTGTGCAGGTTGGCCTCAATGCCTCGGTTAGTTAACATGAAACCCGGGAACTTTCAGTAGGGACGCCAAAAGCACACTTGGCCGGGTTCGGTCGGATCTGCAGGGTTCGAGTTTAGCGAATGTCTGCTCCAGAGTCTTGTATATGGCGTTCTTTGGTCCAAAGTCTTAACGATCATGTCATCTATATACACTTCCACATTAGGACCGATCTGGTTTGCAAAGACCTTATTCATCATCCTTTGATATGTAGCTCCGGCATTTTCAATCCGAAAGGCATGAGTTGTAGCGATAATTAGCTCTTTCAAGTAATAAAGGCCGTCTTTTCACGATCCTCAGGTACATTGCTATCGATTATATCCGGAATATGCGTCCATAAAGGATAGGAGCTGGAATCCGATGCATTGTCCACCAATTGATCGATGTTCGGCATTGGGTAGGAGTCCTTCGGGCACACCTTATTCGAGTTCTTGTAATCGTACAAACTCTCCACTTCCCATTTGGCTTTTTACCATTACCACATTTGATAACCAGGTTGTATCTGAATTTCCCGAATAAATCCGGCTTCGGTAATTCTTGGACGTGAATGTCCAATGCTTTCCTTTTTTCTGGTTCGTGGTTCCTCTTTCTCTGCTATACTGGGATTGAACCCGGATAGACCTCTAGTTTGTGACAACAAAACTTTGCGTCTATTCCAGGTACTTGAGATGAATTCCAAGCGAAGATATCCCGATTTTTCTTCAGGAACTCCACCAAACTGTTTCTAAGTTCGGGAGACGAGTGTTTGCCGATCTTAGTGGTGCGGAAGGGTCTCCTACCACCGGATCTTCCGGGTCTCTGCCGGCTCGGCGCACCTCCTCATCGCGGATGTCTAACTCCACGGTATTAATTTCATCGTCTGGAGAATCCCGGTCAGAGTGGTCGGATAATTTGTCTCTTTGGGGCTGCGACGAAGATCCGCCCTCCCCTATTCGACAGGTTTCGAAGTAGCACCATCGAGACTCTTTTGGTCCCAGTTCTGAGTGACCACGGTTCCTTGGTTGCCTATCACCTTGAGTTTTTGATGCTTAGTGGATACCAGCATGTCCCATTTGTGAATGGTTGGCCTTCCCAAGATTATGTTGTAGGGCGAAACGAAGTCGACCACTATGAACCACACTCTTTCTGACTTGAAGGCGTTTTTAACTCCTAGGGTGAGCCAGGAGGTCGATAAACCCCTTCGGACGCGGCGTTCTCCATTAAACCCGATGAGGGTTGTCTTGCATGGCTTTAAGTCTTCCCGGTCCAGGCTCATTCTTTTGAACGCCTCCCAGCTTAGTATGTCGGCCGAGCTGCCGACGTCCACGAATATCCGCTTGACTCGGCAATTGACTACTATCCCGGTGATCACTAGCCCATCGATGGCGGGGACAACGTCCACGAGGTCGTCGCTTGAAAAATAAGGGCGAACGTCTTGGCTCATTATGATGTTCCTTGAATTTTGGTCGGTCTCTAACGGATAGGACTTCTCGGAGGTATTTCCTTCGGCGGCTCATAGTATCTCCGCCTCCGCCCATTGCTCCCGTGATCACGTTACGGTCGAATTCCGCTTAAAATTCGTCATCGACCTCAGGAGCCTTGCGCTTATCGTCCTGTTTTTTGAACTTTCGGGGGGGGACTCCTGCTGCGGTTCTTGGGCTTTCGTTTTCCACCTTTTCCTTGATGCTCTATGACATATTGTTGAAGTTTGCCTTCACGAACAAATCGTTCGATTGCATCACGGAGCTCGTAGCATTCATCGGTGTATGGCCTCGCCCGTCATGGAACGCGCGGTATTTGGATTGGTCTACCCGGATCTTCGGTAGGACGGACGAGGTCGGTCAACCTTCTTCATCTCGGTTGTTGACACCTCCTTCCACACTTGAGACCGAGAGGCACGGTCGGGGCTGCATATTTCTCGTACTTGCTCCGTGATCAAACTTACCACCCCGGCTCTTGTTTTCGTTCCCCTGCGGGAGTCCTATTTCTGTTATCAGTGAAGTCTCGACCACTGGGAGGGGTGGTTCCGTCTTGGTCCCGCCTTGGATTGGGGTTGTTTGCCATTCGCATCTGCTCGACGTCCAAGTACTTCTTTGAGCGAGTTATGAAGTCGTTGAGATTTTTTCGCCGGTCCTTTTAATGTCGCAGCGAAGATGCGAGGCACGGTTGGTTCCTTGAGGCCTCTAACCGACATGTGAACGTCAAAGTCTTCTAAATGAGTTGTCGGGTCTGTGTGCCGTCATACTTCGTCAACTCGCCCAAATTTAGCTTCTCGGGAACCGGGCGTTTTGGATTTCCTCTGAGAAAAAGCTATTGTGCATTTGGCTGACATATCTCCGCCGCTGGAACCCACTTGGCGGAATCGCCTTGTCACCTCGATGGTTCCTTGCCAGAGGTCAGCCTTCTTCATCTCGGTTTGGGTTTCTCCTATTGGCACTCCTGCCCGGGGAAGTCCGCCTCCTACTATTGACGGTTTCCGTCTTACGCTATCGCGCGACGGCGGAGCTCTCGTCTTCGTCGTCCTCTCTCCACGTTCTATCTTCCCGAGTCCTTCTTGGAAAGAGCACGGTTCCGTCTTTTCTCCCGCTCTTCCGCTCATTTGGTAGTGAAGGGTATGGCGCTTGTCTATGTTGTCCACCCGCCTCATTATCGCAAGCATCCCGGCTTGGAGAGGCGAAAATCTGGTTCGGCGGCCGGGATGTCTCGGCCACCCCAGGATTGGAGTTACGGGCCCCGCGGTCTTGGTTTCGTGGGCCAGAGGACTCCGTGTCGGACGGGTTGTCCTCACGGTGTCGTTCGTTGCTGGGAACCAAAGGGTCCTCTGGCTGAGACAGCCGGTCCTCTTCGTCCTGCTGGTCGTCCTCGTATGGGTTGATCGGCTGCTCATTACGGGGTGGTTGTCGTGGTGGTTGACGGGGGTCTCCAGCTCGGTCCGCCTCCGATTGTCTCTGGCTAGAAGCACGAGTGCTAATCCTCATGGTCAAGGGAATTGAAGTTTACCAATCCCCACGGTCGGCGCCCTTTGTTACTGGTGTAGAACTCGGATGTCAGAGCCTATTGAAGGGCCGGTGATTTGATATAGGATCTAGGTGCTCCTCTGTATGCTTATGGGGCAAGCGTCCGGGAGAAGGTGCGATCACGGTACACAAGCGGGCGTTTCGCCTAAAGGGGTCTTGTGTGTCTTGTGTGGCGAATGTAGATTAGTCGGGGATTCAAAATTGTGTACACAGCGCCTATCTCCTCCGTCTATATATATAGAGTATACACGGTCGGTTAGCTCCTTGGCTCCCGTCTTGTGCATGTCCAAGGATTGTGCGAGATCACCCAGTGCGTAGGTGGGATCGTGCCAACCGCCCTGGTCGTGGCTGGGTCCCACGGTTAGTGGGTTGTGACCACTACGTGGGTTGCTCCCTGCACTGGCTAGTGAGATAGTGGGCCTTGACTAGGTCCGTAACAGGTCCCAAGGAAGGGAAAAAATTACAAAAAAGTCCCTTGAAATCAAAAAATTACAAAAAAGTCCCAAGGAAATTTTTGTTGTAAATACATACATTTCTTGTTGTAAATGGTTTGAAAGTTTTTTGATATTATTTGTACGAAATTTTTTAAATGTTGTTGTAAATACATACATTTTCTGTTGTAAATACATACATTTCCTGTTGTAAATGGTCAGGTGTTTAAATGTTGTTATAAATACATACATTTCCTATTGTAAATGATTTGAGATTTTTTTAGTTCCGTACAAATAATATCAAAAAAGTCCCAAACCATTTACAACAGGAAATGTATATATTTACAACAACATTTAAACATACGACCATTTTACAACAGGAAATGTATGTATTTACAACATTTAAAAAATTCTGTACAAATAATATCAAAAAAGTCCCAAACCATTTACAACAGGAAATGTATGTATTTACAACAGGAAATGTACGTATTCACAACAAAAATTCCCTTGGGATTTTGGGTAATTTTGTGATTTCAAGGGACTTTTTTGTAATTTTTTTCCTTCCTTGGGACCTGAACGTGATTTTCCCTTTTTTCTTTCCCTTTCGTAATAAATATTTATCCTGCTAAAAACATATTTATACTAAATTTTAAAAAATCCTCATAATTCTCCCATATATGCTGCCATTATTTGATACGCCAGATTATTCCAATGTAATTTATATTTTTCTTCCTTGATTTTTTAAAAAAGATTAACAACCCATTTTCATTTAGATTTTTCCTTGATTTTTCTTCTTTTATATATATATATATATATATATATATATAACACTTTTTCTCTTCATATTTATTATAACTAGTTTAGAACATGCGCAATGCATGGACCCAAAGGAAAAAAAATATAATCTTTGAGTAAATACCCTTTTTGGTCCCTGGAAAAAAGTACGGACCCCTTTTTGATCCTTAACTAAAAATAACTCGTCCTGTCATCCCTGGGAAATCAAAAAACATCTCACGTTAGTCCTTCCGTCAGTTAGCTCCTAACGACGTCACTAACATTGCTAATGTGTAACATGAGTTGGTCCAGTCACATGCCACGTAGGAAGGCCAAAACGACGTCGTTTATAATTTCATGAGTAAATACCCTTTTTAGTCCCTGAAAAAAAGTACGGACCCCTTTTTGATCCCTAACTAAAAATAACTCGTCCCGTCATCCCTAGGAAATCAAAAAACTTCCCACGTTAGTCCTTAATCGAGTTAGCTCTAACGGCGTCACTAACGTTGCGTGTGTAATGATGTCTATGGTCGTCAAATATAACTTCGTATACGTTATCGTCGACTCCATCGGTTCTATGGTCGTCAAATGATGTCTATCTTCGGTTCCTTCGATGCTCTCGAGCCAGGGTTTTCCTACGGTCAGAGATCACACTTGTCTATTGATGCCCCAAATCTCAAGCCCAAGCCCGAGCATAAGCCTTCTTCCCCCGAGAAGAAATCGGCATCTCCAGATAACTCCAAGGCGCCGCCGCTGTCGCCATCAACGCAACCCAATGGAGCCAAGCAACAATGGCAGCACTTCTCGCATAGGTTTGCGCCGGAGTTAGACGGTGTTCACTGCTTTGAATCTTTATACTTCTCTAAATCCAACGGTGAGGTTAGTGAATAGACTTTTCAACGAGTAAAAAATGTTGAAGGTAACGAAGCACCCTGCACCAACTCACGTTACACATCAGCAACGTTAGCCAAATATAACTTCGGTTATATTTGACCGTAGGAAAGAAGGCTTCTGCTCGGGCTTGGGCTTGAGATTTGGGGCATCAATAGACAAGCGCGATCTCGGCCATGCAGGAAACTTCGGCCTTGAGAGCATCGAAGGAGCGAAGATAGACATCATTTGACGACCAAAGAACCGATGGAGTTGACGATAACGTATACAAAGTTAAAGACGAGTTATATTTGACGACCATAAACATCATTACACATCGCAACGTTAGTGACGCCGTTAGGAGCTAAATGGCCGGAAGGACTAAGGTGGGATGTTTTTGATTTCCGGGATGACGGGGCGAGCTATTTTTAGTTAGGGATCAAAAGGAGTACTTTTTCGAGGACAAAAAGTATTTACTCATGAAATTATAAACGATGTCGTTTTGGCCTTCCTACGTGATGTGGCTGGACCAACTCACGTTACACCTCAACAACGTTAGTGACGCCGGTTGAGCTAAGCGGCGGAAGGACTAACGTGGGATGTTTTTTGATTTCCCAGGGATGACGAGACAAGTTATTTTTAGTTAGGGATCAAAAAGGGGTCCGTACTTTTTTCCAGGGACCAAAAATGGTATTTACTCATAATCTTTCAAAGAAGACCAAAATCTCAGGGTAAAAAAACGTGGAAATGATCTTGTATTATATTTTGAAATAGACAAATAAAACTATCACTTCCCATTTATTTTATAATGCTCTAGACATGATCATATATATACAAAAACTTATTCAGAAATTTTATAACATTTAATTGATTTATGATCTTTTAATTCAAGAAAAATAATTTATCATGATTAGAAAGTTATAATATATCAATTTTTTAAAATTCTAAATTCCAATAATAAGTAGGAAGTTAAAATATTTAATAATCTATGCTAGTATGGAGGTCTTGGAGTTTTTTTTTTTTTTTGTTCTTTCAGTTGACTTATGAGAAATTTGCAATATCATTTTCTCACCCGGCATGAAGTCATGGTTTTTTCGTATTTTTAAATTTCTTATTTAAAAAATCATGAGGCTAATATTTATGAAAACATTTCCATCATCATTTTTTTATTTCAGATAAATTTAAACTTCAATTTAAAGTTATACTTAAAACATTCAGATTTTCAGATTCACATTGTTGACGGAAAATATATATATATATATATATATATATATATATATATATATATATATATATATATATATATATATATATATATATATATATATATATATTTTTATTGATTTTATTGAACTATACTTTGTCTAATTTTTATTTTAACTTGTTCTCATCATTATTTATACAAATTAAAAAAAATTAAAAATTATTGATTATGTCTACAAATAAAATAAAGTCACCCAAAGTAGCTTGAGAATACTTTAGTTAAATAAGATTGAAAAACAATTCTACTACGTTCATATTAAATATATATTTGAAAAAGTTTGTAGTTTTCCTACGTATTGAGTAGACCTAGGAATCAGGGCCGGCCTTTTTAGGCCCGGGGTATGAAAAACATATGTTTTTCAAGGCTTGGCCCGTGACCGTACAGGCCCGCACTTGTAAGGCCGTAAGTCATTTTTAAAAATTTTAATTATTTTTCTTGCGTTTTTTTCCCCAAAGACTACATTATAAATGATGGAAATATTCGAGAATGTGTTTTAAACGATTTAAAAATACAGACAGAGTGAGTTAAAACTATAATAAGGACAAAGATTAATTTTATCTCTTTATTTTTTATCAAGGCCTTTATAATATAGGAAATTAACTTTTCATTTTCTTTATCTATCTATATTTTTTTTTTTTTTTTACATCACAAATCGCTACTCAATTTGTAAAACAAATGATTGCATGACAATAAGGCATAGGCTGATTAATATTCAAAAATAAATGAGAAGCTTTGATATTTCATTTTATCAATAAAAAAAAATCAATAATTCAGATTTTAATCTAATTTTAAATATTTTGATTTTTGATAAAAACTTTGTATATTTTCTTAATTTTAGTCGTATGTTATGGATATAGTTTGTTAACTACTCTCTATCACATATTTTGGACAACAAATATAAAATTAGATTATCCTATACTAAAAAAAAAAAATACAATCTACTTTAAGTGATATAAAAAATTAGGATTAATACTTATTATTTCTCTTAATATGTAACATCCCAAATTTTGAGATTTGGAATTAGAAATATTGAATGGGAATTTATTGTGAAGATTTGGCCTACAATTAATTATACAATGAACAATTGGAATGTGAGGCCTATTTTCCTTGAATTTTCAGGAGAAGAATAAATTCAAGGAATATTTGTAAAGGAAAATTTATGACCTAGAATAATATCTGAAATTTATTTGATAATCTAGTGCCAAAAATTAAGAAGTGGTAAATGGTAATTTAACTACCCAAAGTTTAAAATGGATTTGAGACAAGGTCAAACTTAATACGTGGAGCCCAAAATGTGCTTAATGAGATGAGCTTCAGTTGCTGAGGATTTTGGTTCAATAGCATGCTACAAGATAAAGAGAAAAGCTTATTTGTGTGTGGACCCAACAAAATAAAACAACATATATATTCCTATTCTGGTGTAGAACACTGATGTCCAGCCTAGTGGTAGGCTGGAGATTTGATCTAGGATCGATGTGCTTCTCCTGATGTCTATGGGACAAACGTACGGGAGAAGAGTAGATCACTGTACACAACCAGGCGTTTCGCCAAAGGGGTGGGGTGTGTGCACAGTGTGACTATATTTAGATTAGTTCAGGGATTAGAACTGTGCACCTTGACCGCGTATCTCCTATACGTATATATATAGAGAGAGTATACCTTGTTAGTTAGATCTCCGGCTTCCACGTCGTGCGTGCCCGAGGATCTAGTTAACCACCCTGGTGACTAAGTCCTTCAGTTAGGAGGTTGCGATCCTTACGTGGATTGCCTCCTGTGTTGGCCGGTTGGCTAGTGGGCCTTGACTAGGTCCATACGGTCTGCAGGCATCGAGATTAATTTCTTGATTAGGCGAAATACGGATGTGCGCAGCGTTCGATTTATTGTTTCGAATGTTTGTTCGAGTTTGCATTGATCTCGGTTATCGACAACTGAATAGTATAATTGCCCCCAGTAAGGGTGATCCAGTCTGCTGGGTGGCCGATTTGAATCTGTTGCTTCGGATATCGTATCGGAGTTTTTACCACTCGTTTGATTTTGACAAAGTGTCTATCCAGAGTTTCAAAGAACTCGGAGTTACTTGTATTTTGATTGAATTGCCCCCGGACATGTAGTCGAGGTTAATTTTGCTTTGAAACTTCGTCGCTTCCTTTTATGATCGTCGAGATCTCTTCATCTTCGATCGCCGGTATCGGGTTTGTTTGTTGAAATACTGAATTCCCCAAATCCGAGTTGTCCTGAAAAGGAGCGGATTGGGTTCATGCAAGGACTGATGACAGCGGCCTCGCGTAATATAGGAACCGGGCTAAGCCTTGGGAGTGATCGAGTTGCGAAAGCTCATGATGGCGGATTCGCTTGACTGAGAAGCCGAGCTCGATGATCTTTGTAAGGAGCCGACGTGACCGGTGTCCGTCTTCTTTACCTGTGTATGCTGCCCCCAGACTTCGATGATGGGGAGACACGTGGCACTTTTTTACTTGATGTCTATTCGGCTTACTTATGTGACGTACTGCGGTAACCTCTCCACCTTTATTGGGAACCGTCAGCCCCCCTGGGTCTTCACGCACAATTAATACTCGTACTTTTCAACAGTCATTGTTCCTTTCTTGAAAAAGAAACGCTGCCGGAATTAAATTGTCATTAATTGTACGTGGCCTTTGCAGTTTATCTGGCCTATAAATTTCACCATTAGAACTTGCTTCTCCCCCTCGTCTGGTTTGCATTGCCATCTTTGTTGAGTGAGTTTTTCCCTAAGGGCGATGAGCTTTTTGGGGCGAGTTTCAGACTCCATTATGCGTTGCCTATTTTCCATTTTTCCAGCCATGTGGGGTAGAAAGGTGCCTTTTCGGAGTCTCGCAGCGGCGTCCTCGTGTGCATCACTGTGGCTGCACCTTCAGATGTATTTTCCAGTCTTCATTAGCGTCGCTCGGTGAACGCCTGGGTCCCAGATGTATTTGCCCGTCTTCACATGTCTGGCTCAACTTCGGCTGGGATTCTGGGCTTGGGAGTTGCTTGAATTTGAGCTTCTTCCTCCACCACAGGAAGCCTTAGACATGTTTGCCAGTCTTCCTGGACTTGTCTCAACTTTTCTAGGGTTTCCAGTATATCCAGCAAAGACCTGCACCAGTTTGAACTCTTTGTTGGATAGTTGTTCAATCTCTAGCTCCAGCCGTCCCCGCCGCAGCAGGAGGAATCTGGTTGATCAGCATCACCAATTGTAACCTAATTTCCTGTATTTAGATCTTTGTAATTGCCTTTGTATACATGTACGCTAGTTTATTTCCTTGTAAGAGCATTGTGTAACCCGTTCAAGTATCAATGCAAAGCTTGTTTCTGTTTTTCCTTTATGTTGCAAAATAGATTGAATGCGTGCAAACATTGATTGAAAGGGTGTACATGTAACATCCCAAATTTTGGGATTTTAAAGTTTGAATAATATAGGGAAATTAATTGTGAAATTCTGGCTTAAAATAATTATTAGAATAATTATTGGAAATTTAGGATTTATTTTTTCCTTTAGTTAATTTATTTTGGAAAAAGGAATAAATTCAAGTAAGGAATAATTTAGGCATAAAAATTATGGAATTGATATTTTAAGACCAAAAGAAATTTAATGGAGAAGGAAAATCCTTATAAAGTAAATTATCCAATAATTCCAATTAAACAACCCATTATTTATCATATAAACCCAACCCATCACACCATTCATTTAAGCCCAACCCGTAGCAGCAAAGAAACAAAGAAAAGAAAAAAAAAACAAATCTCCCTATTAAGCTAGAAACGTAGCAGCAGTAGAAGGAAAAAGAAATAACAATAGAAGCAGCAACGCACGTGACAATGAAACAGAATAGCAATATAGATTTAAAACCACCCGAGCCCATTATATCTCATATTGTCCCGCTGCAACACGTGAGAATGGAAAGTAAATCACGCCATCAGAGAAGTGAGAAAAACCAAAGCGCCGTTCTCGTCATCATATCTCGACTTAACCCTCTACTGTTCACGCAAACGCAGAACCTCCATGCTTCTCGAGCCAAACGCTATGGACCTCTGTGTTTTCCTTGTCGGACCGAACCCTTAGTGTAATATATATTGACTGTTCCTTGGCTTCCATTCAGTCATATTGCCTTAAAAAAAAAAAAACAGAGCTAAGTCTGAGAGTGTAAGAGAATGAAACCCAGAAGAAGGAAAGTGAAGGCATAAGGTTCAATCGGTGGCAAGAAAGTTGAGCTTTGCACAAGGTAAGCTTTCAACCTTGTTTACATTGTTTAGGTCCTGCAATTAGAGCTTTGTTTTTAGGAGTTAAAACAGAGGAGGTTTAACATGTGTCACAATGGAAAATAATAGGAAAGTTGCTGTCGGTGTGTGTGTATATATATATAGCTTCACATGGAAAAGAAAAAGGCATATGATCAAAACCAAAGTCTACTGTGTTCTATATATATCTATAGAAACGCTGCGTAACTTAATATATATGAAAGCAAACACTGATATATATAACTGCATCGGGTAAAAATGAAAGAGAAAGGAAACATGTGCTACATATATAAATAAAAGCTGATATATATATAGTTCACCGCACTTTTCACTGCACATATAATTATTTCATTGCACATATAAACATTGGGAAAAATACATCCTTGCTGATATATACTCTAGCTACACACACGCATATATATATATATATATATATATATATATATATATATATATATATATATATATATATATATATATATCTGTGTGTGTGTGTGTCGCTGCCTTAGGAAAGGAATGAGAACGTTACTACACATATGACTTTGCGGTTTAACATTAATAATACAAAGTACATAAATGAAATGGTTGCTGCCAAGTGTAAGTCAACGCTATATATATATTGCATGTATAAAAGAGGAGGAAACTTAACTAGTACGTACATATATGTTTACTGCACACTTGGGAAAGATATAAGAAAACAAAATTCTTGCCATCATAAAAATGTAAGTACATATGGTTTGGAGATTGGAATAATAACCATACTGCTTTGTCATATATATATATGATTTAAGAAAATAAAGAGGAAGTTTGCTGTCAGCTCTTATTTCAACGGGTGTTAATATTTAACTTAAAATTTCATGAAGCATAAGTATTTATCAAAAGGCTTTGGAAAACTATGAGAAACATTATACGAATTAAAGCAAGATTTGTATGACATTGGTATTTATAAAACTTCTAATTTAAAGTGTCAAGATAGCCCTAAGGGTTTAAAATAATTGTAGAGAAATAATAATTAACAAATAGGTTGTTATTGATAAAATTTTTAGAGGGTAGCTTAAGGCTTAGGAGTAGTATTAGAGAAAATTTAGGATAGTTTTGAGTACAATATTGATAGATATTCATGTTTAATGTTTGTAGACTCTCATTGAGAATTTTGGAGTAACTCTTGTTTAATTACCTGCAAGCTAGGAAGTAACAGGTAACTCTGAATATTCTTCCATATACTTGTAAATTGTGTGTGATTGTGAATAACTATATTTTATTTAAAAATTAAAGGACTGAATCATATGTATATGTGTATGAATTGTAAATTGATATTTTATACGAAATGAAGCGTGATTTATTGTTTCCGAACATATTTGTCATGGCGGATGTATTTGAGATGGGTTGGAGTAAGGAGGGATTTGTATGTTGAGATCTTTTACCACGTGGTATGTCATCACTCGGTGCACAGTGGATGACACTTGTCAGGGCCCCTTCTTCCATGTTTTCCTTTGGCGGGATTGCATTGGAGCGTGGGACATGGGACACCTCCTTAGTTGTATTCTTTTAAGGAGGGAGCCATAGTCCATGCTTAAGCTCTATACCTTTGGCCGGGTGTATCTTAAGTTTTGGTGAGCTTGGGACAATCCAGTCAAACGGATGAGTTTCTATTGGACTATGTGTTAGCCTATGGCTCCAGTTCGCGGTTGAGGATGGACGGTGTATAGGGGAGGCTGCATACTGCATATTGTATAATAGTACGTTTCACATTGACATATTGATAATTTATGTTGGATGAAATTATGGTATATACAAATATATATATGTAATCAGCTCCTGCGTTTTTGTCATATATGATTTACTTGTGTACGGTAGAAACTTTCAGTAGTTACTGAGATGTAAATCTCACCCTATATTAAAAATCTTCAGGTGATTGTTCAAGTAGGGAGCAAGGGAAAGAACCTATGGAGTGAGCCTTGAAGGCTCGGTTGTGCTCCTAGAACTTTTGTTATGTTATTCTATTTGCCATGACTATAAGACTTCCGCTTTGTATTTTATCATTAAATATTTTGGGAATTTATGTTGACTCAAAAATACATTTTTGAATGGAACTAGTCATGTATTTTATAAATTTGGAGGTTGAACATCCTTGTTAGAGCTATTTCAAGTGTTTTGGCCAAGATTTTGGGTGTTGAATTTTGGGGTGTTACAGTACACACCCATATTGAAGTTTTCTTTTCCGTAGCCGAGGTTGACTAAGTGTTTCATCCGGGTTCACGACTTACTCCTTTAGTCGAATACGTTAAGCTAACAATGAAACCTAATCACTCGCGTCGACCTACCCTGGCTATCTCTGATTTTCGCAAGTTTGCTAACCTGGTTACAAACATGAGGTAACTCTCCAGGCCGAGGTATCTCTTAAACTCTCGTGTCGACTCTTTTGTTGGCCGTATCGGTTCGGGTTGTTGTTGCCTCTGGCGTGGATGTCTGTGCCTTGGATATCTGAGGTGAACGAAGCCCGATGAAAACCGGGTTATAGTGTGGGGTGCGCCGGCGCATGGCCCGGGCTTATTCAAGCGTATTTTGGCGGAATGAAGAGACCGAGGTTCCAGATGGCCGGGGTATGACGTCGGCTATTCTGCATATCGGGGTAGCTCTCTACCGTCGTGTCCCTTACACTTCTTTGGTTATCATTCGTTTTTGACAACTGGCACCCCTCGACTGTCGTGAAGCCGAAACAGAAGGATGCTAGCCACTATGGCATTGGGAGCATTAAATGACTGATGTGTGCACATTAAATGCGCGTGTCACGTCATCCTTCCCTTATGCGTGAATAGAGCCGGGAAATGGGGCCAAGCCCATCGGGCCGGCCTGTTTAAGCCCTGGCCCTGTAGGGTCGGGCTTGAAAAAAAGGCTAGAAATTTGAAATTGGCCCTGCAGGGCCGGCCCTGTAGGGCCTCGGGCTTAATCGGGCCGGCCCTGCAGGGCCTCGGGCCGGCCCGTTAGGCCCGTTTAACTGTAGCATTTTTTTTAAAAAAAAAATTAATTACCTAGACTTCCACTTTATGAATGTGTTTATTTGTAATTATTTAGATTTTTTTAGTTTAAACTATAACCTTTTTTTTTATGTTTATTACTATTCTGTATTAAAACACATAATTAGTTATTATAAATTTAAAAGAAGGGATGTTTTTATATTAAATAAACACATACTTTGGTATTATAATATTATATAAGTAATAAATTATAAATATATTTTGTGTAAAATAAGTATAATTATTTTTACCTGTCAGTAAAATCATGCCTGAACCGAAGGAATATGCAGACACACAAAATTACGAGATGGAAAGGTATTTTGTCGTGGGCATACATAAAGCAATTCCTTTGTTTAATATTTTTTTGAAAAAAAAGGAAAAAACATATTCTTTGTGTTTATTTGTTTTGTATTACGAATTAAAAAATGTGTTTATTTGTCAAATGATTTATATTGTTTAGATATTAATGCTGATAACATTTATTTGATAGATTAGAACTTTAATGGTTGCAATTTACTAATTATATTTCTTTGAAAAAAATCGAAGGAAAAATAGTTAAAATTTGGAATAGTAATTTTCAGGCCCTGTAGGGCCAGCCCTGACCCTGGTACTATCGGGCCGGGCTTTGAAAAACAGATGTTTTCCTTACTCTAGGCCCTGTAGGGCCGGCCCTGATGGGCCCTGGCCCTATAGGGCTAGGCCCTGTCGGGCCGGCCCGGCCCGGCCCTGATTCCCAGCTCTATGCGTGAATAGGCGCTTTTGCCCCTGACGGTTGAGTTTTGAAAGTTTATACCCGCCTGGTCTTTCATTCTCTCACTTTACTCATTCTGCGTTGGAGCGTCTCCTCTCTAGCATAATTTTTCTTCTCCGTAAGGAAGTTCATTCTGTACTCCCTTTTCATAGATTTTCGAGTGACCCTCCATCTATTAAACAGGTATTCTCACTCTCCCAGTTATTTGTGGTTGCGCTTTCCTGTAGTGGTATCATTTTGTTTCTGGTGGTGGTTTCCCTGTTCAATTCTGTATTGTGGGTTTTTGTTTTCGCTTGCATTCTCTGTGTAGGGTCTGTGTTTGCTTGCGTTTCTGGATAGCTTCCCCTTGTCTCTACTTCCTTTAGAGTGATTCTTTCTTTCAAGTATCATCTCCAAAAACTCCCTTATCCTCTGCAAATTTGGCCCCTCTTGGGTTTGATTGTTGCGTCTTTTGGGAGCGTGATTTACCATGTCGAAGGATTTGAAAGATATGACCTCGAGGAAATCGAAGAGTTACGTCGGACTGTTAGGCCAAAGACCCGTTAGTGGCTCTGGGATGATAAACCTTCTTCACAAGAGAGGAGAGCCGCCTTGTTGGAAGCACATTACGGTGGAAGCACAGGAAAGGCTTCTGGAGTCGCTGGGGCAAAGGGTGTGAGAATTCAAGAAGGCAATCCATCAGTTGGAGGAAGTCCGGGTGTTCCCGTGAAGTTCTCTCCCGCTCGGAGTCCTTTGGAACACGGTGATGATGTTCCTCTCCCGGCTTTACCTATCAACCAATACGACATCGTAAGGAGACCAGGCCCTAGGGCCGAGGTGGATGACTACATCGGCCCGTGTTACGACTGTCTCTATGAGTGTACTCGACTTATCTCTATCGGTGATTCCGTTACAGCCGACTCGATTCTTGCTTCATGCCGTCACAACATTGTCCCAGCTTCCCCAGGGGCTTCCCCTAACGTCAATCCCCGCAATTTGGAGTCTAATCTTTCTTTGGTAGTGGAAACACGCCTTCACTTTTTGACATCAGGTATGCTAGGAAGATTCTGATATTATTTTATTTTTATTTCTGTGGTAGGTATAATGGCCTCGTCATCCTCTTCCCATACTGCGGAATCAGAGTCTGGTAATTCGAAGCCAGTTAGTCCCTCGGAGGCTTTGGTGGAAAAATACCCATGGGTTACCTATGAGGCGTTGTCTGACCGTTCGCCATTGAGTACGGCCGACCTTGAAGCTCTTCCCATAGAGAAGAGTGAGAGCTATGACGTTAGTCTCCCGGATGATGACGAGTCGGTTTGCTCTGTTAGAGAGGGTAGTCAGAACTCTTTTTTCTTCTTTTATCGCGACTACATGACCCGGCTCGGTGTTCGCTTTCCGTTCACCGGGATCCAGATAGCCATCCTTCAATTCTTAGGCTTAGCTCCCTCCCAGCTGCATCCTAATGGGTGGGGATACTTAATAGCGTTTGAGTGGTTTTGTGGAAGCTTAGGTTTACCTTGTACCACATCCATGTTTTTCTTCTTCTTCACTCCCCACACTCCTCGCTCCGGAAGGGAAGCAGCCGAGCTTAAGGGCTGGACCTCCATTCGGGGCGTCGTGAATAGGAAGCTGTTCACCCTGGTCTCGGATTCTTTCAAGTCTGGGTTTTTTAAGGTGGTCGCCAAGTCTGGAGTTGAAACTTGGTTCCTCGACGGTCCTGATTCTAAGGATGTTGACTGGCTATTTCCTTTATATTGGAGCAAGGATCACCACGATGTGTCCCTTGGCGCTTATAAGGTAGAACGGTCCTACTAGGAAGATCATGAGAAGAAAGCGATTGACAGCATACTGGCTCATGTGAGGGCCAATGGTACCGTTGGGGTTGGTTCCTTGGTGGCCCAATACCGGGCCGAAAATCAAGACAAAGACCAGATGAGATCGGGGGCGAGTATGAGTTGCTTAACTTTACTGCCTTTTAAGTATGTTACTAACTTTCACTTGTAATCCGCTGATGTTCTGATGCTTTGTGCAGGTCTGAAGATGAAAGGGCCAGAGTATTTGGCCGGCATACCGAAGGATGAGCCTGTGAAGGGTAAGAAGAGGTCGGCTCCTGCCATGGACAAGTCGAAAGTCGGCCAGTCATCCAAGGCTGTTGCCCCGAAGAAGACTAAGACCGGGCCCGAGGTGTCGATTCAGAGGGAGCCGTTTCCAGTCCCAAAGGAGCCGCGACAAGAACGCCAACCATCTCCGCCTGTGATTAATTATGCTCTTGTGATGCAGTAGCCATCCAATTCACCGACTGCTGGTCCCTCTTCTGCACCATCTACTCGTTTGCTATCTCCTCCGCCGGTCTTGATCCCACGCTCCCATTCCTGGAGTAAGGGAATCACTGAAGAGCTGAGTGTTTTGCTTCTCCCTCCCCGTCGTTATAATGAACCGGTACCGCTGCTAGAAGCCGACGTGCGAGATATGCAAGCCATTGGAAACAATATTCTAACGGCGGCCGGGTTGACTCAATCCTTCGTCTCGCTTCACCACAACTATGTAGATACAAAAAATCTGTTAAAACGCTCGAGAGCTGAAAGAGATGAGACTCTGAAGCAGTGGCAAATAGCTTCAAACGAGTTTCAAGCAAGCTAGGTCAAGCTGGAGAAGGTGGAAGAAGAGTTGGAGAGGACTAAGGACATCTTGAAAGATGCGAACACCCTTATAGCAACCCATAAGGCGGTTCGGGCTGATGACGAAAAAGAAATAGAATCCTTGACAGCCGAGACGGATAAACTGAAGGCCGAGATGGATACTTTGAAGGCCGAGAGGGATGAGCTGATCATTGAAGCTGAGTCAACTAAGGCATCCCTGGCCGAGTCGACATAGGAGACGGCCCGGGTTCGGACGCTGCTGAAAGGAGCCGTGGTGGAGGCTTTTCAGAATGCATTAACCCAAATCCGGCATCTGAACCCTGGGGTCGAGCTGAACACCGCAGGTTACCATTTTCGCTCCTTTGTTGAGGACGGTGAATTCGTCCCATACGTGGAGCCCGCTATTGCTTCTGAAACCCAGCTCGACGGGAATGTTGCCGGGGGAGAGACCGAGAAGGGGGAAGAAGCCTCGACCGCTGCGGATCCTGCGACCATTCCAAATTCTGGGAGTTGATTAAAACTCCTTTGTAAAAATTTTCGTTTTTCATTCAGCTTGTACGAGCCGGGTTTGTAACCGGTATTTTGTTTTGGACAAATTGGCCAATTTGGTCCTTTAACGCAAATACTATCTTCCTGCTTAACCAACTTAGTGTATATAAGCTGAGGCTAGGAATTTAATTTGCATATGTTATCGCCAGTGACCGGGCCAGGGTCAGTAATGAAATGTGCAGAATCTGCGAGAGCGCGTATGGTTTTAAAACCATAGTGTATTGAGTGATCAGTGTTATCACTGTCTCGTGTAGGTCCGGGCTCGTTGACTGGGTCATCCTAGGATAAAGGGAAGTTGTCACCTACCCGGGTTCGGCTTTTCACCAAAACGTCCGAGTATTTTGACCTGATCAGGGTCGGCATGACAATTCCTCTTGATACCCCGGAGTAATTTGAGAGATGTCTTGGCTGCGATAGCTCTTTGGAAACATCCTTCTCCGACTGAAAAGTAGGGTTGAATAACAACAATGTTTGGAATCTAATAAATGTCCTTGTAATAAGAGCTTCATTTTTATTCAACAAACGAATTGCTAACAAGGGAAAGGCTATAAGGCCAACATTCAAATTCAAAAACTAACGAAAATGAACAAAAACTGGAAAGAGGTAATTGACGACAAAGGAAGATAAATCTAACTGTAATAAGCTCTCAGCTTGTCGGTGTTCCATGTTCGCTTGATTATGCTCCTGTCCAAGGTTTCCATAATATATGCCCCTTTCTCCAGTGCTTCACGAATACGATAAGGGCCGTCCCAGTTGGCCGCTAACTTGCCGTCTTTGGCATCCTTGTTTCCGTTGTCGGCTCTTCTGAGAACGAGGTCGCTGAGTTGAAAAGACCGGGGTCGAACCTTCTTATTATAAAGAGCTGCGATCAGCTGTTTTGCGGCGATGTCGCGGAAGTGCTCCGTAACTCGGACTTCATCAACCAGATCTAGCTCGGCTGATAGGGCCTCACTGTTGGCTGTCTCTCCTTGTGAAAGGATGTTTTTCCCATTGCAGACAAACTTCTCGATTGCGTCACGGAGCTCATAGCATTCGTCCGTTGTATGACCCCGACCGTCATGGAACGCACAATATTTCGTTTAGTCTACCCTGGATCTGCGGTAAGACAACCGAGGTCGATCAACTCTTTTCATTTCGGCCATCCTACCTCTTTCCAAATCTGTGATCGCGGCACATTCAGGGACGTGTATTTGACGTATTTCCTTTTTGTGTCAAACCTGCCTCCTCGGTTTCTATTATCTGGACCCCTTACGCGGGTGTCCTTCTTCCTACTTCCCGCATAGTCCTTGTCTCGGGGTGAGGTGGCTTTGTCTCAGTCCCGCCTTGGATTATTTGTCATGCGCATCTGCTCCACCTCAAGGTATTTTTTCGAGCGAACTATAAAGTCGTTAAGGCTTTTAGCCAGCTCCTTAAAGAATGATTCCGCCAGGCGGGACTCTCCATCTAGGCCATCGGCTAAAAGATGGACGTGTACAGCCTCGCTTAAACCGCGCACCTGAAGGGCCGCATGATTGAAGCGATCCAAATAACTTTGAAGTGTCTCGCCGGGACGTTGCCTAATCTTGGACAAGGTATACTGGGACTTCGGTTGCCGTTTATTGGTTGCGAAGTGTAGCTCGAAGACCTCGGCTAGGTCATCAAATTTATGAATCGATCCGCGGGGCAATGTGTGGAGCCATTTTAACGCTGGTCCTTTAAGAGTTGCGGTGAAGATCCGAGACATGATGGGTTCTCCAAGCCCTCTTACGATCATGACCATCTCAAAATCTTCCAGGTGGGTTGTCGGGTCTTGAGAACCATCATATTTAGTGAATTCAGTAAGATTAAGCTTCTCCGGGAAACGAGCGTTGAGGATTTCGTCAGCAAAAGGGCTGTTGTCCATCTGGCCGACATACCTTCTCCGTTGATCCCCGGCTGGGGGAGGCCGAGGTGGCCTATCGAGCCGAGCTCGCTTCCTGGTTTTAGATTCCTGGTTTCAGGAGGCTGGTCCTCTGCTTTGGCCAGTTTCCGTCTCCTGCGTGCTTTGGTTCTCTTCTTGGTTTTCTTCCCAAGTCTTGTCATCTCGGTCCTCGTTGGAAGAAGCTGAGTCCCTTTTGTTGAGACGTTCTTCCAATCTCTTGAAGTAGAGGGTGTGGCGTTTGTCCATGTTCTCCATACGCCTTATCATCGCGAGTTGCGCGTTTTGGAGGAGGAGAAAATCTGGATTGACTGGCGGGACTTCAGAGTTGACACCCGGGTTCGAGTTCTGAGGATTATGGCCATGATTTTGTGAAGCAGAGGATTCCGTGTAAGATGGATTGTCTTCCACCCGCTGATCATTGTTGGGGATAGCAGGTTCGTCTAACTGTTGCTCCGGCTGTGATAGTCGGTCTTCTGCGTCCTGCTCATTGTCACCGAGAGTGTTGATCGGCTGCTCAGTATTGTGTGGTTGCCGAGGTGGTTGACGTTGGCCTGTCAGTCGAACCATCTTCGGCTGCTTCAGGCTTGAGCTACGGGTATTAACCCTCATTGGTCACGGGAATTGAAATTTACCAATCCCTACGGTCGGCGCCACTGTTATGGTGTAGAACACTGATGTCCAGCCTAGTGGTAGGCTGGGGATTTGATCTAGGATCGATGTGTTTCTCCTGTATGTCTATGGGACAAACGTATGGAAGAAGAGTAGATCACTGTACACAACCAGGCGTTTCGCTAAAGGGGTGGGGTGTGTGCACAATGTGACTGTATTTAGATTAGTTCAGGGATTAGAACTGTGTACCTTGACCGCGTATCTCCTATACGTATATATAGAGAGTATACCTTGTTGGTTAGATCTTCGGCTTCCACATCGTGCATGCCCGAGGATCTAGCTAACCGCCCTGGTGACTAAGTCCTTCAGTTAGGAGGTTGCGATCCTTACGTGGGTTGCCTCCTGTGTTGGCCGGTTGGCTAGTGGGCCTTGACTAGGTCCATAACAATTCCCATTTCTCATTCCCTACGGTCAAGACGCAAAACTGAAGTACACTTTCTTATTTATCTAATATCTTAAAGCCACGTCCTCTCATACACCCCAACACAAATATATTCATTTATCATTTCCCATTTCTCATTGCTATCGGCCAGAGAATAAAAGAAAGGAACCAAGATATCACAGCGTACACATCTGCCTCATGCGTATTAAGACACCTCACTCCTCTCATGTAACTCCCATGCTCCACTACTTCCCTTGTGTTTCGTTCATGACTGCTCCACACCTCCACTTCATTTCGATCGACAAGCAAGGTAGGCATATTCTGCTTGAATTCAGCAGGACAGAATCCATGATACACTGTCTCTGAACTCAGGAACTCGTGCGCCATTATACTCCCTTGTGTTTCTGAATTTTCGGTCAGACAGCGCCAACTCCACTGCTCTCTCGTATCTTCAGTATGGCAGCACCCCCTACTTCCCCATTTCCCTTCTTCATTCTCATTCATTTCTCTTCGGCCTCCCATAGAAAACACAGAGACAAGATGAGAATGAGAGAAAGAGACGGAGAGGGTGAAACTGAGAGTTGAAGGCAGAACTAGAGAAAGGAGGTGCTAAAGAAGCTTCGGTCGACATCCATTTCTCCATTCATTCGTTTCAGCCTTTCACCGAAAGCACAGTGAGAATAAGAAAGGAAAACTGAATGAAGGACAAAGAAACGGAGCAAGAGACCGAGAGTGAGGGCAAGGCAGAAACGGTGAAAATAGAGTTCTCACGTAGCATACAAGCTTGGCGTTCGGTTAAGAAAACAAGACCGAGAGTGAGCAATGAATGGAAGATGAAAGCGAGAAAGTTGGAGGTAGACGAGAGACCGAGATGAGTCTGAGAACGAGATTGAAAGGGAAAGACGGTATAGGCAGAAGAAGTTCTGAGTATTGCAGGCAGACTTGAGTTCGAATAAGGTAATCTTTCCCAACCTTGTTCTCTACGTCAGAAACTCAAGTGTATTGTTTCGGTTCTGCATGTTGCTCTGTATTTATGGAGTTGAAACAGAGTCAAAGGGCGTACGCTACAGTAAAATCGTGAATGAACAGTACTGCACTGTAGCAATTAAAGTTACTGTACATGTACTGTAGCATCTGTTTGCTGTTCTGTTTGAAGCACCGATTTTTAAATAAGGAAAAACTATGGTAAACGAACTCCTTTGATGCTGAAATTTTGTGGAGATTTACTACACATCATTATCTTTAATATGAGCCAAAGAACACCCAATTAAATCCGATGTGTACAAAGAAAATTATAAAAATTCTAAAGTTAGAAGCTAAAAACTCGAAAATGATATTTTCCAGAAGCGAACAGTCATTTTCGGGATCAATTTTGAAATGGTAAATGATTGATTTTTGCCATGAAACTTTCCAGAAATAAAGTATACACAACAAGGTTTAATTTGATAGGTCACTAGCCTCAATTGGAGCTGTATCCAAAGAGATATGAATTTTTGAAATTGACCTATTAACCTGAAACGTTTTTCTGGACAGCAAAGAATGAATGAAAAATTGGGAATGATACATCTATAAATAAGTCTAGTGATTATTTTTTCCGTGATACTAGACTTAAGTAGTGACACATATAATTTTGAACCACCCCAATCGGAGTTCTATGGAATTAATTATGTTTTTTTGAAGTTTGGCCAAAATGCTGATAGCTTTTAGTTACCATGAGAATTTAAGAAAGAAATGGCCAAAAGTAATAAGAATAAACTCTAAGGGTGTAAGTAAGCCTACGAGGTTAAGATAGCCCATTGGGTATTCAATCACCATGGCTCTAATAATATGAATATGTGTTTAGGGTCATGAGAAGTCAAGAAAAAGAAAGAAGAAATATGGAAGCAGATGTTTCAAGCAACTCCGTGGTTGAAAGAAAAGGTACAAGTGGAGGACATACGCTAAGGTAGTGGACTTACCCTACTTGCATGTATTGATTTATTTGCTTGTGTGTTGATATGCATGGTTGCTTTACTTGCTTATTTAACATATCTGAATGTTTGAAGCTCTGTTTCTATCTATGCTATGGTCATGAGTATATTGTATGAAGCATTGAAGCATGAAGAAATAATGTCATTATGTTAACATGAGCCTAGTAAGCCAAGAATATCATACACTAGCATTTATCTTGCATGCATTGTTCAGTATTGTTTGCTACTGAGATTCCCCCGAACCTCACCCTCCACTACCAACCAATAGACAGGTGAGCACATGCGATAAGTGCTGCTCCAGACTGCAGAATGGAGTGTTGGGGACATCACACTGAAGGGAGAGCTTGAAGTTGCCGTAGAATGAATGAGTGGAGCAGAGAGAAAAGACACCCTGATAGCTACACTACTACAAAAATGCTAAAAAACGACCTAAATAAGACCCAATTAACGACCCTTTACTGAGGGACGTCTTGGAGGGGGTAGAGGAAAATTTTGAAATTGGCGACGATCTTAAATCGGGTCGCCTTATTAAGGCGACGATTTAAGATCGTGTCGCCTTATTAAGGTTAATAAGGCGACGACTTTCAAATCAGTCGCCTTAAGGCGACTTTGATTAATATTGAGTTCGCCTTAAAGGCGACCTTATATTCAATCGGTCGTCTTATTGTTTTCAATTAAGGCGACTTGATTATAATTTCGTGTCGCCTTAATGAGTTCATAAGGCAACCTGATCTTCGATACAGGTCGCCTTATGATAACAAAGGCGACCTGATTTCAAAATCAGGTCACCTTTGTTGAATTTTTTTTTTAAATATAAACTACATTTTAATTTTTCCCTCAAAAGAATTATTAACAACAAACGTGCCTGACTTGTAACAATGATATAGGAGATATCCAGCTACCAAGTTTTGGATCATATCAGTGTAGTAAAATCTGAAGCAAAATAATATAGTAAACTTGGAAAGACACAAACTATGAGATATCTACCAAGTTTTTTGCATCAGCCAGAAACCACCAAGAACACAAAATCACACTAACACAATACATAAACACAATATATATATATAACACCAAACTTGCATATTTTGAACAGACAAAACACCAAATAGATACAAATGAACAACAGTAGCAAATTAAAGAATCACTAACACAATAACATATTAATCATGCTCACTACTAACTAGGCTATGTGTTGAAGAAGATGTCTAGATATCATGTCTCGAACCGAATCGATCTCATCCTGCGAGTACGGATCCGCGGTACCCAAAACGTAAAATTGGGAAACAAGGTATAAGATAAACCAATTAAGTGAAGGAAATAATTAACAACTCAAGTACAACAACAAAAATTCAATAAACTTGAGAATCACAGAGCGATTACGTACGTTTTGAAAACCTTGAATACGTCCGCTGTTAACGATGGATTGCATCCAACTCATAACGTAATATCCACACTCGGTGCTCCCTGGTTGTTGATGGCACTATAAATCAAAGGCAAATTGTTAAAAACGAATAAAGGCATATCTAAAGCTACTGTGTCAATGAAATAACTTGAATTGAAACTACTCACCGTCGGTTTAAACCACTTCGGTCCACCCTGCTCTTTTGCATTGATAAGCTCTCTATACGTCTTGAGGCCACTATCATTAAAATGGAAATTAACAGACATGTTAAACCATTCATTTAAAAGAAGAATCGATGATTCAAAATTAAGATAAGAAAGCAATTTATTCACAAAAATCTTATAAGACAAAACAAAAGTACGCACCTTTCATGTATTGGCGCTAGATAACAAGACGATACTCCGTCGCCCATTGTTAGACCAACATAAATTGACCTCTGGGTAACGTATCGCGAGCCGAAGCCGTGCATCCAGACATAAGTATCCATACGAACTCGCTCGCGGTGTGCCGGCGCATAATTCACGGCAGACACTATGAAATGAAATGATAAATGTTATTGAAAATATTAAACAAAAAAAGAGTACTAACATAATTAAAGGGTTAAACAAACTTACAGATTGCAAGTTGAAGAAACTGTATATCTAAACAATCCATCGTCAAAAACTCCCTCAAATCTTTCTTGTCAAATGTTATCGGATATGTCTTTTACGCACCGACAATGCCGGAGGCATCTGCAAGCTTATGAGGCCAATGTCCTTGTACAACTCTCGCAGCTGTGCTAAGTACGGAAACAAGCCCGCAGCTTGTTCATCCTATGAAAACATAAAAAGACATATTATGAGTGAATGAGCAATGAAAATCAATCAGGAAACAACTCACACTCAATCAGTAATGTATTTCCTACCATCGCAGTGTCGTCCACATCTCAATAAGATGAGCCGGCCAAAGGATGAACCATGTGATGGCAGCGCCTAGTGTGGTAACCTCCTCATCATCAATCGGGACGGCTTGTCTCTTCTTCCCCTCTCACACACTCGTCACGCCACCCGACGTTGGTTTTCTCGGAATTTGCTTGCCGTGGTGTTTGTCTTGTTCGGGTAAACAAGACCATCGGCAACAATCCGCCGTGTGGGTCATCCAAATATAGAGTGCAAGCTATACCTCCTCGTGGAGTGTGAGACGGTCCGCCAATAACTACCTCGGAGGGGAGAAGGTCCGCTAATATGTACCTCGGAGGCCGAAAACTATCTTTGCCGCTGGGATATTCGGGATTCGTCGGTTGTACGTTGCTGTTGTACCATAGCTTGCATTTCACCCCGTAGTTGTGCCATAACATCTTTCATAAGGTTTGCTCGAATTCGGCTTCAAGCTCCCGCGGCTCTCTGCGTCATACAAACGTGAACGTCGTCCGAAAAATTTTGCGACACTCACTCCCTCGTCTCCCCTCGAACAAACATCAGGGTAATCCGGCTTCCCAATCGCCGTCGACAAAATGTCCTGCCGTGTACCCGGCGTGAATGAGCCTTGGCTACTCTGCTGCTCAAGTGAATCCTGTACCATAAGATTTTTCATAAATAATAACTAAACTCTTATATAGTATGAAACTGAGGCTATTTAATACTTCTAATTCAACTACTTACGATCTTTGAGGCAACCGCAAAGAACATCTTCATTGATGTATTTGTCACCCTTCATCCTCGCAGCTTTCCATTTTTGTGACGAGGAGGACGCTGGGGGCTGGATAGCAGTGGAAGGATCGGATTGGGAAGCTTCCTTCATTCGCCGCAGCTCTTCCTCCATCATCTTTCGTTCCAGGCTTTACGTAGCCACCTCTAGACAAGCAATGCGGATACTTATTTTTCGTTTGCCTCTCTCTATTGGCTTGGCTTGTTTCTGTGACACGAAAACAAACAAAACCGATCGTACGAATTCAAGTAGATTCAAATTAAAGATAAGATATGACGAAATTTTACCGTAAATTCGGGATTCTGCCGGGACGCCACAAACTCCCTCCAGTCCTCCGGAGAAATGAAATCATAGGTCATACATGGATCCTCGTCCCTCTTTGGCCAGCGGATATACTTTCTTGTCAGCTTGTTCTTAAAATCTTTCCAACGGAGACGAACTTCGCCCATCCAATGCTTCTTCATGGCCTTATTGTTAGGGACATCAAATGTTTGCTGCAAGGTGAAAGAGAATATATGACAGAAATCAAGTAATAAGACTAAATATACAAATGCAGATATATCGAAAGTGAGATACCAAAATCTGTGTCCAAATCAAATCCTTCGTCTTCTCAGGAACGAACTTCCAAGCTGAGTAAACAATACGCACTTTGCTTCGAGCCAGAAAGCCTAAATAGCTAATGAAGCCGTCTTCCTCTCTCGCCAACCGGATTCATATTTTCATCAAACTCCACATGCGGCCTCTTTTTTCGATCGTCACGGCGAGCAATTAGCTCACCCATGTGTGTGCTACCTCTCCCCTTTCTCACAACAGGCATATCAACCCTATCTCCCGATGACTCGTCCGAGCTAGACATATTCTGTTCATCAAAGACCAATCATTTATGTTAGATAGGTTTTTAAATAATAAACAAATTAATAAAATGAACCAACATGTTAAACGACCACAAAAAGAACATAGTAGTTAAACACATCATTTTGTAATTGAAGATCTTACTTTACATGGTGTCCCATATTCCTTCACAATGATCCTTTCTTGCAGCATATTCTTCATCATCTATCAATTCTACTTCACGTGTTGTAGGTGGATTTGTTGTGAAAGGGAGTGTATCGTCAAGGTTCAAGGATTCTTCACCATACTTGTTTTTTACTTTGAAGTACAATGGACATTCCTTTATTTGCGTGGTCCGTAACATAAACCACTTGTTTCGCCCGACTTGCTAAAATGAATGGCTCATCTCTATGACCAAGTCTTTGAAGATCAACCGAGACAAATCCAAATTTAGGATCTATTACAACAAAGATTATTGCTAACCCACTTACATTTCAATAAAGCAACTTTGAACTTGCTGTAGTTGATCTCCCATATTTCTTCGATCACTCCATAATAGGCCATTGATGCTACCACCGGGTTTTTGTCTTTCGAACTCGAAAAGTGCATGGATTCAGCTTCAACCATCACCCCACTATTTTGCACAGCCTTGCAACACCTCTTCACGAGGCTTATTCTTCGCCTTGATTCCTCGAGTTCCCTCGCTTATCCCCTCGTCATGCTGAGATTGTATCGTCGGCCCTGATAGATAATCTTTGCATAACTCCATAGCCTCTTCAACTACATATCTCTCAACTATTGAGGCTTCTGGCCGATAAGGGTTTTTAGAATACCCTTTTAAGATCTTCATGTATCGTTCGAAAGGGTACATCCACCTTAGGTAAACTTGGGACTTCATTCCCACTAACTTCAAATCGTTCATTGAGACACACTTTCTCAAATTAGAAGAATATCCTTGTGGCACCTTAATGTCATATAGACATCCACACAAACTTTTCTTCTCCGCTTTTGATAGTGTATGAGTTGCTGGCTCCATGTATGCCCTCTTACCATCTTCCATTACTCGTGGATGTAACCTTTCTCTTATTCCCATGTCAACCATATCTAGTCTCGCACTAATTCCATCCTTAGTCTTCCCAGGTATGTGCAAAAGAGTACTGACAAGGCTATCACAAACGTTTTTCTCCACATGCATCACATCAAGACTGTGTCTCACATCAAGACTACGCCAATATGGAAGATCAAAGAAAATTGATCTCTTCTTCCATATATTCTTCTCACTCGCCTTCCTTTGCTGCTTACCCAATATGACATTGATATGTTTCACCCGACTATAAACGTCCTCTCCGGTTAACGCCTTTGGAGCCGTATTCTGCTCCGGTAAGCCGTTAAAACGCTTTCTTAACTTACGATATGGGTGGAACCGATGAAGAAACCTCCTGTGGCCGAGGTAGACCGTTTTTTTCCCGTGCTTTAGTTGATGGAAGTTTGTGTCTGCTTCACATATTGGACATGCTTTATGCCCCTTCACACTGTACCCTGACAAATTTCCGTATGCAGGAAAGTCGTTTATCGTGGTAAAAATCATTGCACGCAACTTGAAGTGCTCCTTCTTATATGCATCAAACACATCTACGCCTTCCTCCCACAACTTCTTCAAATCCTCAACCAAAGGCGCCAAGTACACATCGATATTGTTCCTGGGTTGTTTTGGTCCAGAAATCATCATAGAAAGCATCACATACTTGCGTTTCATACATAGCCAGGGAGGTAAGTTGTATATTACAAGGAGAACCGGCCATGCACTATGGGTGCTGCTAAGAGTTCGATACGGATTGAAGCCATCTGTACAAAGCCCCACCGAAGGTTTCTTGGCTCACCGCCAAATTGAGGGAACATTTCGTCTATTTTCTTCCATTGCGGAGAGTCAGTCGGGTGCCGAAGATATTTTCCATCGGATATTCTCTCATCAGAATGCCATCTCAACTTCTTCGCCGTTGCTTCACTAGTAAACATACGCTTAAACCGTGGAATTATTGGAAGATACCACAATGCCTTCAAAGGTTGCCTTTTTGTTGTCTGCTCTCCGTAAACACTAACTTTCTTCACTTTGTATCGTGAAGTTTTACACTTCGGACAATTACCGAGGCCTTCATACTCGTTTCGTACAATATGCGCTCATTAGGGCAACCGTGTATCTTTTTATACTCCGTTCCCATCGTAGACAAGATTTTCTTGGCCTCATACATACGATTTAAAAGTACATTATCCACACCCAGGGAACAAAGGTGTCTCGCATCACTCCGCACGCTTTCATATTCACCCGATTGTGCAAAAGATTCTGCCTCAACATCATTAATCATTTTCTCCATTCCATAATCATCATCTACCTCAACTTCATTTGCATGGGACGCACCGGTACTTACTTCCTCACCATGCCATATCCACGTTGTGTATCGAAGGTGTATTCCATCACAAAGTAGGTGGTCTCTTATATCAGCAACTATGACCCATTTTATTAGCACCTACGACATTTCCAACAACAGTCAAGTTCATGTCAATTTCAAGAACGACATGTTTTCTTTTAAGTAAATTTCTACATTTCCCCTTAAAAGTAAGACATCCCAAAATTTCAATAACAACCAATTTCAGCTTAATTCAACAAAACTTACTAACTAAAGCAATTCAGAACAATATCACGAAGAAATAATATCTCAAGATGGAATTAATTGCTATCAGAGTATTACCTTTAAGGACATTGGGGCCTTAATCATAAAGCAGACTCCAAGAGATTACGATGAATATAGAAGTTCGATAGGGGAAGAGTAACGAACAAAAGCAATAAGAAACGAAAAACAAAGTAAATCCATCCCTTAGCTAACTTCGGGAATATATATGAAGATAAACAATTCAACATGATCTTTAGCCCATATTTTCTAAACAAAATGCAACCCAGCTTCCCTAAATTGGCGGCGCAATCTTCCCGATTGACAATCTTAATTCCAGTAAATAATCAATATGGAATCAAACGAGAACAAAATATAGAATCAATTTTGGCAATTGAATAAGAGAACCCCGAAACCTTACTGGCGACTGGCGAGGGTCGTGGAGGGGAATCGACCAATAATATATATGTAGACACGAAATCGAACACGAAACGATGCGAGTATGAGAGAGACGACGGCGGAGACGAAGGAGACGACGGCGGAGTGAGCGAGAGAGAACTGTGATCAGTGACGACGGCGGAGACGAAGGAGACGACGGCGGAGACGTACGGCAAGGAAAGGGACGGCCTTGGAGAAGAGCGAAACGAGAGTGAGTATGAGAGGATTTCGTGTGCTGTGTCGGAGTATGAGTGTGTGAGGGAAAATGAAGAGGCGCGTGTATATTAACCTAAAAAATTGAATATAGGCGACCCGAATCATATTTCAGACGCCTATATTCCACTTTTGGCGTTCGAAATACAATCAAAGTCGCCAATATTTTAATAATGGCGACTGAATCGAAAATCGGTCGCCAATATTTTAATATTAAAAATATTGGCGACCCGATTCGATTCAGTCGCCATTATTAAATATTGGCGACCCGATTCCCGATTCAGTCGCCATTATTAAAATATTGGCGACCTGATTTAGATTTAGGTCGCCAATATTATTAAATTTCCTAATTTCTATTTTAAAAAAATCCTCAGCGTCAAACAAAAAATTCATGGCGCGAAATAAATTGACTCATTAAAGACGTCCTGAAAGTTATGTAGGTCGCCATAAATGAATTTTATTGAAAAAAAAATTAAATTCCATGGCGCCAAACAAATATTTCTCATATATTTTATGGCGCGAAACAATTTTAGACGTCCTGAAAAAATTTCAGGACACCAAAAATCAATTTAAGGAGTCCTGATGTCTTATTTAGGACGTCCTATTTCAAGAATGCCCACCGCCTTCATTTTGGACGTCCTATTTCTAAATAAGGACGTTTTTTAGGGTAGTAATATCCAATTTTTGTAGTAGTGCTATGAGGATGGCCCTCAAGAATGTTGATGCTTCCGTGCGAGTAAGATAGGGCCGGGTGTCAGAGAATGAAATGGGTATTGGTGATGAATACCCCTGTTATGTAATCAAAGTTTTAAGTTGTATCAGTATAGTGAGCTATTTCTGTTTTTGCCAAACTACAGCGTAAGAACGTTAGAATCACACTACCCGCCACCTGAAAGGGCGAGACCGGTAGGGGTGTAACATAATATATCACCATCCTATTCCTATTTGATATTTAAGAGATATAATGAGATAAGCTAAGTCATAACTATTATTAGTTTAAGATATTAATTATTTGAGTCTAATTTAAAATAAATAAATAAATAATGATAACATACTATCTTCATTGAATTTAGATTCTTTAAATTTTTCTATTTATTCTTAGATTTCCTTCAACACTTAAGTCATACACGAGCATTGATTCTTCTCTACTAAGCTTTAAGTCTAGTGAAGTCATCTCCAATCTGTGAAGAAAACAGGTATGAGTAACTCTCTTGGATTCATTATCTTATTTATTTATTTCATTCCTTGACTCAACTCTTCCCTGGAAATAATAGAACTTACCTTATACCGAACTTTTCATCTCTGCTTGAGATATTATTGCTCTTTTCTATTTTTAATTCATTAGTTGTAATATTCCGGCACCTTGATCTTGAAATTGCTTTTGAACCCATTATCCGCATGGTTAAAAGCATTAAAAGGGGATATACCTCGGCAAATTATGAAGGGGAACGAAATTTCAAAGATGAGCAAAAAGACGCGTTATAAAAATCTAGATACTTCATCTTCTTGATGTGTTTTGAAATCATAAGGAGTAATTATATTCTAAAAGGAACAAATTTAAAAGTGAGGTGCTTAAATATTACATTACTAGTATAGCGTTCTAAACATATAACTATTTTCTCTACACTTATTTCTCTTTTAGGTTTAGTTGCTTAATCCTTTCTTGAATAACTATAACGGTTGGGGGAAAAAAATTATTGAGAAGCCTTGAGGCCCACTTTTTCTATAGTCGTTTACACATTTAAATTTCATTATCTGGGGGGGGACATGCAAGTTTCCATATTTAATTTCATTTGATTTTTAATTAATTTTTTTAAGTCTTTTTCTTTTAATTGTCATTTAAATGCTATATTTAGGCCTGATTAAAAACTAAATGAAACTATAAAGACATATTAAAGAAAAAGCAAATAGGATAAATGAGAACCGATAGAAATTAAATCCCATCTTGAAATCCTTGAACTAAGTAGTAAACATCAGGACATATTATGAATAAGTGAATTTTTGTCCTGAAGTTGGTTGTAATACCCGGATATTTATCTGGAATATTATAAATAAAAGTTGGATATTTCTGATAAGTGAAATTTCAATCTCCGGTCTTGTATAAATACAGTCAATTTTCTAAGTAGAATTTCTGTAAGAAATTAGGGAGTTTGAGGGCCAAAGTGCCAAAATGACCAAAATGCCCCTAGAAAGGGTAATTAACTTAGAAAATTCATGAAAAATCCTAAAAGGCAGTAAAATGCCCAAGTGAATTAGGGAATATAATATCTCTAATTATGGTAATTTAATAAATTATGAAATTGGAGAAATTGTTTAAGAGTGTGCAAAAAGGTAATAAAAGACCAAAATACCCTTACAAATTATAGAATAATGTAAGAGGCATGAAAATACTAATGTTAATACAAGAGTATGAAGGTAATGAGGCTTTGTAATTAAGAAAATTATCAACAAGTGATAATGAAGTAATTAAGTAATATTGGGCTAATTACTTAAGCATAAGCAAAGGAAATTCAGTAATAATTATGTGAAGCTCAAAAATTATTGGAAATTAGTGGAATATTAGTAAAAATGTATTTACTAATTAATTGGAAATTTTTATGAAAAATCATTGAGTTTAGGTATTTTTAGGCCTAAATACAAGAATGGACCAATTAGATAATTTTGTGGAAATTTTTGGAAAATTAAATAAATAAATCATTAAATAATTAATTAAATAAAAATAAATATTTATTAAAATAATTAAAGGGCCAACCGAAATTTTGGGCCAAATAAAAAAAAAAAGAAATAGGAACAACTTGTGCAACTTGCATATTAAAATAATAATATAATTAATTAAAGTAAAATATGTGAATAGTAATTTAAAAATTGGGAAACGGATCCTATCTAGAGATCTAGGAATAGGAATCTCAGGGTCAAGGTAAAATATTGATCAGTGAGTTTTTACCTTTAAGTGACCTCTTCCGGAAGTTAATTCCGAGGTAGTTTGTGCATTTTCCTAATAAAACAAAATAGGGAAAAATGCATATAGGCATATTTTTGGAAATAAAGAAAATAAATTCTAACTCAATATCTAGGAATGAGTTTGAATTTATTTAGACATATTTGGAATCAGTGAATTTTTCTCTAGAGATTGGTGATTCCGAAACGCGTTTCGTAATCGGACCCGTACGGACACGTTTTTCGAGAAACTTCGGCTGAACACGGAATGCCCTGTATGGAATCAAGGTTTAGATTAGAATAGACATTTCTAGTAAGTAAGAGGAGATCTTCAAAGTTAGTTAACCAGAATTTTGAGATTTCTCCGAAAGTACGCGATTCTGACACCGATCGGAAACTTATCGGTAAGACTGCCTTCTTGAGGAAGTAAGTGACATCACCACCATGACATCATGGCTTTAAATGATGATGTCAGCTGCCAAGTGGCCCGGTGAGGATCGTGACATGTGGCAAAGTGCGATCCTGGCTACGATATCCGATATGAAAAAGTAGTGAATAGTGTCACATTTTCTTCTATAAATAGCCAAGTTTCCTCTTCATTTCTCACACCATTTTGAAGAGCAAAACCGATTCTAGAGAGAGGATTTTAGAGAGAGAATCTCGGGAAAATTACAATGAAGCTCTGGGTAAGTTTTCCTAAGACCGAGCTTTAAGCTTTCATAGTTCTTTCAATAGTTAGTAATGCTAGAGTAGTCTTTATTTTTATGATTGGATATCATATGGGAGGGCTATTTTAGTCTTTATTTTCGAAAATCATGATGGCGTCGAAGTTCTGGCAAAATTTTGGGAAGAAAATAGCCTATGTAGCTTTGGCGCGGCGAAATTCCGCAAGTAGGGGTATAGGGGCAAAATGGTAATTTTTACCTAAAATGCCGCTTATAATGTCAAATTACTAATAGAAGTGACATTATTCTCATAGGATATCTGAAACGCTGATTCTGCCGCCGTTACGCCGCCCGACGTGCCATTTGTAGGACTTTTGCACGTTTCTCCGTAGAAAGTACGTTTTCCGCCGGTAGTACCTAACGTTGCCAACGAAGGTACGGACGCGTACTGTAACACTAATCTTGCACATCTTAAATACTTATATGTCAATGATATGTTCGTAGACCGTTATACACGCCGAGGACACGACTAATTATCGTGGCACCGGTGAATAGTGCAAGCCGTTGTTGTTATTTACCTTATGGGGCTTTACATATTGCTCGTGCTTATGTTTTGTCGGCATAATGATCATGCATCTCTAGTATGCTTATGATATACCGTTGTATTAGCTCTAGAATATCCGTTGGTTGTATACTTGTGTTGTTTGGGTATGAGGTTAATCGTTACCCGAGATTCAATGCGTTGAATTGAATCTCACCGTAGCTTCAGTGGTCGGGAGGACCACGGCTCGTGGATAGAGGCAAGTACCGGAGTAGGCGTGCACCAAGACTATCTCTATCTTATCGTATTCTCGTTATTACACTATTTCCTTCCTAAACCTTAGGATTACCGTAATCATTACAATGTTACACAATGGTTGATGTTTTGGCTAAGAATCCAATTACTCTTTCGCTCTATTGCTCTACTCGATTGTTTGTTTGAAAAAAAAATTCCGCATTTCAAACATGGGATGTTACATTTTATGGTATCGAGCAAAACTTTCGGCAAGTATTTAACTATGTTACCACGGACGCTTTGGTGCCGAAGGCAAGGCTAGTCTACGTGGGTGTGCCATAAGTCACCGCTAATCCGGTGAGGCCCCCATGGTAGACACTTACCCGGCCATTCTGCTCGGATAACGGAGTTAGGTTCTTAAGCCTTGTAACTTTGAGCACATTTTTGAAAATGAGTACTGATACGACCATTGGTGTAAATGTGTAAAGATGAACAGGATAATGGCTAGTATGCCTTTAGAGCCGGAGAAACCTGTCAGATCAGATCATTCATCTGATGATGACAACTGTAAGTATTCCCAGCTGTTAAGCTGTCAGGACGATTCGAGAGTGAATCTTTCTATGAACCCAACATCCTAGACAAGTTCTAACTACGAACAGAACGCTGATAAGCACTATACGATCAAAGCATTGGATGGCGGAACAACGCAGCAAGACTATTAGAAGAGCATACTTCCGATATGAAGTTATGAATTTCAAACGCGAAGGATTTTTACCACTGGTCATAAACCAGCTGGATGATGTAATATACGTTAACATGTACATTACATCTAATATGAAAATATATAGGTTTTGATGCCACGTGTTGTGTTATTTTTCTGACACATATATCCGTTGTTTGATAAAGGAAAGGAATTAAAACAAATGGCGATACTAAGAGGTGCCAGTGCACCAAGAGGCCGAGGCCGTGGACGAGGCCGAGGTCGAGGTAGAGCGCATGACCTCAAGATAGAGCAATACCGAAGTTGGACGAAACCAAGAGGACCAACATGCACAAAATCAACTCCTGAACCAACAAAACGACATACAGGAGTTGCAATAACTTTGCAAGAGCAGAGAGCTCTTATCGATGCATTAATGGCGAAAGGCCGGAAAGACAAAGACAAGATGAAGAGCGCAACAATGAGGAACATGAAGAAGATGACCACAATGATAATGAAGAAGAATATGATGACAACGAGAATGATGAAGAGCACGAGGGTCCGAGAGATCCCAATCACCACCTAGGCGCAATCAAAAGAGAGAACCACCGAGAGCCGGGTCAACCGGTTCGCAAGCCGAAGCCACCCGGTTTCCGGAAAGAATGAACTAGCCGAGGATTGGCCGTTAAGCCTAAAAGATTTTTGAAGTTATCGAGTGCCCGGAAATCGGAAGGCACCGCCGGCTATCTACAAGTTAGAGGGCGATGCCCACGATGGTGGGAGAGCGTTTCCACAACCCCGCCAAGCCCCGTTACATGGGAGATGTTCTTGGAGCAATTCAACGAACAATACTTTCCTCCCTCAATTCGTGTGATTAAGGAGGAGGAATTTCGCAGATACAACAAGGGAATGAGGAGTCATTTGACGACTACTTCGCACGTTTCACCAACTTGTCCCGATACTCTTCGTATCTGAGGTTGGTATCTCATCAATTTTCTAAGATGGCCCAAGCCGTAGGATCTTGCAGACTGACGGAGCGCAACCTGAAGGAACCGCGCAAGTCCCGGAGCCAGGAAGGCAACAATGCTGGTCGCGGTGGATCCAACCGCGGAGGATCCTCACAGAAGAGGAAAGCGCCTTGGAGCAACAACCAAGGTGGAAACAAAAAACCCTATCAACAGAATTACCCCAGACAGCCGGGATCCCAGACGTGTCCCAAATGCAAGAAGTACCATCCAGGAGCCAACTGCGATGGGAAACAAGTCTGCTTTAGGTGTCAGAAGCCTGGACACATTAGCCGGATTGCCCCGAGAAGGCCGCAGAGGCGAGACCTCAAAGCGCCGGCCGAATCTTTGCATTGACAAACACAGAGGCCAAGAAGTCCCCGCAGATGGTTCAAGGTACCATCTATCTCAATGGAAATCTACTTGAAGCATTGTATGACTCGGGTGCTAGTCACTGCTTATTTCCTATGATTGTGCAAGTCGTTTAGGATTGCATGCCCGTAGATTACCATTTGATCTTGTAGTATCTACACCGTTGGGTGTAAAGTCTTTAGCTTCTGATGCGTGTATGAATTGTACTGCTGACGTGGATGGACGAGTTTCTAAAGTGGATCTTATCCGTCTACCTCTTCACGGCATCGACGTCATATTCGGTCTAAACTGGTTAACGGCCAACGGCGCAATGATTGATTGTGGCAAAAAGGAGATATCATTTGCCTGAGACAAGGTTGAAGTGAGCTCGAACTTTCTCTCCGCTACGTAAGCCGATCGGTGCGTGAAGCAAGGATGTCATGCCTTCATGGTATTCTTCTCGCTAAAGCAGTAAGCCGACCTTTCACTTCAGACATTCCCGTGGTGAATGAATTTTCGATGTATTTCCGGAGGATCTCACCGAGTTACCTCCTATCCGAGAAGTGGAGTTCAATATTAATTTGATGCCTGGCACAGGATCAATATCAAAGGCGCCGTATCGAATGGCTCCTAACGAGATGCAGGAGTTGAAAAAGCAGTTGGAAGAGCTTTTGAAGAAGGGGTTCATTCGACCCAGTGTATCACCATGGGGAGCCCCAGTGCTTTTGTAAAGAAGAAAGATGGAAGCTTCCGACTCGCATCGATTACCGCGAACTCAACAAGGTAACCGTCAAAAATAAGTACCCACTTCCCGGATTGATGATCTTTGGATCAATTATCTCGGTTCCACGCTCTTTTCGAAATTGACTTGCGTTCGGATACCATCGCCTGCGAGTTAAGGATGGCGATGTTCCCAAGACAGCTTTCGTAACCAGATATGGGCATTATGAATTCCTTGTGATGCCCTTCGGATTGACAAATGCACCTGCGGTATTCATGGATTACATGAACCGAATTTTCCGACAACACCTAGACCAATTTGTGGTGGTGTTCATTGATGACATTTTGATCTACTCTAAGAGTAAAGAAGAGCACGAAGAACATCTCGCGAAAGGTGTTGAGCATACTCGGGAAAAGCAACTATATGCTAAGCCGAGCAAATGCGAATTTTGGCCGCCAAGTTAAATTTCGGGCCATGTTATATCTAGCGGCGGAGTTGCAGTTGATCCAAGCAAAGTAGAAGCGCTTCGGACCGGAAACGCCAGAGACTCGTGACGGAGATCCGTAGTTTTCTTGGTCTCGGGATACTACCGCAGATTTATACGGATTTCTCGCGTCTTGCCCTACCATTGACAAAGCTTACGAGGAAGAATCAACCCTTTATATGGGGAGATGATTGTGAGGAGAGCTTTCGAGTCCGAGGGAGAGGTTGACTACAAAGACCGGTATTGATTATCCCGATCCGATGAGACCTATGTTGTCTACAAGTGATGCCAGTGGGCAAGGATTGGGATGTGTCCTAATGCAACAGGCAGGGTGGTGGCCTATGCCTCTCGTCAGCTGAAACCTCACGAGTTAAACTATCCTACACACGATCTAGAGCTTGCGGCTATCGTGTTCGCTTTGAAGATATGGAGGCATTACCTGTACGGTGTAACCGTAGAAGTGTATTGTGACCACAAGAGTCTCGAAATACTTGTTCGATCAACGAGAACTCAACATGAGACAACGTCGTTGGATGGAGCCGATTAAAGATTACACCACGGAGATCAAGTATCATCCGGTAAAGCAAACGTCGTTGCCGATGCTCTTAGTAGGAAGACGGTGCAAGTATCATACATGATGATACAAGAGCGTAAACCGTTGGAAGATTTCGAGACCCGAATCTATCCAATCAAATCTCGCATGGGTCTGCACGCACCAACTGATGCCTATCTTGCTACACTTCTTGCGAGTCAAGGGGAGTATGATCTGAGAGATGAAGTGGAGAAAGCTCAGAAGCAAGATGATTGGGCAAAAGAGATACGTGAGAAGATCACTCGAGGTGAGACCCAAGACTATGACCTATCACTTAGTGGTTTGGTCGTGTACAAGAAGCGACCTATGTACCGCCGTTGATGAATTAAGGCGGAAGATAATGGATGAGGCTCACAAGAGTAAATATACTCTACATCCGTGCATGGTCAAAATGTACAGAGTATGAAATCCGAACTTTGGTGGCCCGGAATGAAGAAAGACGTAGCGTATACGTGGCCAAATGCTTGACCCGTCGAAAGTGAAGATTGAACACCGTCGACCCCGGTCTTTTGCAAGGACTAGAGCCGCCGGAATGGAAATGGGAGAACATAACCATGGATTTTGTGGTAGGTCCGCCCAAAATCGAAATCATGATACAATTTGGGTAGTTGTTGACAGATTAACCAAGTCAAGACACTTTATTCCCATCGGTATTCACTATTCTCCTAACGATTGGCGGAGATTTATATCAAAGAGATAGTGAGATTACATGGTGTTCCTAAGAGCATTGTCTCCGATCGTGATACACGATTCAAATCCCGTTTCGGCAAGCGTTACATGAAGGTATGGGACTAAGTTGAAGTTCGGTTCGGCTTATCACCCACTGATCGACGGTCAATCCGAGAGAACCATACGTACGCCGGAGGATATGCCGCGAGCATGTGCCCCGGATTTCAAAGGAAGTTGGGATCAACATCTTTCGCTAGCCGAGTTTGCATATAACAACAGCTTATCATGCTAGTATACAAATGGCCCCGTTCGAGGCATTGTATGGGCGGAAGTGTCAATCACCATTGTGCCGGGATGATTCGTCCGAAAAGCGCTACTTGGGCCGGATATGCTTGAGCGCACTCCGAGCAGATCGCATTGATCAAGAAGAGACTCCTAGCAAAGACATAGTAGACAAAGAGCTATGCCGATAAAAGGAGGAGACCTCTAACGTTTTATGTCGGCGACCATGTATTTCTAAAGTTATCCCCAAGAATCGGTGTCGGCGTAACGCTTAAGAGGAAGAAACCGAGTCCACGATACGTAGGACCCTTTGAGATTTTGGCTAAGCGCGAGAAGTAGCTTATCGATAGCTTTACCCCGAACCCGAGTAATCTCCACGACGTTTTCCACGTGTCGCAATTGAAGAAGTACCAACCGACAAAGTGATCATGTCATCGAGTACGAGGATGTCGAAGTACGGCATGATAATACCTTCATAATTGAGCCGAACGCATCATTGATCATAAGGAGAAACGGCTCGAAATAAGACTATTTTGATTGTGAAGGTGGTCGGAAGGGTTTGTCACCCGAAGAAGCGACTTGGGAAACCGAGAGTGACATGAAGGAGAAGTACCCGAGTTCATGTCCCGAAGTTTAGTTAGTATAGATTAAATTTCGAGGGCGAAATTTTGTGTAAGGGGAGAAATGTAATACCTTGGATATTTATCCGGAATATTATAAATAAAAGTTGGATATTTCGATAAGTGAAATTTCAATCTCCGGTCTTGTATAAATACAGTCAATTTTCTAAGTAGAATTTCGTAAGAAATTAGGGAGTTTAAGGGCCAAAGTGCCAAAATGACCAAAATGCCCCTAGAAAGGGTAATTAACTTAGAAAATTTATGGAAAAATCCTAAAAAGCAGTAAAATGACCAAGTGAAGTAAGGGAATATAATATCTCTAATTATGGTAATTTAATAAATTATGAAATTGGAGAAATTGTTTAAGAGTGTGCAAAAAGGTAATAAAAGACCAAAATACCCTTACAAATTATAGAATAATGTAAGAGGCATGAAAATACTAATGTTAATACAAGAGTATGAAGGTAATGAGGCTTTGTAATTAAGAAAATTATCAACAAGTGATAATGAAGTAATTAAGTAATATTGGGCTAATTACTTAAGCATAAGCAAAGGAAATTCAAGAATAATTATGTGAAGCTCAAAAATTATTGGAAATTAGTGGAATATTAGTAAAAATGTATTTACTAATTAATTGGAAATTTTTATGAAAAATCATTGAGTTTAGGTATTTTTAGGCCTAAATACAAGAATGGACCAATTAGATAATTTTGTGGAAATTTTTGGAAAATTAAATAAATAAATCATTAAATAATTAATTAAATAAAAATAAATATTTATTAAAATAATTAAAGGGCCAACCGAAATTTTGGGCCAAATAAAAAGAAAAAAAAAAGAAAAAAGAAATAGGAACAACTTGTGCAACTTGCATATTAAAATAATAATATAATTAATTAAAGTAAAATATGTGAATAGTAATTTAAAAATTGGGAAACGGATCCTATCTAGAGATCTAGGAATAGGAATCTCAGGGTCAAGGTAAAATATTGATCGCTGAGTTTTTACCTTTAAGTGACCTCTTCCTAAGTTAATTCCGAGGCCAAGTTTGTGCATTTTCCTAATAAAACAAAATAGGGAAAAATGCATATAGGCATATTTTTGAAATAAAGAAAATAAATTCTAACTCAATATCTAGGAATGAGTTTGAATTTATTTAGACATATTTGGAATCGTGAATTTTTCTCTAGAGATTGGTGATTCCAAAACGCGTTTAAATCTGGACCCGTACGGACACGTTTTCGAGAAACTTCTACCGAACACGGAATGCCCTGTATGGAATCAAGGTTTAGATTAGAATAGACATTTCTAGTAAGTAAGAGGAGATCTTCAAAGTTAGTTAACCAGAATTTTGAGATTTCTCCGAAAGTACGCGATTCGGACACCGATCGGAAACTTATCGGTAAGACAGCTTCTTGAGGAAGTAAGTGACATCACCACCATGACATCATGGCTTTAAATGATGATGTCAGCTGCCAAGTGGCCCGGTGAGGATCGTGACATGTGGCAAAGTGCGATCCGGCCGCCGATATCCGATATGAAAAAGTAGTGAATAGTGTCACATTTTCTTCTATAAATAGCCAAGTTTCCTCTTCATTTCTCACACCATTTTGAAGTGCAAAACCGATTCTAGAGAGAGGATTTTAGAGAGAGAATCTCTGGGAAAAATTACAGCGAAGCTCTGGGTAAGTTTTCCTAGTGCAGAGCTTTAAGCTTTCATAGTTCTTTCAATAGTTAGTAATGCTAGAGTAGTCTTTATTTTTATGATTGGATATCATATGGGAGGGCTATTTTAGTCTTTATTTTTGAAAATCATGATTGCGTCGAAGTTCTGGCAAAATTTTGGGAAGAAAATAGCCTATGTAGCGGAAGCGCTGGCGAAATTCCGCCAAGTAGGGGTATAGGGGCAAAATGGTAATTTTTACCTAAAATGCCAGTTATAATGTCAAATTACTAATAGAAGTGACATTATTCTCATAGGATATCTGAAACGCTGATTCGTTGCCGTTACGCCGCCCGACGTGCTGTAGGACTTTTGCACGTTTCTCCGTAGAAAGTACGTTTTCCGCCGGTAGTACCTAACGTTGCCAACGAAGGTACGGACGCGTACTGTAACACTAATCTTGCACATCTTAAATACTTATATGTCAATGATATGTTCGTAGACCGTTATACATACAGTTATACGGGTTATAGTTTTGATAACGCCGTTTTGTTTTCCTTGCGCTGAGGACACGACTAATTATCGTGGCACTGGTGAATAGTGCAGTCTTTCGCTCTATTGCTCTACTCTGATTGTTTGTTTGAAAAAAAAAAAATTCCGCATTTCAAACATGGGATGTTACATTGGTGTTACCCGAAGTCATTTCCGTAACCGACGGTGTTTATCCTAAAATGGTTAACAGGCTAGGAAATACCCTTAATGAGACCATAATTTTTGTTAACCCAAATATTTCTCAAGAGGAAGCTTAGACCTTCAAGGTTATGCTAAGGAATATTTGAGATTATTTAAGATTACGCGATTAGAACACTGAACAGGGGATTTTATTGGGTAAATCCATAAAGCAAGGGAGTGACATCATGTGCATGACATCATTTTTGGAAGGGTGACATAGGGGGCAGGTCGGCCAAGGCATCCAAAGGAGGAGATTGAGCCATCTCAAAAACCCTAGATCTCAAGGTCGCCCTATGTTTCATTAAGCTTTTATATTTCAGTTAGAAAAATTAGATCCTATATTAAGGACTTGAGGTCGTATATTACAATTTTTTTTGTCTTCTTTTTATGTCTATTATTACAAAATATTTTTCTTTGTTCTCAGTCTCTAGCTACTTACTGAAGCTAATTTCAATCTAATTCTTCTATGTTTTTGACAATCTTGTAGGGTTGAAAAGACTTGCATTCTCTCTCTTATTTTATAATGAAACCAAATCAGTAAGTGATGGTTTGTGAAGTCTGGGCTTCAAATTTACGTACCGAGTCTTTGATTTATTCTGCTATATCTTACTTCTCTTTTGCATCTTTTGATACTGAGTTTCCCGGTACAATTATCACTCCGTAGGTTGATAAGCACTCCTGCTCTATGATGTCTGCGCCAGCTAATTACAGTTTCATGAAGGCCAATGTCGATATATTGCATATCATTCAATTAGGTCTGACCTTATATGATTCTAGTGAGAATTTACCTCATCTTGGAACTCAAAATGGACACATTTGGCAGTTCAATTTTTCTGATTTTCATGATGAGTGAGATTATATTATCATGATGTTGTGGGATTTTCCGTCGGTAATTTTATCCTTAATTTGAAGTTTTTTGTGTGGTGTGTTAGGACTATGCTTTATGTATATAAGGCAACTAAGCCTACACTATATGTTACAAGTGTACAAGTGTATAGAATGAATTATTTGCTCAAGAAATAAACAATAGCGGGATACGTGACAAGTGTATATGAGGAGATTAGTACAACGCATGCAATCTATATTTCAAATTACAAATGTTTCCGTATTTTAATTTAATTTTAAAATATAAATATTTTTATTCAGCCACACTCCTCAATACAATACTATTGTCATAGGGTATCCAGTATAGGTTATACATCTGGCTTACTTATCTGTACAAATTTTATATCTTAAACTACCTTTTAATTGTTCTTAATTATCTTAATAACTACATAGTCCGTTGAGTTTAAATATTTGGGTTAATACAATATTTAATGAATCGGATATTGAAGGTGGGCAATGATGTGACTATGAAGGTGAGTACAAACAAGTTAGACAGATACCGTGCTTTTTTATTTTAAATTCAAAATATTCATGCAGCTAAGTCAGAATTTTTTTTTTTTTTTTTTTTTTTTTGCCATGTAAGATGATTTATTGATGACTTAGCATGAATTGTGGATAACAATGACTAAATTACAAATGATGGAAATATTAGGGAATGGGTTTTAAACGATTTAAAAATAGAGACAAAGTGAGCTAAAACTATAAGGACAAAGATTAATTTTCTCTTTTTTATTTTTTATTAAGGCCTTTACAATATAGAAAATTAACTTTACATTTTCTTTATCTATCTATTTCCTTCTATTTTACATCACAAATGGCTACTCAGTTTGTAAAACAATGATTGCATGACAATAAGACATTGGCTTAATTTAAAATAAACTAATATGGAAAAGAAGAAGGGAAAATCTCATATAAAGTTGCTTAAAATAGAAAAATTCTAAATCAAGTTGTTAAACCCAACAAATCCGTAATTAAGTTATAAACTCAATTTTGGAATTTAAAATATAGGTAAATTGACTTTATTACACCCTCCTAATCTTCTCTATCATCTTTCCTCTTGAAAGAATTTAATTTCTCTTTTAATTAGTCTTTTAATAAGTGTGCATATATATTAACATTAATTAATAAAATAAAATACGATTCATTTAAATCAAAGGAGTTTTTGTGTTCAGAAAGAATGATTTGAGTGAAACAAAAACACATAACACTGTTATCAATTAAATGTTTTTATTAAATATTTTGAATAAAATTTTATTTTTAAAATAACTCAAATTAATATTTTTGTTAATAAAAAAAAAGCAATCTTCATTAATCACGCAATTTTACTTATGCGATATATAGATTGTTTTTTTTACGTTAATAAATATCTTTTCTTTTAAAAAAATCATTAATGAAATCTTTGATATGCAATTTTCTATATCAAACAAGTTATTTCTTACATTAACATTTTTGTCTCAATGAACAAAAAATAAAGTAAAAAATATTTTTTTATTTTTATTCTCAATGTTCAACTAGAAATCGTTTAATTAATATTGGGGTTGATATTTTTTTTTTTCAATTATTCATGATCATTCTTCCACAAAACATAAAATTTATTTGATCTAAGTTAATCATATTTTATTTTATTATATATTAATGTTTATATATATTTACACTTATTGTAAAAAATAAGTTAAAAAATATTGAAACCCTTTTAAAATGAGAGAGGAGACTATGAGAGGGCAATAACGTCATTTAATCTAAATTTTGAAATTCTAAATTGGGTCGATAACTTAATTAAAGATTTATTGAATTTACCAACCTAATTTAGAATTTCCCTATTTCATGCAACTTTATATGAGATTTTCCCAAAGAAGAATTCGAACTCTTCATTACTACTCCTTCACGTTGTAATAATAGGGCGAACAAAGCATGTCTTTTAGGGGTGCGGAGACCTTTCCATTGTAGACGTATTTTGGTGGGTCTAACGAAACCCAACCAAAAACAAAAACCTTGAGGCCTTGTTTGCCAAAGCGGACAAGATGAAACAGTCCCAGTTTCCATCGATTTTGGGTGCCACCAAAGCCAAAACCCAATATATACCCCTAAACCTCAGATGTATCAATCTTTAGATTGTTAGGGAAGGATTACATTTATTTATGTATTTTATATCAAAAAATTTATTTATGTATTCTTCTCTACCAATGTGTTTAAATTTTATGGCCTTAGTTCCGGTTGTTAGTTTGAAATTGATTTCATTAGTCACCCTATGTTTCATTAAGTTTTTATATTTCGGTTAGGAAACTAGATCCTATATTATATTAAGGATTTGAGGTACTTCCTCCGGTCTTAATTATAGGACATATTTACCTAATTTTAGAGAGATTAAAGATAATAGTTAAATTAGTTTAGTTATACTTGTTTTCCAAAAATGCCCTTATTTAAACACTGATTGGCTAATTAACTAAGGTTCAGTACAAAAGACTTTGATGAGCAACCCCCTCTCCCGCATGATGTTGCGGGATATTTTTTCCCCCTGCCAACGAGATTTTTATTTTTGATTATAAACTACTACCTCCGGTCCTAATTATAAGAATACTTTTGTAGTGCAAATTGCACTACAAAGGCGTTCCTATAATTAGAATCGGAGGGAGTACATAATAATATTTGCTTAGCATTTTTTGTTCTTTATTTTTTTGAAATAACCTTAATAATTATTAGGCCCGAGTTTTTCATTTATAAATGATATGCTTCGTTTTGATATTTTACATATTAAATATTGGTATTAAATTATTTTATTAAAAAAATAAAAACAGTAAAATTGAGTTGTAAACATTACTCACTTTATAGAATATATATGTCCATTATTAAAATATTATTGTGTTTAATTATTATTGAGAAAGTATCAATAGGGGTATTTTGAGAAGAAATTGACAAAAATTAGAACTTTGTCCTATCATTAGGACTAAGATAAACCTACAAATGTTGTCCTATAATTAGGATTAGAGGGAGTAATATATTAAATCATGCAAATAAATTTTTTTGTCTTCCTTTTATCTCTACAAAATATTTTTATTTGTTCTCAGTCTTTACTTACTGAAGCTAATTTTAATGTAATTCTTATATGTTTTTACCAATGTTCTAGAGTTGATAAGACTTGCATTCTCTATCTGATTTTATAATCACAATGAAACTGAATCAGCAAGTGATTGTTGAAGTTTGGGCTTCAGATTTACATAGCGAGTTGTCTTTGATTTATTCTATTATACCTTACTTCTCTTTTGCATCCTTTGATACTGAGTTTCCCGTACAATCTTCCCTCCGTATGTCAATAAACACACCTACTCAATGTTGTCTCCTGCAACTAATTACAGTTTCATGAAGGCCAATGACGATATATTGCACATCATCCAATTAGGTCTTACCTTATTTGATTTTAATGAGAATTTACCTCATCTTGGAACTCAAAATGGACACATTTCACAGTTCAATTTCTCTAATTTTCATGTTGAGCGGGATTATCATAATGTTGATTTCATTTGACTAGAAGAGCATGTGAAGGAATTACTGGATGTCAAATTCATTTGAAAAGTGCATTATACTACCTGGTTATCCAACGTGGTTATGGTGAAGAAACCAAGTGGGAAGTGAATAGTCTGTACAGACTACACCAATCTGAACAAAGTGTCCTAAGGACGCGTATCTGATGCCTAGTATTGATCAGTTGGTTTACAATTCGTCCGGCTTCCAGTTTCTCTCCTTATGGATGCATATTCCAGGTACAATTAAATAGCCATGTACCTAGAGGACCAAGAAAAGATGACCTTCATCACCGAGAAGGCTAATTACTGTTACGATGTGATGTCGTTCGGCCTAAAGAATTCAGGGGCTACCTATCAAAGAATGATGAAACGAGTGTTCGAAGACCAGCTAGGTAAGAACATAGAGGTGTATATTGGTGAAATGATCGTCAAGTCGACCAACCCCACAAGTCATGTCCGAGATCTATAGCAAACGTTTGACAAGTTGAGAGCTCATCAAATCCGGTTAAACTCGGCCAAATGTGCGTTTGGAGTCCCGGCCGGAAAGTTCTTATCTTTTCTGCTAACAAGCAGAGGGATTGAAGCTAACCTGGACAAATGCAAAGCCATGCTGGATATGAAGGCTTCAAAGAACAAGAAAGAAGTGTAGCAGTTGACGGCAGATTAGCTGCCTTGACCATATTTTTGCCAAAGTCGGCAGAGAATGCTCTTCGTTTCTTCAAGTTGCTGAAAAAGAAAGCGCAAGGAGGATGGAACCCAGAATGTGAAGTCGTGTTCATGAAAATAAAGCACTGTTTAGTTTCCCCACCGGTGTTGTCTAAGCCAGAACCGGGAGAAGTCCTGATTTTGTACCTATATGTGGGAGAAGAAGTGGTAAGTGCAGTTTTAGTCAGAGAAACAAAAAATGGCCAAGTGCTAGTTTATTTCATAAGTCGGGCTCTACAAGGCTCAGAGTTGAAATATCAGAAGCTTGAGAAAATGACACTTGTCCTACTTACCACCGCACGACGACTTCATCCTTATTTTCAAGGCACTAGATTGTAGTCGGAATGAGTCAACCAATTCAGCAAGTTCTCCATAAACTTGATTTGGTTGGAAGAGTGATCAGTTGGGCCATAGAGCTGTCTGAGTTTAATATCATCTATGAAGCCCAGCATGCCATTAAATCGCAAGCCTTGGCGGATTTTGTGATGGAGTTAACCCCGTCAGTTAAAGGGGAGATCGGAGATGCTGAGACGTGGAAAGTTTTTGTTGATGGCTCTTCAAACATCAAAGGAAGCAGAGCTGGAGTCATCGTTGAAAGCCCAAAAGGAGTCTCGATGGAGCACTCCCTTTAGCTAAACTTCTCGACATCAAATAATCAAGTAGAATATGAAATGGTTCTAGCCGGATTAAGTCAAGCCAAAAAAACATGGAGCTAAGAAAATTCATGTTTCAACTGACTCAGCTCGTTGAGGCACAAATCAAAGGGACGTACAAAGCAAAAGGTCCTCTGATGGTAAAATACTTGAGAACGGTGAAAGAAGACATGGTTGACTTTGATGAGGTAACCATCACCCATATTCCTAAAGGAGAAAACCCCAGGGCTGATATCTTGTCCAAGTTGGCAAATACAAAAAGCCCGGGTAACTACAAAACTGTTATTCAACAAAGCTTATATGAGCTGAGTTGCATTATGGTTATCTCGGTAGCCGAAGACTGGAGAAAGCCAATTGTAGACTACCTAGAGAAGGGAGTCATCCCCGAAGACTAGAAGCAAAGACGTTGGTATGAGAAGCAGCCCTACACACGGTTGTAGAAGATTAGTTATACCACAAAGGCTTGCATCTGATGTTAAGGTGTTTGAGCTCAGAAGAGGCCGAGTACGTCTTGGTCGAGATACATGAAGGAATAAATGGTCAACACATAAGAGCTAAGGCTTTGGCCAGGAAAGCTGTACGAGTAGGGTATTAATTGCCAACGATGGAGGCAGATTCAAAGGATTATGTGCAAAAATGTGGCAGTTGTTAGAAACATGCCAGAATAATTTGGTCCCCTCCAGCTGAATTGTAGTCCATCTCAGCCCTGTGGCCATTTTTCAAGTGGGGTATGGATTTACTCGGACCATTCAAAGCAGCGCCATGACAATTACGATGGCTCATAGTAGCTGTCGATTATTTCACTAAGTGGATAGAAGCTGAACCCGTGGTGACAATCACCACGGTTCAAGTGCAAAGGTTCTTCGAAAGAAACATTATCTCCCAATTTGGGATCCCGACTGAGGTGGTGACGGATAATGGGACCCAGTTTATCGACAAGGGTTTCCAAGAAATGATGTCTAAATTCCAGATCACGCATCACTTTGCTTTGGTGGAGAATCCTCAATCAAATGGGCAGGCTGAAGCAGTGAATAAAATCATTGTTGATGGATTAAGAAAGCGAATGGAGGAGGCAAAGTCCAGCTGGGTTGAATAGCTGTACCCTGTCTTGTGGGGTTATCGAACCAGTATTCAAACATCAACCAGGGATACTCCATTCAGATTAACGTATGGATGTGAGGTTATGATCCCGGTAGAGATAGGCCAGCCCTCGTGGAGGAGAGTCAAGGCTCTTCAGGGAGAAGAGGAGAACAATGAAGCTTTGGCAGTAGAGTTGGATCTGATAGACGAAGTCAGAATCACGGCACATTACCGAGATATGGACACCAAACAACTCATTGCGGCCAAGTATAATAAAAAAGTGAAGCCTCAATAATTTCAGAAGGGTGACTTGGTGCTTCAAAGAGCTGACATAGGAAACAAAAAATGCCAGAGATGGAAAGCTTGCTGCAAATTGGGCAGGCCGTTATCGGATTAGAGAGAAGCTCGACAAATGAGCCTACATGATGGAGACTCTGAAGAAGAAGTTAATGAAAAGAACATGGAATGAAATTGAAAGTATATTACAGTGAAATCCCAGGTTCCATGTTCAGTTGATTTTGCTCAATACGTGGATAAACTGGAAGTATATGATAGTTAAATCCGAGTTCCGTGTTGAGTTTGATCTTTTTCACTTTAATTTCCCTTTTATGGGATTGTTTAAAGTCGACTATGTCGGTGAGTTCATTTGATTAAGTTTGTAATCATTTGATTTCAAATAAATGAAGAAATTCTAAGTTGAGAATCATGTTTCAAATTGTTTGAATCGTGCCAGTCATGAATAAAAAATGAATCTAGGGTAGTTAAACCCAATTTTGGATGAAGCATGGAGCAATGAATAAATGAATATAGGGTAGTTAAACCCATTTTCAAATCAAATGTGAATAAATGAACGAATGAAGTTGGGATTGTTGGAACCGTTTTCAGATAAGTGAAGGTATAACAAAGTGCCTTCTCAATTGTGATGCATCAAAGTTATATTCTGGGGTAATGAGATGAATTGTCATGCTGACCTTGATCAGGTTGAAATGTTTAAATTTTTGGTTACCAAACTGAATTTGAACATGTGACAGATTGCCCTTACTCCGGATTAGATTCTGGTCGAATGAGCTGGAATGTAATGTGACGGATTAATTAAAATCTTCATGAAAATGATACCTGGTTTCAATACTGGGTGAATATCTGAGCAGACTCTGTATGAACATTTTTGACTTTGGCCCAATCATTGATAGTGCATGCCGTAGGAGTTCAGCTCGATATCGAGGTTCAGAAACCGGATCTGCTCCAAGGTGTTGTCGAATAACTCTACTGTAGGTTAGAACACTCCGTGACATCGGACTTAGTAGTGCGAAGCTCATCCTCGGTTGCTTCTAGCTGGACTTCAAGCCGCTCATACATGGCCTAAATACGTTTCATTCATGGTTGATCATTTTCATGTTGCTCATGAAGTCGAAGAAGCTCCGAGTTCGCTATGGCCAGATCCGAGTTTGCCTTGGCAAGATCGGTCTTGGCCATCAGAAGCTCCTCACGCGTCTTGCCCTTCTCCGCCCTAGCCACTTGTAGCTCCTCTTTAGTTTTGTTTATCTCCTCATGAGCTTCGCCTTTCTACCTAAGAGCTTCATCCCTCTTTGCTCTAACCTGTTTTAGCGCTTTAATAGATTTGGCGTACTTTTTTTTGAACAAAGCCATGGTAGGAATCAATGTGGAGGCTTTCAGGGAAAACTTTTCAATATCCATCAGTTCTTGAAACTTGGCATCTCTCACGCAGTTTGGTTAACTGAAGTGCTTCGAAGCCTGGAGTGCATTGGCGAGCTCAATCGATACCCCTTCTTCTCAAAGGATTCCTTTGGAAAGCTGGGGAGGTGGAGGAACAGGGTCAAAAACTGGAGGAGGAGAAGGCGGCGTGACTTATGGAGCAAAGGTCCGAACAGCAAAAGCCGAGGCGACTTTTGTCCCTTGGGTTGGGATCTCCTTAGTACTTTTGGATTTCTTTGCTGGGATGTCCTTAGTACTTTTGGATTTCTTCGCTTGGCTTTCACGGGGGCTTGTCCCGGCTGCAGTCTGTCCGGCTCAGAAGCTGGGCGTTTCTTGGCTGTTCCAGTCCTAGGAGTCGTCTTGGTACGTTTCAACACGTTGAGAAATCGAGGCCTCCCCATACTCGGAGCTACAGGTAAAGAATACAAAGGTTGGTTATTTATACAATAGAAAACAAAGACACACAAATGAGAAATACAAATACAAAAAGGTCGTACTCTTTGCCGAACCCAACTCGACTTGGGACTGTGACATCAATGAGGCCACGCGTATTTTTCAACATGTGTGAGCAAGGAGGACACTGAGTCGGCTTCAGAGTCACTTATCTCGGTGTCCGTGAAGCGATAGGAGGAAGACGGAAGGTTGGAGTGGTCACAAGTCCAATATAAAAGGGATCTCCTTTCCGCATCGTTGGGGGAATTGAGGAACCACAATGGTTTCTCGGGCTCGGCAACGACTTTAAAGTAGCCGGCTTTAAATTTTTTGAAGGAATCAGAGTAAACGGTAAAATGTTTCTTATTGATCACACCTCGGAGGGAGATGCGACCCTTCCTTTTTGTGAGCTCTTTATCAGTTCGAGCTGTGTAAATGGCAAACAAGGTAAAGAAAAGAGGAACTGTACAAGGTATAGTTAAATCTTTACACAGACGCTCAAAAGCCAAGGTAAAACCCCAATTGTTAGGGTGAAGCTGGGTAGGAGCGAGATGAAGGTGATTTAGAACCGCAATTTGAAACTCGGTAAATGGAAATAGAACGCTGAGCCGGGGTAATCAAATCCCGGGAGAAAAAGAAAAAAGGTGGGTGCTTCCCCTCCTTACAGGAGCAAACGGGCTCATCCCCAAGGGGTAGACGAAGAGTGCAGTTTTCTATATCATTGACAGGGAGTCGGGCAACTTCTGCTAAGGCCATCTTGGACATAGTACTTAGCACCTCATGGTTAATCCACGGGTACTCGTTCATCAAACCCTTTGGGGAATAAGGGGAACCCAACTCCTCCGAGTAAGATCCCTTAGAGTGGGGTGAAGAAGGGGAAACCATTTATACCTATAATAAGGAAGAAAAAAAATTAGTAAGTGGAAGACATACCTAAATCAGGAAAGCTATTACTTGATGGAGAAAAAGTTGATAGACTGGGATGACCTGGCTACCATTAGCCGGGATGGATACGGAGACTAAGTTATGGCAACAGGAGTCTATAGTGGCCTCGGCTAAAGAATCAAGATCGTCCTCAATAAATTTGGAATAGATACAATCGTAACACGGACCGACATATCCCTCCGGGGAGGATCTCGAGTTAGTTTGATGAATATCCTCTTGTTGAGCAATGTGCGATGCCGGGATGGATTTGACCCAATACCAGCTCTCAATTCGTGGTAGTGGACTAGTTTTACCCTCACCCTGATTTCTAGTTTCACTCTAGCTCCTAGTTATTGAAGGCCGAGACCTCTTGTTACTCCCCCCACTATGCCTTCCACGAAGCAAGGTCTCTTGTTTCTCTTCTACAGAAGGGGGAATACCCCAAAACCAGTACCGGGCTCCAGGAGGGACTGTTCGACACAATTCCTCCTCCTCCTCCTCTGGAGTTAGTGCATCTCGACTCGATGACAGCAAAGGATTAACCTTATCCATTGCTACTAGAAAGCAAAACCCAAAGAGACACAAGGTGCTCGATAAATAGGTAGGATAGGGGGCTATAACTAGACGATTTTATGCTTGATAAAGATGACACTATGCTCGATTGCAAAAATAGAACGCCAAACAAGATTTATGGCAAAACAATGGAAGAAGCAAGAATCAAGAACAAGGGTTTATATTCAAAGTGATGAACACAAAAACCAACAGCTACCCAGGAACCCGAAGGCCAGAAACCCAGAAATCAAAGTGATTGAAGAAACATATTGAGAAGTAAGAGCAAAATAACACGGAATCTGCAAACTTTACAACAAAAACAAAAGAAGCAGGAAGCAATGGCGAAAAGTACCTGATATTAAGAAGGTGTAGGAACCCTAAAGATGCGAAATAGAAAATCGTAAGAAAGCAAATCTCCAGAGAAAAGTAGAGGTTTCTGGGAGGAAAAAGAAAGCAACAAATGTGAAGTGGTGAAAACGGAGGGAAAAGGTGAGTATATAAATGTAACCGTTGAGGATACGAATCCGAAGAGTCGTGGGCAAAAGAGACAATTCACCCAAAAAGTGATGATGATGTACGTGAAATGATTTATGCATTTAATGTGTACAGTGTGTGCATTTAATGTTCACAAATGCCGTAGATGGATAAGTGTGGCATTTTTTACTTTTTGGTAGTCGAGAGTGGCCAGCTGTAAATTTGTCATGATGATATAAGAAGAGGAAGCAGAAGCCCACTCGGGTATATTCAATCCCTCAAATTCTATCCCGGTTCATTCAGCATACATCATCAATAAGTGGGATCAATGAAGATGATATCAGACGGTATATGAAGGACAAGCAAATTAAGCTGATTCCTGCTCATGATGATCCGGATTGGGGGAAACCTGGTGCTAGAACATGGGAACCCAGAAGCCCGAATGTTGATGCACAAGAAATCCAAACAATCATAAACAGAAACAGAGTTCAAAACGAATTAACCCGGATTATACATCTGGGGGCAAGATGAAGCAAGAATATGAATAAGTCTAGAGTCCGCGAAAACTCGGATAACGAATGAATCAACCCGAATTGTATGTTTGGGGGGAATTTACAAGCTGAATGAAGATCAAATTGAAACAACTTAGATATGATATCCGGGGTAGACAATAAAGGCACCCCGACAGTCTAGAGACCTGAACTACCAAGCTGGGGGGGCAACTGTTACGGATCTATATTAGGGCCATGTACGATATGGCCCAACAAGGGGCAATCCATATCAAAATCAGCCTAAAATAAAGGGAGATCCTAATTGACCTATAATCAAGGCACTAATCAAGGAATATCATAATCAAGGATGACAACCTGCAGGTGTGGCGGCACAAAACTTGGGTTGTAAGGCGCACATGGCCCATCAATCCAAGCCCTAAGGTAATCTCTATAAATAAGAGGTTAACGTAAAAGGTACATACATTCATTCTATTCTCATTTACTATTCAGTCGTCACTGTGCACACACACCACCCCCTTTTGGCTAAATGCCTATATGTGCATAGTGATCGATAAATCTCTTTGGTATCTGCCTCATAGATATCTTGGAGAGTCACCTAATCCAATATCAATACACTAGTCCTTTGGGCTAGATATCTATGCTCTTATACAGAACAAAGGGTAAATTAATAAATAAAATTTTTAATTAAAAATATTTTCATAGAATAATCTTAACGGTGTTAACCATCGGGACCTAATCGCATGTTTCCAAAATAGAGAAAGGTCAGTGAGATCAAGGCAATATGTAAGAGAGGTTAAATTATTATACTCTTTAAAAAAAAAAAACTCACTCGTTATATATGTTTTTTATTATTATTCACACACACACATATATATAAAATTCCCTTTATTATAATTTCTAACGAATATTTTCTTTTAATTATTTTGGGATGTTTTCTTTTCCCTTTCATAGTAAATGTTTATTTGCTAAAATATATGCATACTAAATCTGAAAAAAAGAAGACAGTTTACATATTAACAATGGTAATTACATAATAAAAAATATTATTTCATCCTTGCTGCGATCATATGGGGAAAATTAGCTTTATATATGGACTAAAGCTGATCCATGATCACAGTCTTTAAGCATTTAAAATGTTTGGTCATTACAAGCACCTCATTTATCATTGCAAGCATTCTGACTTGACATTAAAAGCACCTTCACTTGTGATTACAAGAATCCCCATTTGTCAACTTGTCAATAATGATTGAATTAACAACATCAATAATATTTGCACAAGAAAAAAAATCAAATAATAAGGCTATCTTTTTACACTCAACCATGAAATGAAGTTGCCCCTTGCAAATAAAAATGAAAAATATATTATAACTTTAATTTTGAAAAACCCACTCTAAAAAGTTGACACTATTTTAAATAAGTACAGTATTTGTTAGAAACAAACCACTTAAAATACCTAAATATACACAGAATGTTGCTTGGCTTTCCAACTTTGGTACACAAGTCAATATCAAACTTATTGACACCAAAGTGTCCATCCCTTTTCAATTCTCAAGTTAATCTTCCTTTTCTTTATTTCGTTCTTTTCTTTGTTTTGTTTTTGTTTTGTTTTGCTGTTTTCGCTCCTGCCATTAAAAACCAGATCAATAAAAAAGTAAATCAAAGTAAGATTCTTTGGAAAAAGTAAAGCAGCAAACATATAAACTAGGCTACGTTTTAAATCTCAGTTTCCCGCCTCTGTACATGTAATATCATATCATACAAGTCAAAAGGCATGTGAGTGAAGCATGTTAACTAAGCTCAAAGCATGGAAGACTAACAGGGCAGACATTAAGTTAGAAAACAGATCTTAGATCTTCTAGCATTTGTGATGAAGTGGATCAGGCCCAAAGGAAACTAAATCGCCTGTCTATTATTGATCCACTAAAAAGTCAATTACAATATATCTTTGTACACTTATATATATAGGCAGCAGTACCCCTAAATAAATAATAATAAAATAATCACTATATTCTTACACTCCCCCTCAAGTTGGGAACTCTATATTTAAGAGTGCCCAACTTGCCAAGAATTTAAGTATGTTATGGCCCTCCTAAGGCTTTTGTTAAAACATCTGCTATTTGTTCTAGAGGGACTCTAGAGGGCTATACCTACTCTTCAAATCTCTCTTGTCAGTATCTCAGCTCTACTGTACACTCTGCGGTTTGTTGGGCGGTCGGCGGCTTCTTGTGTCAACTGCGTCTTCATCTCATCCAAGTCCAGTAAGAGGTAAGTGTGTATTTTTGTTTTGGCACACATGCATAATCAAGGGTTATAGGTCCCGGGTTTGAGGGAGTGAATCCAGTTCAGTTAGCTTGTACCTAAAGTTTGTGTCTAATATGGGTTAAGGGTTAAAAGAATTGGGATGTGTCTCTGCGACTTGCTTAAACTTTTAATAGGATAGTTCGTACTTCCTTCTTAAGGTTTGGTTTCAAGAGCCTTTAGTGGATACCAAGGGGGTCTTAAGATTGTGAAGTCCTATATCGATTGGAAAGACGAACAAATCATGCTTTATAAGGGTGCAGAGACCTTTCCCTTGTGGACGCATTTTGATGGGTGTAACGAAACCAGTCGAAAACAAAAACCTTGAGGCCTTGTGTGTATCAATGTTTAGATTGTTAGGGAAGGATTAAATTTATTTATGTATTTTTCGCTACCAATGTTTTTAAATTTTATGGCCTTGGTTCTGGTTGTTAGTTTGAAATTGATTTCATTAGTCGCCCTATGTGTCATTAATTTTTTATATTTCGGTCAGAGAAACTAGATCCTATATTATATTAAGGATTTGAGGTACTCCCTCCAGTCTTAATAATAGGACATGTTTACCAAATTTTGGAGAGATTAAGGATATTAATTAAATTAGTTAATTATACTTGTTTTACCAAAATGCCCTTATTTAAACACTGATTGGCTAATTAACTTAGTTTCAGTACAAACAACTTTGCTAAGCAACTCCCCCCGGCACGCTGCTGAGGGATTTTTATTTTTTTGCCTACGAGATTTTTATTTTTAATTATAAACTACATAATTATATTTTCTTAGAATTTTTTGTTCTTTTTTTGTTTGTTTGAAATAACCTTAATAATTATTAGGCCCAAGTTTTTCATTTATAAATGATACGCTTCGTTTTAATATTTTACATATTAAATATTGATATTAAATTATTTTATTAAAAAAATAAAAGTAGTAGAATTGAGTTATATGTGACATTAATGAATTGCAAGCATTACTCACTTTATACAATATATATGTGCATTTTAAAATTATTATTGTGTTTAATGATATTGAGAAAATATCAATAAGGGTATTTTGAGGGAAAAGAATTGACAAAAATTAGAACTTTGACCTATCATTAGGAACAAAATAAACCCCCAAATGATGAGAGGAGGGAGTAGTATATTAAATCACGCAACTAAACTTTTTTGTCTTTCTTTTATGTCTATTATGACAAAATATTTTTTCTTTCTTTTCAGTTTTTACTTATTGAAGTTACTTTTAATGTAATTCTTCTATGTTTTTACTAATGTTGTAAGGTCGATAAGACTTGCATTCTCTATATATCTGATGTTATAATCCAATGAAACCAAATCAGCAAGTAATGGTTCGTGAAGTCTGAGCTTCAAATCAATATAGAGAATTAATTATCTTTGATTGATTCTATTATACCTTACTTTTCTCTTGCATCCTTTGATACTAAGTTTCCTGGTACAATCATCACTCCCTATGTGTATAATCATTGCTACTCAATGTTGTCTCCCGCAACTAATTACAGTTTCATGAAGGCCAATGTTGATATATTGCACATCATCCAATTAGGTCCTACCTTCACTAGTGGAAAAAAGGCTTTTAAGACCGGACAAAAAAGGTACATTAGGACCGGACCCGCGAGCAGTCTTGTTCCAGGCGGTATTAAAAGTCGACCTTTAAGACCGGACTTTTACACGGTCTTAAAGATTTTCTTTAAGACCGGACATTTTAAACCTTCGGTCTTAAAAGTCGTACTAAATAAATATCGACCGCTCTTAAAAGATCCAAATATTAAGACCGGACAAATATCAATCCGGTCCTAAAGATAGAGGACTCTAAGACCGGAGGACTAATTACCCGGTCTTAAAAGACTGACTTTCAAGACCGAATTTTTCAATGGACCGGTCTTAAAGACCAACTTTTAAGACCGGCTTAACACCTTTAAGAGCGGTGTTATATATACATCCGGTCTTAATATTTGAACATTTAAGAGCGTATTTTTATTTGCGGTCTAAATTTTCCCGTATTTTTCCCTGTTATGTTCTTTCTGATCAATATATATACACAAATCCACCATCCAAAACAGCACATAAAAATCGATATACTTTAAGCTACAAGCTATGAACATGAATAAATTGAATTGGGAAAAAGAATACAAATATTATCCACCATGAGTTATGTGGCCTCTTAATTAAGTCTAAAACAACTAAAGTAATTTATACAATAAGCTAACATATAACTAATTACAAAGGCAATGAGTTACAATACATGCAGCACGTAATTCAACATACAAATGTAGTCCAATATATTATTCACCATGCCTTCATTTGATTCCCACCCAACAACGTAACATGCATCCTCTTTTATAACATGCCCCTTTGAAACGGATCCTGCCACAAAAACAAAACAAGAACAAATTCATATTCAATGATGACATTGTTTAATTAAGAACATAGAAGGAATATAATAATAGTTAAAACCTTAAAGTTTTCTAAGAATTCTGCATATGAATATTAATTACCTTATGAATTGACACTTTTATAAAGTGATATCCTCCCATATCCCTTCTTGATGATCATTTCTTATGCCGGGTTCATTATCCGCTTCATCTTCTTCGTTCATGTCCGGTAGACCCCTTGTAAAAGGAGTACTCTCAGGAAGATCACCATAATTTGAATGACTTTCCTCATCAATATCAATGACCCTCTTTCCTTGGAGAGCTACGAGACCACATTTTATTTTCTTGATCGGTGATATAGAACACTTGTTTTGCATGATCTGCCATAATAAAAGGTTCATCTCCAAAACTTCTACTATTGACATCGACTAAAGTGAATCCTAGTCGATCGATCTGAACACCATTATTGACATTAACCCACTTGCATTTGAAGATGGGAAATCTAACTTTGACATAGTCCACCTCCCAAATCTCTTCAATAACCCCATAATATGGCATGACTGCCAATTTAGGCCTCTTGTCTTTCGAACTGGAGAAGTGCATAGATTCAGCCTCTAACATAACACCACTGTTCTGGACTGTGCTCCTATCATCTAGGGACTTCGTGTAAAATGTATAACCATTGATCACATACGAATTCCAACTTATGACATCAACCTCAGGACCACGTGCTAACCATTTCATTGTCTCAGAAACACATTCAGATCCCTCGACCTTTTGTTTGAACCAGTTTGCAAAAGTTTTGTTATGCTCCCTAATCAACCTTTGTTCGGTCATTCGATGGTTCTCTTTCCTTACAGCCTCTTTATGTGCAGATATGCTGGCTTGAACTTCATCAACATTATTCAAGATGTATAAGTGGACTTGTGACAATTCATCACGATCCACACTCTTTACCGAAGCCCCACGTCTACCCCCTTCAGCATGCTGACGTTTTGGAAGCCCAATATGTCTTACTTTGGCCAAATAATTTTGACAAAATTCCATGGCCTCTTCAGAAACATATTTCTGAACAATTGATGCTTCTGGCCGGTACGCGTTCTTCACATACCCTTTTAGGAATTTCATAGATCTTTCAATAGGGTACATCCACCGTAAATGGATAGGGCCGCACAACTTTATCTCCTCACTAGATGAATAATGAGATGAACCATGATGTCAAAAAATGAAGGAACAAAAAGCTTCTCAAGGTGGCACAAGATAAGATATCCTTCATTCTCCAATTCATCCAACTTTTCAATCTTGAAAACTTTACTACAAACCGCATTGAAGAAGAAACAAAGTCTAGTCAAAACGACCCGAAGATCATATTCGGCAATCCCTCGAATAGCTACTGGGAGTAGCTGTTGCATCAAGACATGACAGTCATGAGACTTTTGGCCTACTAATTTCAAGTCCTTCATCGAGACAAGCCTCTTAAAATTTGAAGAATACCCGAGGGAACTTTTGTGCCATGTAAACACTCACAAAAGCTTCGTTTCTCATCCTTAGACAAAGTATGAGAAGCCGGGGGACAATAAGTTCTCTTCCCATATGGCCTTGGATGCAAGTCTTCGCGTATTCCCATTGCTTGCAAATCCAATCTTGCCTTCACACCATCCTTCGAACTACCTTGTATGTTGAGAAGCGTGCCCACAATACTATCACATACGTTCTTCTCCACATGCATGACATCAATACGGTGTCTCACATCAAGATTGCGCCAATAGGGAAGATCAAAGAATACAGATCTCTTCTTCCATATATTTGTTTCTTTTCTACTCTTTCCAGGCTTACCGAAGATGACACGATATTTTTAACCTTTTCATACACTTGCTCCCAGTCAATGCCACCGGAGCTTCTTCATACTCTTGGCCACAAAAAAGGCCTTCTTTAATCGACGATATGGGTGGCCCCGTCTAAGAAATCTCCTATGTCCAAGATACACCGTCTTTCTTCCATGTTGAAGTTGATGGTAGCATGTGCCTTCTTCACAAACCGGACATGCTTTATGGCCTTTTACACTATACCCTGACAAGTTCCCATATCTTTGGGAAGTCGTTTATAGTACAAAATATCATGGCTCTCATTCTAAAGACCTCCTTCTTGAAAGAGTCAAAAACATCGACACCTTCTTCCCACAACTCCTTCAAGTCTTCGATCAAGGGCTCTAGGTAAACATCTATGTCATTTCCGGGTTGTTTTGGTCCCGAAATCAACATAGACAGCATGATGTACTTTCGTTTCATGCATAACATAGGAGATAAGTTGTAAACAATCAGGACTACGGGCCATGAGCTATGTATGCTGCTAAGGCTTCCATAGGGATTCATTCCATCCGTGCTAAGGGCAAGCCTGAGGTTCCTAGGTTCTTCGCCGAAGTTCGGAAATAATTGATCGATCTTCTTCCATTGAGAAGAATCGGCCGGATGTCGAAGCTGTCCATCCGAAATCCTCTCATCTGCATGCCACCTCAGATTTTTTGCATCATTTTCATTCGCAAACAACCGCTTGAACCTTGGTATGATTGGAAGATACCACAACACTTTTGCAGGCCCCTTATCTGACTTGTACCGTGGGGTTTCACATATCGGACAACTCTGCTTCTCTTCAAACTCTTTTCTATATAATACACAATCATTCGGGCATGCATGGATCTTTTTGTACTCCATCCCCAGTGGACAAAGTATCTTCTTAGCATCATAGTAGCGATGCGGCAACACGTTATCATCCGGAAGCATGTCCTTCAAAGCCTCAAGCAATTCTGAAAAACTCTTGTCGCTCCATCCATGACGTGCCTTCAAGCTTACCAATTTCAATACAGCGTTCAACAATTGGTATTTTTACACCCACGGTATAGCATGTGATCGCTCAAAATCCTCTTCTCCTACATCACGGATAATGTCCTCTATGCGATCATCCATATCCGTGTCATTATCATCAAAGGCCACTTCCCATGTTGTTTCCCACTTGATGGCACTTGTTCACCATGCCATACCCATCTTGTATAAGTCTTACAAAATCCGTGACAAATTAAATGTGTGCGTATAACTTCAGGACATAGTCGACACTCATTCAAACATTTTACACAAGGGCAATAATACTTCCCCCCATCATCATGGGCATTTTGTTTAGCAAATTCTATAGATTCCCTAACCCCATTCGATATTCAATACTCGTTCGTAAAGCATCTATCCAACTGTGATCCATAGTAGAATTCCTATATATTATTTAGACGAATTAAGAATTACTTTTGGTCATAAATGCATCACAGTGAATCCAAGAACCAAAATAAATGCAAGACGAGGAAATTAAATGCGGGGATGAAGGTCTTGTGGACTAACTTTGTAGCATATGCGTTTGCTTGAGTCGTCTTACTTCTCCGCTCACGAACGTTGATGTTGCAGACAAGACAGCAAGAGTAACCTAAAAACACTTGTTGGTCAGTTGGGTAGGTCTAAAGTGCAAATATAATCTTCAAAAAACAATATTCGTTAACAATAGAGAATACCCATAACAACATTACACCGATTTCGTTAAACCCATGAAAAACCAAGAACGATAAGCTGGAAAGTAATAAAGTTTTAACCGAAACATCTCTTACTGCTTCGTCTATAGACGTTTAGCTAAGGAACCAGAGAGTGATTGTCGAGAGAGGTACGCGAAGCAGCGACGAAGCGAGAGGAAATTTCGAGTCGGAACACAGTATTCACTTTCGGCGCGACAAGAGTTCGAGAGGGAAATTTAATTTTTCCGCGCGACAAAGATACCTTATTTAGCTTTTTGGATTTTATTAATACCGGTTATTAATTAAATGTCCGGTCCTAAAGATACAACTAACATTTTAAGACCGGAGTTTTAAAATTATCCGGTCCTAAAATTTTATTAGATTTTTAAGTTTTAAGACCGGAGGTTTATAAAACATCCGGTCCTAAAATTCAAATTATCTTTAGATCCGTTACTTATAAAATAAAATGTCCGGTCTTAATGGCCTTCGTGATTGGTATATTAAATCAATAAAATAAATGATATTTTTTGGACAAAAAATAAAGCAAAATTGGAGAATAAGTTTCTTTAATGAATTCTTGGAGAAGAGCCAAAAATTCATACGGTGTTCTTAATGTTTCTTACATTACTTCAGAATATATACACAACAACAAAAACACAAATGAAAAACAAGCTGAATATTATCATCCACAAGAATCGATGAACAACCTCGGCGATTTCGGCGTGAAGAGCATTAATTTCCCGGGAGATCGGCAAGTTGTTGTCTTATTCTCTCCACCCGCAATATGAATGGATCATTACGGGAGAGCGGAGAGGGGTCGAGGTAGGCGCGGCTGGGGCCAACGAGGTTGGAGAGGGGATTACGAACATCTGCATGGCCGGCTTCAAGATGACGGTTGAACTCGGCAAGGAAAGGATCGGCGAAGGATCGAGGGGGTGCGGCATGAGCAATCTCTTCATCATCCGAAGAAATAACAATGGGTCCAACGACCCGAGAGTCTTCGAAACAATACGGCGCACTGTCATTGGAGGAGCGCACCATATAATGATCTAGCCATGGCACGAGAGTGAGGCGTGTATGCACCCCTACGAGCATTTTGCTTGTATCTAACCATGGTTTGAGGATTTGAGAAGTTGGGGCGAGAGCTAGGAAGTGAGGAGTTAACAAGGACAAAGAGGTAGTGTGTGGAGTATATAAAGACAGGATGGCGGGAGAGATAAACATCGATGATGAATTCGTCATTTTACTTTTATACAAACTTTTAAGACCGGACTTTTATCTTATATCCGGTCCTAATTTTAATTCAATTACTTTTAAGACCGTCCTTTTATCACATATCCGGTCCTAAAACTCATTTAAGACCGATATATTACTTGGTATCCGGTCCTAAAACTAATTTTTAATTCAATTACTTTTAAGACCGTCCTTTTATCAAATATCCGGTCCTAAAACTCATTTAAGACCGATATATTACTTTGTATCCGGTCCTAAAACTCATTTATTTTTATATTTCAATTTATTTTTTCAAGTAAAAATCTTTGGTTAAAAATATTACTTTTAAGAACGGATCTCACACGTATCCGGTATTAAAAGTTCATTCTTTTCAAGAGTCCCTTCCCCATTGTTGAAATGAATTCGAGTCTCTTCGGCTTCCACATAAACTTCCCAACTAGGCGTCTCCTCGTATTCGAGCAAATATGCGTCTCCTCGTTAATGTTTCCGGCGTTTGACATTCTTCAGGATGGGTTATCTATTTAAACCCGTTGTTACTTTCTTAACATTCATCTCCATCTCCTCCTAGAACCTCCACCGTAATGGCTTCTCCACCACGACGAGGTCCTCCTTCAGGCGAAATCTGAGGCACCTCCATATCCTCCTCCGTTGCCTCCGAAACCGAACTTCGGCGAGATCTTTGGAGCACCTGATAGCCGCGTCGATCATATAGACCGAAGCTTGGGCAAACTGTTTCAGGTCTATCACGCCGTCAACAACAAGCTGAAAGCGGTACTCGACGCCAATGACGTTGAGTACCATACCTCTGATGACGACGTCTCCGACCATTCCCTCCCCTCCGACAACGATGGGGAGGATTAGAATTTTTAAGTTTTTTTTTGTACTGCTGCCTTACGAGGCAGCAGAAAAAAAAATTATTAAATAAAATTTTTATTTCCCAATCGCCTTCCTTGTTTGTCTTTAACTTTATGTTCTTTTTTCTCCGACAACAAGAACAAACAAAACATTGTCCTATTCGTGGTGATCAATCTTAAAAATTTGCAGAATAAAGTTAACAGTTGCGACCATACAAAACAAAACAAAAAAACATTATTTACCTTTTTTCGAATAAAAACAAACAGAGTGACGACTATTCTCAAGTTTGGACCATCGTTGTCTTCCCCTCTACTTTTCCAGATGTGATGAAAATTTTCAGTGTCGTTTTCGTTATCTTCTTTCTTTTTCCGAAAAAAGAAAAGGGACACCGATGACGTTCTTCACATCCAGAAAAGTTGAAACGAGAACAACGAAGCACAAAACTTGAGAAGAACGCCAGAAACATGGTTGCCTTGAACCCTAACGATATGTCTAAAAATCGAGTCACCAACTCTATTTAAATGAAGAATATTAGGACCGGACGTATAATAAATCCTCGGTCCTAAAAATTAAGCCTTATTTTAAAATTTAAAGTTAGGAGCGGACAACTAACAAATATACGGTCCTAAAGGTTTCGGCAATCTATTAAATAAAATGAAGACTTTTAAGACCTGACTACTAACAAATATACGGTCCTAATATTTTAGCCGTATATTTTCTATACTTTTAGGACCGGATATTTGACATACATACGGTCCTAAAAGTCTCTACCCATATTTTTAGAATTAGACGAAGACTTTTAGGACCGGATATTTGTTAAATATACGGTCTTAAAATGGACGAAGACCTTTAGGACCGTATATTTAACAAATATACGGTCCTAAAAGTCTCTACCCAAATTTTTAGAATTAGACGAAGACTTTTAGGACCGGATATTTGTTAAATATACGGTCTTAAAATGGACGAAGACCTTTAGGACCGTACTTTTAACAAATATACGGTCCTAAAAGTCTCTACCCAAATTTTTAGAATTAGACGAAGACTTTTAGGACCGTATATTTATTAAATATCCGGTCTCAAAATGGACGAAGACCTTTAGGACCGCACTTTTAACAAATATCCGGTCCTAAAAGTCGCGAATACTTTTCAGAGCCTCATCTGGCTCATTTTCAACATCCGCCTGTACCTCAAATTTCAAGCACTAAATAGCTTTATCCACCATCCCATTCATTCGGAAACCCAAAATGGACACACACAAATTGTTCGAAAAAATAAACAAATTTATTATTGAATTACATTGCTATATTTACAAATGAATGAATTAGCTAGTCGAAAAAATAAACAAATGTACAGAAGGCTATTGTTGCTACAACATCATATATTATTTACAAATGAATTAATTTAGGACATTAATTATTGTCTTGACTTGGATTTTCTAAGACTAGTTTATACAGATATTCACAAAAAACCTCGCGTATGTGCTCGATTTCATCATCATCAAATGGCTCTTCACAGGCAAACCTCTGTAACATCAAAGACAGAAACAGAAATAACATATTATGTGCATATTTCATATGTAACATTAAGCCATCGATGGTGAATTCAGCCATAACATCTTACCCTTAAAGTGACTTTAGTGTTTCCCTCCGTCACAATATCATATAAGTGTTTCATGACGTACGGGCCACATAAGTTCGATCCTTCCGGTTGCCGACGGGTCTAAAAATAACAATAAATATATATAAGAGCATATATAGCTTACTGACCAACTTCAGAAGGCAATTATGCCATGTCCAATTATGTACTAACCTTAATTTTGTGCCATTTAGGATCTGTGAGCTGAGCACCACGCTTTTTTTTTACCTCAACACGGAAGGTCTTCATGGCACTATCATCAAAATCACAAATTTATCAGTAATGTTCACTGAAAATTCACAACAGAGATTTCAGACAAGACAATCAAAATGACATTCTTACTTGGTGATCATCTGCTTCAACGTAGTCGATGGATCGCTGTGAGTGGAGCATAAGAAGATAACATAATGCAACTCCATGTTCATGACGACCAACTGCCAGTGGTTGCTGAAAATTCACAGCAGTAAAGTACTCAGTGATATATATATATATGTAGCATAATTATATTAAGTGAATTGCAGACAAGTATATATGTACCCGAGCCAATGTGGAAACAAGTACACCTTTCTTTGCACTTTACACAACCTATTTGATATGTACTCCTGTCTCAATTCCAGAGGTAGTGTTGTGCTTGCATACACTGGGCACAAGAATCCAAAATCCGAAATTCTGCCCTGTTGAACCAGTTTCTCGTGCATGCACCTACAAGAATGACATCGATGAGGGAATTAGTATATATGTATATATGTGTGTCTAAACGGTGCATTTCAATTATGTAATCAAGGAAGAAGATACTTACTTCATAAATATTTGAACACATGGACTAGTAACCTCCTTTCCAGGAAGCAGCATGGACTCTACATCTTCATTATCAATGTAAACCGGTTCAGGATGAGGGAGGCCTAGTACTTCATCGACAGGCCACGATTTATCTTTAAACCATTTTTGGGCTACCAAATCTTGTATTTTTTCCTTGGCCGTCAAGTTAGCAGTAGGGGTGGAGCTTGAGGAGGGGTGGAGCTTGAGGAGGGGGAGCTGGAGCTTGAGAGGGGGTGGAGCTTGAGGAGGAGTAGAGACATCTACAAGCTTCACTGGCCAAGAGATGAAGGTTCCCTTGACATCACTCACAACCTTCAGCTCATCAGTTGGGAGAGGGACAGTGCATCAAAGATCACCTCTTCAAGCGACACTCGACTTCATCATCAGCCATTTGTTCGTGGTGTACAGTTGATCCCAAGTTGTGGACAGTCCCTTTAGCAACCAATTGTCTATGACCATCACGATCCTCCACATACAGATGACAAGGTTTCTCTCTGACTGTCCAACAATGCAGCTCCCTCTAGTGCTCTGCTGCTGCATAGGTGCAGCTGAAGGTGTCAAGGGATCCACACTGGTCTCTGGCCGAGAGCTCAGGAGGAACTTCATTTTCTCCATCTCCTCCTTCATCTTGCTCATCTCAGATTGAAACATCCTCAATGTAGCATCTTTCGCCGCTGATTCCTCACTTAATTTGGCCAGCGTCTGATCCATCTCCTCCCGGGTAACCATACTTTGTCTGTGGCGTTTGGATTTACCAAAGTATTGCTTTAGGCCTACCCGTCCTCCAATCCCCTTACACGCCCTGAGTGATCTGGTTTTCCGGTCGCAGCGGTCAGAACATCATTCCTCCCGTCCGACGCAAAAGATCCCTCTGCCTCTTTCTTTTTAAGATCTTTCTGTAAGATACAGATAACGAGAAGCTTAGTGATGAAACATGTTTAGTAAGTAAAAAATAACAATATCGATACTTACAATTCGTTCAGCAACTACACGAGTTTTTTCACTCGTGTAGGCGCCGCTTGGCTTTGCCGAATATACAACCAGAGCTCCTCGCGACGTATTGGAGATGGCGGCTGGTCAACTACCGTAGAAGGATTGGATTCAGCTTCATCTTCCAATCTCTTCCGTTTGGCTGCCATCAAATCTTTTTTCGGCCTTTTCATATCCGCCGCGAGAAGCCTGTGTGGGCAATCATTCTTTCTCCCAATCTCTGATATTTTTCCCTTATTTTACGTGAATCGGGATTGAAAACAACTATATATCAATTATGAATTCCAGCCATGTCACTAACAGAAATTAGAGAACTTCGCTTGATATGAACGTCAAACATTAGTCAAATTCACTTCATCAAGTTTCAACATTTTACTTAAGGAAGATGTAGCATTGTAGAAGAAATTGGGAAAACCAAAGGAAAGGGAGTTGCAGAAATGCTGCCAACTCGGTCAATTCATTCATTCATCATAAATGGTTCCTACACATATTAGAATAACTAACTAACTAACAGCAACGTCTAACCATGGCCATTACACAGTTTACATATCAAACTTGCATGGAACTAGGACATGCTCCTCTCATGCAGGACAAAGGCAGCAAATGTATACTTCTATTCACACACCAAACCATTTAACTAACAGGATTAGATGTACACAATAACATTCACATATCCTCACAGGTTAATAAGCAAACAAAAGTGCAAACAAAACTAAATATAACTCACGAGCTTCGAGGAGTGGTCCGCTTCGAACAAATTGTTGCCAAGTTTGTTCATCAAGAAATTTGTACTTGTCCCGGGGTTGATGGTCGGGCTTCTCCTCGGCAAAAATATAAGTGTTAGCCGAGAAAGGTCTTAAACTTCTGAACCGCTCGGCACAATAAGACAATGTTGAGTCTTTCAACTTCTCAGACTCAGGGACAGTGAATGTAAGCCGGATAGTGTCCCACATAGGATCCTTTATTGTTTTTGGTCCACATTTTTCCACTCATCAGTCAAAATGCTAACCTTGCTGCGTACTAGAGCGCCGACAAAACTAGTATATGTGCTTTTATTAGGACCGAAAGGTTGCAAATTTTCATCAAAATGAATCTCGAGCTTCGTCCCGAATTCCGACTAAGGGATACTTCCATCATTCGTGTGCCGCTTCTACCACGGCGTGCACCGCGCTGAGGAGGCTCAATGTGAGATGAATAGGGTTCGTTTGTCCGACCCTCCCCAGGCAAACCAGTATCTGGAGTTTCAAGAACACGAGTGGAATCGTTTTCACCGTTCATTTTCAAGACAGTAAGAGAGGAATGCCCGAGAAAATGAGGGAGTAACAGAGGCTAACGGTACGCGGGGCGAGGAAGAGAGGTAATGGAACAGGAAGGGTTTCGCAACGTGAACAGGGGTTCTTCAGTGAGAGTGTGAGAGTGACAAAAGCTTCCGCGTGAAGTTAACGTTTGGCGCTTCATTTTTAAGACCGGACAAATACACATATACGGTCTTAAAAGATAACCTTTAAGACCGATCTCTATATATGTCCGGTCTTAAAATTAATTAATTTTTATTCAAACTTTAGTACCGGCCAATTTTTTGTCCGTTCTTAAAAGTCTAACTTTTAAGACCGGTCATTCTGTAACTATGGTCTTAACATTTATTACTTTTTTATTTAAACTTTAGTACCGGACAAATTTTAAGTTCGGTCTTAAAAATCAAAGTTTTAAGACCGGCTTTTATATATGTTCGGTCTTAAAACTTTAATACCTTTATATTTATATTTTTCCGTATTATTTTGGAGTGTAGAAAATATAAGTCTGCCTTGATGAGATTTCTCCATAAAAGTATTTGATATTTCAATTTTTTTATTAACATTTTTAAGACCGGTTGTTATTTTAACAGGTGTGGATAAAATCTATAAAAAATTGATCAAATAAGAAGTTCTTTATATTTACAAATATGCCACCGGTCACAGATTTAGGACCGGTCGATACTTAGTCCGGTCTTAATGAGGCGTCCTTCATTGTGTAAGAAGTTCTTTTTATTTACAAAACTGCCACCGGTCACACCATTAAGACCGGTGCTTCGATTATCCGCTCTAAATGAGGCGGTCTTATAGCCCTTCATTGTTTAAGAAGTTCTTTTTATTTACAAAACTGCCACCGGTCACACCTTTAAGACCGGTGCGTCGATTATCCGCTCCAAATGAGGCGGTCTTAAAGCCCTTTTTTCAATCGACCCTTATTCATCATTTTTATGGACTAAAAATGACCTTTTTTTTGTCAGGGACCAAAATGAGGTCCGTGTTTTTTGTCAGGAACCAAAAAGAGTATTTACTCCTTATTCTACAAATGTTTATGAAGTTAAAGGATGTTTATTTCAACGAACATCCCGGGCTTCAAAAGTTTCAAGAGATTCTCTATGGTTTTGAAGTCAATTCTATGATACCAAATATTCCGAAGCCTCAATATCAATATTACGTCGTGCATTTTGGTCTCCACCCAGTACCAGTGCTGCTGCCTTATTAATTGTTCACGTTGTACTGTACATGTCAAAAAATAGGACCAAGTTTTTGTTATCTTTGTTCTTTGAGACTTTGACTCTTTGAATTTAAAATATTACTTATTCATCAGTAGTAAGGATTCATTACGTAGGCCAAAAAAAAAGAAAGAAAGAAAGAAAGAATTTATTACTGTTTTGAGTATTTTTCTAGTGGTTTCAATTTTCCTTTTTTCCCCCAACTGTTTCCATCACACATACATACACACATATATATGTATGCATATGTATATATAATTCCTTTTATTATGATTTTTTTACTAATATTTTTTTCTTAATTCTCTTTATTTGGCATGTTGCTTTTTCCCTTTCGTAATAAATATTTATCGTGCTAACAAAAAAATTTATACTAAATCTAAAAAAATCCTCATAACTCTCCCATATATGCTGCCACTATTTGATACACCAGATTATTCCCATGTAATTTATATTTTTTTTCCTTGATTTTTAAAGGAAAAAAATAAACCTATCACTTCCATTTATTACATAATGTTCTAGACATGATCGTATACGTAGTTAAAAGAAGACCAAAATCTCATGGTAGAAAAAGCAGAAATGATGTTGTATTATATTTTGAAATAGACAAATAAACCTATCGCTTCCCATTTATTATATAATGTTCTAGACATGATCACCCACACTTATATATATGTGTGTAACATCCCAATTTTCAAAAACAAAATAAATTTTTTTTTTCATCAGAGTAGAGCATCGGAGCAAGTAAAAGATTGAGTAACTGATAACCATTAACTGTGGCGTATCTGTTTGTTTATAAAGAACATTACATACATCTGAGTATTACATCAGTACTATATCGCAAATAGATGTACTATATCGGTACTATATCGCAAATAGATAACTTTAGTCGGGTCTCGTGCATGATGCTTGCTCTTGTCTCCGGTCCTTGGTTCTCCGAACCCTGAAGCTATAAGAGCTGAGGTCCAATGCCCACCGGGCCTCAGGTAACGGTTAACCCCATGCTTATTGTAATACCCTCAAATCTGACTTAGGGTAATTTCCCTTGAAAAAGGATAATTTGCAATTAGGTCCCTAAGACGTTTGAAGATTTGCAAATAGGTCCCTAAACACATTATGGGTTATAAATACCCTGTGAAAGCTATAAAAGAAGCAAGTAAAAATCTATTTTAAATAGGGAATGATATTGTCCCTAATTTAGGTAATTTATTAAGTTACTACCTTGAAGAAATAAAGGGGGAAGAGTCAAAAAGTATCTAAATGACCAAAATACCCTCACAAATTCTAGTATAATGAAAGAGACATGGAAACACAAATGTCAATGCAAGTGTTATGAGGTAACAAGATATTCTAATTAAGAAAATTATCAACAAGTGATAATTAAGTAATTAGGTAATATTGGGCTAATTACTTAAGCATAAGCAAAGGAAATTCAGGAATAATTATGTAAAACCCTAAAATTAGTGGTTTTTGGGTTGAAAATTAGTAAAAGTATATTTACTAATTACTTGGAAATTTTGGAGAAAAATAGTTGAATTTAGGTATTTTTGAGCCTAAAAAAGAGTATGGACCAATAGGGAAATTTTGTAAAAATTATATAAAAATTATTAAATGATTATTTTATATAATATTAATAAAATAAAAACGAAAATTAAATAAAAAGGACCAGATTTTTGACCGAAAATCATGAGTTCAAAATGGATAAGAATGCAATATTTGAATATCTAGATATTATATACAAGTTGCAATATTTAATATTATAATTTAAAAAGGATGAATAGTAATTCAGAAATTAGGAAACAGATCCTATCTAGTGATCCAGGAATGGGATTTCCAAAGTCAGGGTGGAATATTGATCAGTGGAATTTTATCTTCCGTTAGACTCTTCCGGAAGTAAATTAAAGCCGTTCGTGCTTTTTCCTAATAAGACGAAATAGGGAAAAATGCATATAGGCATATTTTTGGATTTAAAGAAAATAAATTCTAACTCAACATCTAGGAATGAGTTTGAATTTATATGAACATATTTGGAATCAAGTGAATTTTTCTGAAGAAGTTGATGATTCCGGAAATGCGTTCTGAAACCGGAAGCGTTCGAACACGTTTCTCGAGAAAACTTCAACTGGACTGTTGGAGCCCTATATGGAATCAAAATTTAGGTTAACTTGGAAATTTCTAGTAAGAGAGAACATGTCTTCAAAGTTGTAAATCCAGAATTTTGAGATTTCTCCGAAATTACGCGAATCGGGTACCGATCGGGGAAATTCTGCTAGACCGGGCCATAAAGCAACAAGAGTCATCACTTGGACCACTCATTTGCTGACAAACAGCCCCATCTATGTAGACCAAGGCATTCCATGGGCAAGGATAAACCACCATTTAGCTTTTAATTTCCATGGATATAAACAATTTGGAAAATGCCATCTATGTCCCTAGAATTTTCTATAAATAGGGAGCTACCCCTCTTGAATTCTCACATCCATTTCAAGAGCTCCTTGGCCGAATCTAGAGAGAGGGTAGAGAGAAGGAGGAGTCCGGGGAATTTTGAAGCGAAGCTCTGTGTAAGTTTTCCGGTACCGAGCTTTAAGTATTCGTAGTTCTTTCAAAAGTAGGGGTTGTAATGCTAGAATAGCCTTTAAATTTTCAAGTATGATTGGATATCATATGGGAGGGCTATTTTAGTCTTTATTTTCGAAAATCAAAATGGCGTCGAAGTTCTGGCAAAATTTTGGGAAGAAAATTAGTCGAGTAACGAAGGCCGCGAAATTCCGCCAATTAGGGGTATAGGGGCAAAATGGTAATTTTTACCTAAAATGCCGCCGTAATGTCAAAATCACTAATGAAAGTGATATTACCCTTATAGGATATCGAAACTCGACCGCCGCTGTTACGCCCGACGTGCCACCGTTGGACGTTTGCAGCTTTCCGTAAAAAGTACGATTCTGACTAAGTACCGTCTCACCGTCAATGAAGGTACGTTCGCATCGGTAACCTTAACTCGATGTTTTTTTATGCATGTGTGTATAATTCCCGTACTGATCGTACTTGTTGTTCTCATGCCTATTGTCTCGTACATCCGATCATACAATTGTCTATCATCCGACTGTATGATTGTCTGTACATCCGATTGTACTATTGTTCTGTACTTTGACTGTACTATTGTCTGTACATCTGACTGTACTATTACCTGTACTCCGACTGTACTGTTGTCTTACATCTGACTGTATGACTATCCGTTGTGCCTTAACCTTACATCCGACTGTATTGTTATGGCCGTGCATATCTGATTATGTACATTTCTGCTTGTGAAAACAGGATGTTACAATTTTGGTATCGAGCAAGAGAGTCCCGCATGAATTTAACTATGTTATTACTGACAATTTGGTGTCAAGGCAAGGCTAGTCTACGTGGTGTGCCATAAGTCGCCGTATAAGCTCAAGTGATGCCCCATGGTAGACACTTACCCGGCCATTCTGTTCAAGCAACTAATTAGGTTCTAAGCCTTTTCAAAATTTTGGAGCATGTTTTGAAAATGAGTAATCGATATAGCCCAAGGTCGGTGTACCACCTCATTTCTGTACCAATTTGAACCAGATACCATTTCGAACCGGTGTACCACTTTCTCGCGATACATCAATTTTGATAATCCCGATATCGGCTCGATAACCCCGATATCGCTCTCCGATAATTTCGATAATCCCGATATCGCTTCGATAACCCCGATATCGCCTCCGATAATTCACGATAATCCCGATATCGGTTCCGATAACCCCGATATCGCCCGATAATCGATATCGCTCGATAACCCCGATATCGCCTCCGATAGCTCGATAGCTCGATATCGCCCTCCGATAGCTCGATAGCTCTAATATCGCTCCAATAGCTCGATAGCTCGATAGCTCGATATCGCTCCGATAGCTCGATATCGTTGTCCGATAGCTCGATAGCTCGATATCGCTCCGATAGCTCGATAGCCTGATATCGGGCCCCCGATAGCTCGATAGCTCGATATCGCCTCCGATAACTCGATATCGGTCCCGATCACTCGATAACCGCCGCCAGCTGGACGGTGATTCTTTCCTAGCATCGAGCTTACATGTGATGATAGGCCACGCCGGATGAAACCCCGAGACCAATAAAGATAAGTACATGCAGTATTTGACTCATGTATAGGAGCTTCCGATACGTATTTCGGTACCCGTTTTGAGTAGAAAGAACCAACGAGAATCTAACGAAGGAAAGGATCGAAACCTGGCTCCGTGGTTTGGAGTCGATAAACATATGTTTTTACGAATATCCTTGGTGGCGGTGTCAATGGAGTACTTCAAAGGAGAACTCGTAGTCTTCATAACGTAAGACCATTCGAACTTTCGCATAGCTTTACCCCCAAAACTTGAGTAGATCTCTGTGATGTGTTCCATGTTTCTTCGTTATTACAATTCGACCGTGATCGTGTCATTGAGTAGGAGGTATTTTGTGTTATCATGGTGTGTGGGAACCATGGAAACATTTAAAGTATCTTGTGTTGCCATGGTGTAGTCCAAGGAGACATTTTGGTATTTGTGGTGTTTAAGGTAATTTCTCTTGAAATTAGATAATTTGCAATTAGGTCCCTAAAACGTTTGGGAATTTGCAAATAGGTCCCTAAACACATTATGGGTTATAAATACCCTGTGAAAGCTATAAAAGAAGCAAGTAAAAATCTATTTGAAATAGGGAAGGATATTGTCCCTAATTCAGGTAATTTATTAAGTTACAAATTTGGAGAAATTGTAGAAGAATGCTCAAAAAGTGGTAAATGACCAAAATACCCTCACGAATTCTAGTATAATGAAAGAGACATGGAAACACAAATGTCAATGCAAGTGTTATGGGCTAATAAGATATTCTAATTAAGAAAATTATCAACAAGTGATAATTAAGTAATTAGGTAATTACTGGCTAATTACTTAAGCATAAGCAAAGGAAATTCAGTAATAATTATGTAAAGCTCAAAAATTAGTGGTTTTTGTTTTAAAATTAGTAAAAACATGTTTACTAATTAATTGGAAATTTTGGAGAAAAATAGTTGAGTTTAGGAATTTTTGAGCCTAAAAACAAGTATGGACCAATAGGGAAATTTTGTAAAAATTATATAAAAATAATTATTAAATAATTATTTTATATAATATTAATTAATTATTAATTAAATAAAAACGAAAATTAAATAAAAAGGACCAGATTTTTGACCGAAAATCATGAGTTCAAAATGGATAAGAATGCAAGATTTGAATATCTAGATATTATATACAAGTTGCAATATTTAATATTATAATTTAAAAAGGATGAATAGTAATTCAGAAATTAGGAAACGGATCCTATCTAGTGATCCAGGAATGGGATTTCCAAAGTCAGGGTAGAATATTGATCAGTGGAATTTTATCTTCCGTTAGACTCTTCCGGAAGTAAATTCTGAAGCCGTTCGTGCTTTTTCCTAATAAGACGAAATAGGGAAAAATGCATATAGGCATATTTTTGGATTTAAAGAAAATAAATTCTAACTCAATATCTAGGAATGAGTTTGAATTTATATGAACATATTTGGAATCAGTGAATTTTTCGAAGAAGTTGATGATTCCGAAATGCGTTCAAACCTAAGCGTTCGGACACGTTTCTCGAGAAAACTTCAACTGGACTGTTGGAGCCCCATATGGAATCAAAATTTAGGTTAACTTGGACATTTCTAGTAAGAGAGAACATGTCTTCAAAGTTGTAAATCCAGAATTTTGAGATTTCTCCGAAATCACGCGAATCGGGTACCGATCGGGGAAATTCTGCTAGACCGGGCCATAAAGCAACAAGAGTCATCACTTGGACCACTCATTTGCTGACAAACAGCCCCCTCTATGTCGACCAAGGCATTCCATGGGCAAGGATAAACCACCATTTAGCTTTTAATTTCCATGGATATAAACAATTTGGAAAATGCCATCTATGTCCCTAGAATTTTCTATAAATAGGGAGCTAGCCCTCTTGAATTCTTACATCCATTTCAAGAGCTCCTTGGCCGAATCTAGAGAGAGGTAGAGAGAAGGAGGAGTCAGGGAATTCGAGCGAACCTCGTGTAAGTTTTCCGTCACCGAGCTTTAAGTATTCGTAGTTCTTTCAAAAGTAGGGGTTGTAATGTTAGAATAGCCTTTAAATTTTCAAGTATGATTGGATATCATATGGGAGGGCTATTTTAGTCTTTATTTTCGAAAATCAAAATGGCGTCGAAGTTCTGGCGAAAATTTGGGAAGAAAATTAGTCAGAGTAACGAAGTGCTGGCGAAATTCCAAAAAGGTAATTTTTACCTAAAATGCCAGATATAGTATCAAATCACTAATAAAAGTGATATTACTCTTATAGGATATCAGAAACTCGATTTCTTTATGTTACGCTCCCGACGTGCCACCGTTGGAGATTTCACGATTTTCCGTAAAACGTGCTAGAAATACCGTAATCCGTCAACGAAGGTACGTTCGCGTACTGGTAACCTTAACACTGATGTTTATCGTATGCGTATATGTGTTAGGAGTGTTGTATGTGTATATGTGGTGTATGTACGTTCGCGTACTGTATTGTTATGGCCGTGCATATCTCGATTATGTACATTTCTCATTGTGATTTAACCTTACATCCGACTGTATTGTTATTGCCATACGTATCCGATTATGTATACCCTATGTCTGACCATAGTAAGTGTTGCCAAAATTCTATAAATTTCCGTCGTACATATATGGTGTATATAAACATGAGGTTAACCGTTACTCAGGGTTCGATGCATGGACTCCAGCTCTTAACTTAGCTTCAGGGTCGGGTGGCCAAGGATCGAGGAGAAGGAAAAGCAGCACGCCTAGGAGTCGTGGCTGAAGACTTCTTTCTGTATTAGTTTTGAAACACCCTTGTACCGCTGTGTAAATAGCAAGACATGCTACCATGGGTATTTTAATATATATATCAGTTACTCAAACGCTCCGGTGCACTACTTTGATCATTTTGAAATGATGTTTGATAAAAAAAAAATTATACTACTTGTGAAAACGGGATGTTACACTTATATAAACAATATATGTATAGCAGATATTTCTAATATTACAGCAATGATCAAGCCAATCAGATGTATGATCAATTAATAACAATACAATCAGATGTAAAGTTAATTAGTCTGCACCTCCCGTGCCACGATAGCATGTCGTGCCCTCATCGCTAGGAAAACTTATCGGTATTATTATGACTATAACCCATGTAAACTGAATGTATAAGTAGTGATCTAAGTCTCATACCTTAGTCACAGTGCATGACCCAAGACCAGGTCTTGTCCATGTCTTTATGAAATTATCTACCAATTGTTGACAATTTTATTTAATTGGATTAATTTTTTTCTCACAACTTTTGGGTTTTGTTTGATCATTTATGCACCATGCATTATAGAAATATAAGAGTTTAGGGAAGAAAATATGCAAACTATGATTTATCCTGGTTCGACCCAATCCTTGACCTAGGTCCAGTCCCCAAGCTCCACTTGAGATTTTCAATCCATTATCCTCTTGTTTAATCCGGGCACAAGAGAAGCCTACACAATCTGATTACACGCTCGGGCACAAGTCATTTAGAGACAAAGGATGAAGAATACATCGATACTACTCGAGCACTGTTTTACCTCTACTTGAGCATGCTGCTCGGGCATTACTTACCTGCTGCTTGGACAGGAGCTTGACTGAGTATTCTTCATTACTAGCTCAATGATGCTTGGGCACAAAGTATGCCTTGCTCGAGTATACTTCTGGCGTCTGATCTTGTGTGAATAAGCATAATACTCTCCAGTACAAAGCTCAACTTCCAGAATGTAGAGACTTTCAGGAAACAAGAATATTGATAACACAATAGTCAATTTCTAGTAAGCGTAACATCTTCGATATATCTCCAAATTTGGAAAAATACCCATGCTTAGAAAGCTATTTAAGTCTTCTTTCCATTTCAAGAAGAATTAGCTCCAAAATCGTTGTATTTTGTCTGTTATCATTAGATGAATGGAGGTTGTTCTTGATCAGCATTTTTACAATATCCTAAAGTGACCGTCAACTTCAAAACATCATATCTCCTTCAATTGATCTTAATTTTTCATCCTTTTTATGTTTTGGAAAAGGTATTTGAGTCTAGTTTCCAATGGAACTAGTTTCAGCTCATTTGGATTTATCGTTTGTAGATACACTCAAAATACTGAAGCTTGGTCTATAGTATGACGTTGATTTTACTATCATCTTCATAAATTCATAGCTCTCTCATATGAACTCCTTTTGGCTTGAACATTATGTCAAAATGACGTATTGGGAGTCTAGTTACATACAAAATTGGTTTCACCTCAATCAGACTTTTGGTTGGAGAGATATCATCGAATTACCAGACCTTGTCCAAGTGAAATGTGAAACAGAGTTGAACAGAGTGTTGAAAAACGATGTTGCTCAAGCACTAGATTTTCTCTGTTTGAGCACCCTGCTCGAGCATGACACTGTTTATGTGAGAATAAGAGCTGGAATTGTAGCAATGTCATGTAGCAAACTACTATTCATTGGGAAGCTTGAACTTGCTTGTTTTAACTCCGAATTGAGTCGTTCCAACTTCTGTTTGATCATAGAGACTTGAATATTGATATTCTCATAATATTTAACAAGTTTTTTGTTTCTTCAATCTCCATTCTTGATCATTCTTCATTGTATTAAACTTCACATCTACATTAAATATAAGAATTAGTGAAAGTAGAAGATAAATGTAGTATGCAAACTTTTTGCTCTGGATAATGGCATCTATATAAGATATCATCAAAACTAATCATATCCAACAGTATGGAGGTCTTGGGTTTTTTTTTTTTCAGTTGACTTATGAGAAATTTGCAATATCATTTTTTCAACCGGCATGAAGTCATAGTTTTTGGCTGTTTTTAAATTTTTTATTCAAGAAAATGATACGAGGCTACAATTTATGAAATCATTTCCATCGTTATTTTTTTTTTTCAGATAAATTTAAACTTTAATATTTAAAGTTATGATTAAAACATTTAGATTTTCAGTTTCACATTGTTGACGAAAAAAAATTTAGATCCAAATTTTTGTTGATTTCATTGAACTATACTTTCTCTAATTTTTATTTTTAACTTGTTCTCATCATTATTTATAAAAAAAAATTATTGATCATGTCTATAAATAAAATAGTCACCCAAAGTAACTTGAGAACACTTTAGTCAAATAAGATTGAAAAACAATTCTACTACATTCATATTAAATATATATTTGAAAAAGTTTGTAGTTTTCCTACATATTAAGTAGACTTGGGAATCAAGTTGTTTTTCAAGGCTTGGCTTGTGAGCGCATAGGCCAGGGCCGGAAGTCATTTTTTAAATTTTAATTATTTTTTATGTGTTTTTTTCCAAAGAAATATAATTAGTAAATTACAACAATTAAAGTTTTAGCTTAATAAATAAATGTTGTCAACATTAAGGTCTAAACAACAAGCATTATCCAATAAACAAACATAGTCACTAAGTCATAACCATGTGTAAACCCGGAGCTTTTCAGGGATAGATGGGGGCCATGCCCCCCTCCCCCCCAAAAAAAAAAGATTGTTACAATTTTTTTTAAAAAATTAATATCATGTGAAAAATTCATTCCCCCCCCCCAATTTTTTTATAACATTTTTCCCTCTCTCTTTTTTCATTCCCTCCCGCTTAGGTTAGTATCCATCCTCTCTTTTCTCCGTTTTGAGCTGCTCTGTCTTCTTCTCATCTTCCTCTTCCCCTTTCTCGCTGAGTCACCGGCTTCTTTGTCCTTAGATCCCAACCTCACCCAGTCACCCTAAATGGCTCAATCCCTAATGATCATGATGATTATGAGTTTATGATGAAGCTTCTTCCTCCGTCAAACCCTCTGATTCTTCCATCCCTGCATTTTCAAAGGTTACTTCATTTTCCCTATTTTTTTTTTTTTTCAATTTCTACTTTTATAGATTTGCAAATTTCCTTCGACTCTTCTTTGTTCTTATCCCCAAGTATCTTAATTTGGTGATTCAGGTTCGGGTAGCGATCAAATATGGGTTCTGGACCTTCATTGATATGGCTTTTGGTCGGTATCTGATAAGTGCATATTTTATAATTAAATAAGTATCAATTCTGATATATATATTGGATTAAATTTATTACTATTGTATACTTATTTAATTATCTTTTATATACTTTTCCATCATTGAATCAAACTTAGGATCAAAGAATCAATCAACATACAATCTACTTATTTCCTATTATATCTTGCAGGAGTTATTAGCTGATTGAGAAAGGAGCAGAAAAATGAAATCAATTTGAATATGATTGATGACGTGGGGGCCACAGATATTGGAGAAGTTATGAAGATAGAGAAGAACATATTTTTTGAGAGACACTACATACAAGACGCACAAGTTAAAGAGAGGATTGGAAGAAGAAAACGAAGGACGAGACGACTGAAGAAAGAAAGAAGGACGCAAGAACAATTCTGATTTTCATCTCTTTTATTTTATTTTGTTAACCTAGCCATGCTTGGCTAGTCTTCTTTAGTAGTTAGAGCAAGGATGAACCCTATGCGAATTTGAGTATTTGTTTGAATTCTCTATTGAACGTTATTTACCATGATTGAATGAATTATATTTGCTTAAAGCTTTCTTAAAGACTGATCACCTTTTAGATTGTTCATAGGTTGGTGTATGATAATAGAGATGTTGGTGCATTTAACTAGAACCGTTAATTCATCATAGAGTTGCATGACCTAGACATAGGCTTACGAGTTTATGCGATCTCATAATTCTGGTTTATATAATCTTTCCAAACAATACTAAGACATTAGGTTGTTTTCAAAGATAACGGACTAAGGTAGCGTCAAGACATTGGGACTTAGTCTAATTTTAGAGAATTGATCGTCAATCATGGGAATAATAATCAATTAGGGATTTAATTCAAATACTTAGAGGAACATAGGGAATTCTATGCACTAGCTGCGTTTTCTCTATTGATTATCTTTTCTAAACAATCGTTCTTGAGATTCTTAATCTTGAATGCTTGTTCTTGATTAAATTCCTTAAAATTCTGTTTGGTTACAACTCACCCCCTATTACTCATTGATCCAACTAAAGCTGAAATAACGAATTAGTGGTTGGAGTACTATTCCTCGTGGGACGATCTTTTTCTCACTACTTTATTACTTGTAACGATCGGTGCACTTGCCGAAGTCGCTATCAGTATCTCAGCTCTGGAACCATCTTACCTCCTTCAGTCCTTCTCTAAGTGAAAGCGATCCACGTGATTACCTTGTTCGTCTGTTTTCGTTAATTTTGTTGCAATACTAAGCTTTTAGGTTTGGATTTGGTTTTGCTTCCTCATCTTGACTCTTGATATTAGTCACAGGAAGATTGCATATTATTGTAAAAATCATAAGTTAATTGAAAGCTCTCTGTATCTGACATGTTAAATTGTTATTATTGTTGTCGTTGGATGCCTGGATTGAATGGTAAATATCATTATTGAAATTGTCATTGTTCTCTTTAGAAATAACTTTATTGAGTTGCTTATGATTGGCAAAATAAATGTCAATACTGTTTTGCAAGAGTAAAGAAATGAAGCGGAGGAACTTGATTGGTCCTAACACTTTCAATTTCAAATTATTTTTGCTTGACTGTTTCTGTTAGTATGTGCTTGGGGTTGCTTTATGCTTTATTCTGCAGGTGGGGAGATTCCTTGCAGAGAATTGAATATGGAAGAATCCATTTTAGGGAATTATTGTCCAGGTATTACTATAGGGAAATGCCAAAATACGAATAGGGAATTTCAAGATGTAGAGGGCAATTAAGTCATGTTCTGCCATTTTTTTTATCCCAAATTAGCCCAAGTATACATTTGGCGCCCCAAATATGTAATAGGAACGAATCATCTCAAACTTCAATGTGATAGGTCAGAGAAACCTTCCAATGATCAAGCTGAAGCACCGCCAATCTCTTCAGCTTAGCAAGCCATTAATCTTGAAAATCAAGATATCTCCGGTCATGCTTCAATATCAGTTCATCAAGTCGGAGGAAAATTTCATAACTCACCCGAACGAATTTCACGAGTGGAACCTAGCTCGTTTGCTTTGTCTATGATAGTCCGTTCCTTTCTTGATGGGGCTCGTCATGGATAGATTCGAATTGACTCATCTTTGGCGATGAAACATCTTGAAAGGTTTCTTTAAAGGTCTTCTTGAGGTTATTCAGCAATGCTGGCATAAATTCTGGGCTTCTCCTTTCTCCCCTCTCTCGTCTCTGCTCAAATGGCAGAAGAAGACGATGAGTGATGATGATTTCACGGTAACCACCTCTTTTCTCCCTTTAGGGCTTAGGCTAGAGATTCAGGTTTTTTTTTTTTTTTTTTTTTTTAAGCAGCCGTTTATTTTAGTTGAGAAGAGAATAGAAAAATATAATAATAAAAAGAAACTAAATTAAAGTAAATATTTTTAATATCTTTTCCTTTTTATTTTGAAACTGTAAATCATTATTATTATCCTAAGCTATTATTTCTATTTTAGTTTAAACTATATTATTTAAACTAAAATTTTCCGATAACATATAAAATTAATATCTTTTCTAAATCTCATATAAATATCTTTAATTATCATGGTGACTCTCCAAAATAAATTAAAAGATATCTTAAATCTATTATTAAAAATGGCAGTCATATCTTAAATCTGTTATTTAAAATGGGAGTCTGTATCAAAAAAAATAAAAATGGGAGTCATCCATTAGCGCCTTTATAAGAACCTAGGCTTTACTTGCTCTTCAAATCTCTCTAGTTAGTCTCTCAACTCTACTATACTCTCTTTTCTGCGGTTTGTTGGGCGGTCGGCTTCTTGTGTCAACTCCGTCTTCATCTCATCCAAGTCCAGTTAGAGGTAAGTGTGTATTTTTGTTTTGGTATACATACATGTTCAAGGGTGACAGGTCCTGGGTCTAAGGGAATCAATCCAGTTCAGTTAGGTTGTACCTAAAGTCAGTGTCTAAAATGGGTTAAGGGTTAAAAGAATTGCGATGCATCTCTGCTACTCGCTTAAACTCTTAGTAGGATATAGTTGGTACTTCCTTCTTAAGGTTTGGTTTCAAGAGCTTGCATGGGTGGTGCAATGGAGACTAAGGGGCTCTTAAGATTGTGAAGTCCCACATCGACTGGAAAGGTGAATGAAGCATGCCTTATAAGGGTGTGGAGACATTTCCCTTGTGGATGCATTTTAATGGGCCTAACGAAGCCTAGTTGAAAACAAAAACCTTGAGGCCTTGTGTGCCTTGCACTATTCTTAATACAAGTGCAGTGGTAACACTTCTCAAATTTGGTTTATTTAAATTTCACAGTTATTGTTTTAAATTTCAATTATTTTTTTGTGTTTTTTTCAAAGAAATATATTTAGTAAATTACAAAAATTAAAGTTCTAATTTAACAAATAAAAGTTGTCAACATTAAGATCTAAACAACACGCATCATCAAATAAATAAACACAGTCACAAAGTCATAATTAAGTGTAAACTATTGTCCACATGCTACAATTATAAATAATTAATGAGAAGACTTAGCAAAATTAAAAATACTTCTTATAAATATGTCTTGAAAAGTGTAAGTAGTCAACAAAATAAACAACACAAGATATGAATAAAACAATCACTACAAAATAAGTCAAAAAATACAAAACTTAATAAGAATACTTATGAAATAAGAAATATCTTTTATAAATTTTAAATTTTTAGGATTCTTAACACAAAATGTTCTTATGTTATTATCTTTACTGCAAACAATTTTCCTTTTATGCAATATATCTTCCTATGTGCAAACTATCTTCCCTTATGTGTGCAGTTCATCGTCCATATGTGCAAATTAGTCTTTGATGTGGAATTACACTTTGTGCAAACGATATTCCCTATATGCAATCTATCTTCCTATGCGCAAATCGTCTTCTCTTTGTGCAACCTATCTTTCCTTATGTGCAATTCATCATCCATAAAAAAATTCAAGATTTTCAATTTCTTGACCCACAATTCATTTTTACCCCTCTCATTCTTCAAGCTTGTGGTCCTTCTACTTTCATGACCTATGACAGACATGTAAACACCATTAACCACCCCATTCATCGACATCGTTGCCACCATCGACCTCCCCAATCATCGATGGTGGCATGGCGCCACCACCATCAATGATTACCTCCATCTACTTCACCGACCTTTGCCTCTTCCATGTTCTCCACCCCCACCTCAAGATTAGGCTCTTTGTTGATGTAATACCCTAATTTTCATAATTCATGCAAACATTGTATTTTGGCAAATAATTAGCAAAATACAAAGGTGAATATGTGTCTCAAAGAAATATAATCTATTGATTATATTTTTGTACAAATTTCACTTTGAAATTAATTAACCAATGGTTGGATTTGAGACTACATATTTAGGACAATAAAATATGACATAATTAACACATTAAATAATGGCTATTTTAAGTTTAAAAGAGCCATGGAAAGACTATAAAAACACTTAATCAAATTAAGTGTTAATTAGCAAATTAAATGACAAGTTAACTTGGGCTAATTATTGGCATATGATTTTATGTTGATAAAAGGAAATAAAGACATCTATTGAGGGGCTGTTATATTTCGAAAATATCAAGGGTCAATGGAAGATGAAATTAATTTACTAATAATGCTCTAATGACTTGGATTATGGAGTAAGCCAATTAACCAATAAGAGATGCAATACAAGGACAATTAAGCATTGGATTAAGAGTTAATTAAGCTTTGTTAATCAACCATGAAAAGTCAACAATTGCAACTAAGATCAATGCCGGTTGATATATGACACATGTCTTGCAAATCCAATGGTCCCAATTAATCACCTAATTAAGCTAAATCCTTGTGAAATTAATTGGACCAATGGGAGACTTGAGCCATGGTTTAAGGGAGATATTTGAACTTAAACTAACACACATTGGATCCAATGATTGAGAGGAAAGAAGAGGTGTTAGTTTTGCTCATGGGATAAGATTTGGATAGGATTATGGAAGAGGATAGGATTGTGGAAGAGGATAAGGAGAGAGGGGGAAGACGTTTGGGAGAGAGAGAGAGATTATCATTTTAACCTTGAAGATTTTCCCTATAAATAGAGCTTGAACTCTCTTCAGTTCTTCACACCACAACAAGCTCAATCAAATCCGATTGAGAGTAAGAGAGGGACGAATGTGAGAAGAGAGTTGGAGGGAGCAAAGGTTCAAGCTTGGGGTAAGGTTCTTGGTCTCAAACTTTTTGAGTTTTTTTTTTTTTTTTTGTAAAATTGTAGTTTAATTCATAAAATTAGGGAATGAGTTCCTTTACATGTTTTTTTTAACATCCCAATTTTCAAAAGTAGTATAAAATTTTTTCATCAGAGTTGAGCATCGAGCATAAGAGTAACTGATACATATATTTAAAATGCCCACTGGCTAATTACAGAGACGGTACGATAACCGAGAGTTTTTAAAATAACAACCGAAGTGTCTCCCTGGCAATTCCCATGCCGTGGTAACAAAAGATAGTCTGCAGCCGGATATCTACGCTTGCTGCTTTCCATAACTTCAAAGATTTTGTCTAGGCTCATCAGCCAGTCTTCCCCTAACTCATTCTTACCACGGAAAGCTAGTGGCTTGAGCTTGCAAAACTGGGCGACCCAGTATTGTGTGGTCTGCGCAACTCTCCCTCGTCGTGGAGGTGACTGGGACCTATCAGATCCCTCAGCTTCCTCATTATGCTCCTCACTTTGCTCATCTTATTCTTCTTCAAAATGTTGTTCTCCCTCAGCTTGTCGATCATGCAATTGTCTCTGTCTCTCCTGCCTTTCTTCAAGGAGTTCAGCTATGAGAGCCCCCTGCTCTTGCAGTGTTCTTCTTATCTCTTGCATTTCGTTTTGCTCCGGTTGGTTTGGCACTTGATTTCGTTCAAGTTCAGGTATTGGTATCACCCGAGGCTGTCTGCCTCCTCTTCTACCTCGGCCCTGCCTCGGCCTCTGGGAGCTCCAGCTCCTCGTAAATTTGCCATGTTTCGTGCTTTTTCCTTTATGAGGGAAAACGTTTAGATATACAAGGAAAACAACAGTTAGTATATTGTAGATATCATGTTTTAGGGTTAAATATGATATATATTTCGAAAATTATGTTGGAGAAAGAGTTATGGCAAAATTTTGGAAGATTAGAGTCAAAGTAACGAAGTTCTGGCGAAATTTCGCCGATTAGGAAAGTCAGGGGTAAAATGGTAATTTGGGACTAGAATGTCCGTTATGATGATTGATCATTAATAGAAACGTTATTATCCTTATAGGATATCTGCGATTACGCTCTGATCAACAGTCGCACTGTATTCCGTCAACGAAGGTACATTCGCGTACTGTAACACTAACTTTGGTGGTTATTGTATGCATATATGTGCTAGGTGTATGTGAGGTAGCTGATAGCTTTGTGATATGTTCATGTACTGTCACTACAAAAAAAACGACAATTAGTAGCGGTTAAAATGACCTATTTGTAACGGTTTTTGACGTGACAAACGACATTTGTAGCGGTTAGAGGAACCGCGACAAAAACGCCTGTGGCAAGCCGATTTGTAACGGTTAAAAACCGATACTACATACATATAAACCGCTACTATATCTGTTGCAGTTATGATAAACCGCTACAAAATATTGAAAAAATGGCGCCCAAATTTTGTAATCTTGTAAAACCGCTACAAATATTTAATCCGAATTTAAATTGAAATTTGTAGCGGTTGTTGTAGCGGTTTTACAACCGCTACAAAATATTGAAAAATTGAAAAAAAAAATCGTAATTTGTGTCCATTGTTACAATATTATATTGAATATTTTTATTATTTAAGTGACAAATTAAATGATAATAGTTAATATTTAAAAACCGATTAACTTAAGTTAGATAAGTATAAATATTATGTAGGTATAATATTGAGAATATGTAGATAATAAGGATTTATTGTGTTGTCCACCTCGAGCAAAAAATTATGTTGTGCATTAGATGATATTTGATTATATAAAGAAAGTTGATGATGATAGAATGAATATTGAGGAAATATACTTAAAGTTCTGGATAAGCTAGGAAAAAAATAGTATCAATATTATAAGAAGTAAAAAATAAAACATTGAAATCAAAGATTTTAGAAGGAGTGGGAAGAAATGAGAGAAAACGAGAGAAGTGAGTGGGAAGAAATGAATGAGTGTGTGAGATGAGGTGTGGTGGGGATATTTATAGGGATATACGTAACATTTGTAGCGGTTGATGTGACGGTTTTTGTAACGGTTTAATGTTTTGTAGCGGTTAAAAACCGCTACAAAATTCATTAGTATTTAAAAAATATATAATTTTCAAATTTTGTGACGGTTACACTAACAACCGCTACAAATGAATGAACGTTGGCGGGATTCAAAATATTCAAATTTCAATATTACACACTTTTGTAGCGGTTGATGTAATGCTTTTGTAGCGGTTCACATTTGTAGCGGTTTTTTTGCGTTTTGTAGCGGTTTCAAAACCTCTACAAAAATTCATTGGCATTTAAAAAAAAATCAAAATATCAAATTTTGTAACGGTTATACTAACAACCGCTACAAATATGAACATATTTTTTTTAAAAAAATAAACTTGGCGGAATTCGAAATATTCAAATTTCAAAATAACACACTTTGTAGCGGTTGATGTAACAGTTTTTGTAACGGTTCACATTTGTAGAGGCTTTTTTACATTTTGTAACGGTTTATACAAAATAACCGCTACAAATTTGGCGCCAACTTCGCGCCATATTTTGTAGCGGTTAGTTTATGATAACCGTTACAAATGTCGTTCACGAACCAAATATGAGTCATATCAGCTACAAATTTGTAGCGGTTTCGGTATAAACCGCTACAAATTCGCATATTTGTAGCGGTTTATTTTGACCGCTACAAATTAACCGCCACAAAGTGACATTTTTTTTGTAGTGTGTTGTTATGCTTGTTGGGTATTGGGATACGATTGCTAGGTGTGAAATGCTAGGTGTGAAACGATTGCTAGGTGTGACACGATAGCTAGGTGTGACACATATGCCAGGGGGGTTATGTGCAGTTGGGATATGCTTGTTTGTTGTGTAATATGAATATATGTAATGCATATGTTGTGTATGCAAGCATGAGGTTAACCGTTACCTGAGGTCCGGTGCGGACCTCAGCTCTTAACATAGCGTCAGGGTCAGATGGACCGAGGACCGATGAGAAGAGTAAGCAGCACGCATAGAGGCTGGCTACAGATTTGTTGCCACGGCATGGGGATCGCCAAGGAGACACTTCTGTTGATATTTACTTTAAAAACTCTCGGTTATTGTACCGCTTTTGTAATTAGCCAGATTTACGGGATTTTGAATATATATCAGTTACTCAGTTGCTCCGATGCCCTACTCTGATGAAAAAAAATTATACTGCTTTTGAAAAATGGGATGTTAAACTTTGATCTTAGAAACCTAGTTCATGGTTTTCTAGATAGGATTTAATTTCTATCGGTTCTTATAGTAGGAATGCTAGTTTGATCTTTAATCTTGCAAGTTGGTTTAGATATCATGTTTTAGGGTTAAATATGATATTTATTTCGAAAATATTTCGGAGAAAGAGGTATGGCAAAATTTCGCTGATTAGGGGAGTCAGGGGTAAAATTGTCATTTTTGACTAAAATGACTGTTATGATGATTAATTAGTAACAAATACGCTATTGTCCTTATAGGATACCTGTGATTACGTTCCGACCAACAGTTGTACCGTATATCGTCAACGAAGGTACGTTGGCGTACTGTAACACTAACTCTGATATTTATGGTATGCGTATTTGTGGTATGTGTGTTGTATGTGTATTGGTGGTATGTTATGTAGAGGCATAGTGGTGTTAAAAGATAACTGAACATATGCATGCGCTGGGAGCGGTACATCTGTATTCGCTGGGAGCGGTATATCCTGATTCGCTGGGAGCGGTACATCTGCATTCGCTGGGAGCGGTACATTTGCATTGGTTAGGAGTGATTCATTTGCTATGCTTATATACTGTATATGTAAATATGAGGTTAACCATTACCTGGGGTCCGGTGCATTGGACCTCAGCTCTTAAATAGCTTCAGGGTCAGGAGGACCGAGGACCGAGGAGAGAGGAAAGCAGCAAGCTTAGGGATCCGGCTGAAGACTTTTTGTTGTTGTTCTTTACATTTGAAAACACTTGAATCAATGTACCGTTACTACAGTTAGCCAGTTGGCATTTTGAATATATATCAGTTACTCTTATGCTCCGATCCTCTACTCTGATGGAAAAAAAATTTATACTGCTTTTGAAAATGAGATGTTACATTTTTAAGGCTCCATTGCTTTTAAAATGCAAAATGAATTGAAAAATATGTTATGAAATATGTTTTGAAATCAATAGATCAAGATTTGTGAAACATGCAGAATTTTCGATTGTAAATCCTGTGCTGGCAGCGAACAATGAGGCTATTATTTTATATATCAAATGATCTTTAAAAATCATGAAATTTTACAAGAATAAATTAGACATATATGGCTTTCTAAATATAAAAAATATGTCACGTTTTGATCTCTGGACAAGGAGATATGAATTTTTGAAGTTCAGCCATTTTTCTGGGATTAAAACTGGGCAGCGTTGAGAAACGTTTAAACTGGGAATGATTCTTGATGTTCTGGATTCTGGGGATATTTTTCCTTGAAAATGGACATGTCAAGGGTCATGGGGAATTTTACAGAACTTCATTTCGAGTTTTGTAGAATTAGTTATGATATTTCAAAGTTGCTGAAAAATTTGCCCAGAAATTCAAGCAATGCGTTTTTAAGAAAATGTAAGGGCAAAATTGTGATAACAAATCCACAGAGGGTAGAAATGTCAAAATAGGTGAAGATATGCTTTTTTATATTATTCTAGGAAATATGGTATTAATTACAATATCATATAATGTATGCAAAAAGAAATAATCCGATGATAATGTATAAGATATCTGGGAAGTCCGGGGTCGGATTCAAAAGGTTGGGCGTTACTCGGTGAAAGGTACGTACGCGGATTATAACTTTAACTCTGATGTGTCTTGTGTGCCTATATGTGATAAGATGATTCATGAAGTGATGGAAAAGAGTAGGTCTTGGGTCATGCATTGTGACTAAGTTTATGGGGCTTAGATCACTGTTTATATATATTCAGCTTTATGCGGGTTATAGTCTTGATAACGCCGTAGGGTTGTTTTCCTAGCGTTGAGGACACGAGGAGCTGTCGTGGCACTGGTTAGTGCAAACGTGGATAACATTACATGTGTTGTGTGCTATGTATTGTTGTGTTGTTAACATTACATTTGTTGTGTGCTATGTATTGTTGTAACCTTACATATGTTGTGTGCTATGTATGGTGTATGCTAAAATGTAATGAATATCTATCATATATACTGTTATTACTTGAGCATGAAGTTAACTGTTACCTGAGATTCAATGGGTATTGAATCTCAACCTTGACTAAAAGTTCAGGAAAGGAACCTCAACCTGAGAAGGCACCGATAGACGAAGCCGTGAAAATGCACTAGCCAAGACGGGAGTCGAAAGAAGTCTGATAGGACTAGTTTCTGGCATGAATTCAATAAAGTTATTTCAAACCATTTGGTGCTTAAACTAAGAAAGGGTCGGTCTACGTGATTCAGTCATAAGTCGCCGTGAAAGACGGGGAGACTTCCACTAGACTTTACCCGGCCTGGCCAAATGGGTTTGATTAACTGTATTGGGTTCTAAGCCACAAGTCTAGTTAAGGCTTGATGTAAGATTGTATAGTTACTATGTAAGAGTTGTAATTATACAAGTTCTGTATTATTGCATCACATGATTATTCCTTCGGGATATTTAATTTAACCAGCTTTTGCCTGGGCATTTTATATCAGTTACTCATCGTCCAAACATTAGTGCATGCTCTCCGTTCCGCATTACTCTGACATGTAGCACCTCAAACTCTGTTGATTTTCCTAAAACTACGTGTCAATGGACACACTAAATAGTATGGAATTTGGAGTGTTACAGTCGACACATGCACCCTCACCTTCATAGATCTGAGTTCTCTTCAATCTTCTTCGTCTTCCCCACCCCCTCATCACCATCTTTATGGCGAAGCAAGATGACGTTTTTGCTTGATGGTGGCTTTTTCTGTAGATCATCTTATGGATATAAAGAATAGGGCCTTTAACTCAATGGTAGCTTTTTTTGTCATGGGTCTTTGATAGAATAAAGACATAATTTTTCATTTTTAGTTTTATTGGTAACATTTGTGTTTGACATTATTGAGATTGATTATTTCTAGATTGAATTATGTGGTATTTGAAGATGATGATTTGCTTCTGTGGTTCTTCAAGCTAAACCTTGTTATGAGTTTTCTAATAAAATCAGCGCTGAGGAGAATTGTTTAATGATGAATATTTGGTTCCTGGAAGAGATTGCACAAAGTGAATGTTTTCCTTAAGGGCCATATTGTCTTTCTCCTATCACAATTACTTGCCTTTATGAACCTCACACATTTACATGGACTCAGGTCCCATTTCACAAATAAATTTTTAAATTATGATTTATGAGTAGTTTTCCCGTTAAAATAACATTACTGAAGAATTTAAAACTCACAGTAAAAGCATTCAAGTAATTAATTCATCATCGTCATCATTTGTAGCACCAAGAGTAGATCGACTTGATATTCTTGGCAATGTCACAGTCACATTGACATTAGCACTAGATTCACCTCCGACACTAGGAGTTGAAGACAATGATGACCGGAAGAGAGCGACGCCGATGATTAACGACGACGAAGCTGAAGAGGGGTCGGCGTGAGAAATCAGACAAAGGAAGATTCAAATGAACGAGAGAGCTGATGCCATTGATTTGAGAAGGAAGAATTGAGTTAAAGGGACTAACTGCGATCCGCGACTGCGAAGAAGGAAGGGAATATCTTCTTTTAATTTTTTTTATTGAAAAATAAAATTGTTTTTAAATATAATAAGACAAATATATTTTTGCATACATTGGTGAGAATCTACCAATCTTTGGTTCGGTTTATCAAAATTGATAATTGTGGCTCCTCGGGTGAAAAGGGAAAATAATTTGATTTAAATTATGTTCTTGTCACTTTCTTACCGGCTGTAACAAATAATCAATAATTTCAATTTGATCAGGTCATTAGGGGTCTTAAGTGTAGGACAACAACTTACCTCTTCTCTGCAATCTTGCTCTACTCTGATTGCAGATTTATTATGTATTAACATTTTCCTTTACTTAATGATATTTTTATTTTATCATAAAAGAATCAATAATTCAGATTTTAAGCTAATTTTAAATATTTTGATTTTGGTTAAGAAATTTATATATATATATATTTTTTTTGCCAAACTTGTGTAACATCCCGTTTTTCAAAAGCAGATAAATTTCTTTTTCATCAGAGTAGAGCATCGGAGCAAGAGTGTAACTGATATATATATTCAAAATGTCCACTGGCTAGTTACAGAGACGGTACGATAACCGAGAGTTTTTAAAATAACAACAGAAGTGTCTCCCTGACAATCCCCATGCCGTAGCAACAAAAGAAGGTCTGCAGCCGGATCTCTAAGCTTGTTGCTTTCCTCCATTCTCGGTCCTCGGTCCTCCTGACCCTGACGCTATGTTAAGAGCTGAGATCCGCACCGGATCTCAGGTAACGGTTAACGTCATGTTTGCATACACACATATGGATTAAAGAACAACATTAACACAACATATGAATCATACCTAACCAATGCAAATGTATTGCTCCTGAAATGTAAACGTATCGCTCCCAAAGATTGCATATGTATCGCTCCCAAGATTACAGATATATCGCTCCCAGCATGCATACAGTTATCTTCTAACATCAATATGCATTCCAATGACACACCACATATAAACATACCATACACACATCTCATATACGCATAAATAACCATCAGAGTTAGTGTTACAGTACGCGAACGTACCTTCGTTGACGATATTTCGGTATGACGGTTGGTCAGAACGTAATCAGGGATATCCTATAAGGACAATAGCGCATTTATTAATGATCAAACATTATGAAGGACATTTTAGTCATAAATGACCATTTTACCCCTGACCCCCTAATTGGCGGAATTTCGCCAGAGCTTTGCTACTTTGACTCTAATCTTCCAAAATTTCAACATATCTCTTACTCCAACATATTTTCCAAAATAAATATCATATTTAATCCTAAAACATGATATCTAAAATATACTGGAAGATTAAAGATCAAAACAACCTCTACCCTAGAACTTCAAGAACTACCGAACTAAAGACTAGAACCGAAGAACTTACCCTTGAAGAACTTCGAGAACTCATGGCTATTTATAGAGAAAGTCAAGGGAAAAATTGCTCTTTCCTTCCTAAATTCCTAGACCTTGGATCAAAGGTGTTTTGCAACTCCAATTCTCCACCATTGGATGCTAGTGCCGACCTCCCCCCCCCCTTTTGCACCAAAATGACATCATCAATCATGATGTCACACACTTGCTCAAGAAGTTTTCTACTGATAAAGTCCCTGTTCGGTGTTCTAATCGCGTAATCTTGGAAAATCTCAAAATCCGACAACATAGCCCTGAAGGTCTATTCTTCCTCTTTAGAAATGTCTGGGTTAACTAAATTTTTGATCCCATTCAGAACATTTCGTTGCTGCCGAACATTTTCGGATAAACGTCTTGATTACGGAAATCGCCGGGTAATGTCCAACTCGGGACAAAATTACACCGAACCATAATATGTCCAATTGTTAGCAACCTAATTCAAGGATTTTGAATTAGGATTTATTTTCATCGGTTCTCATTTATCCTATATGCTTTCAACAAATATCTCTTGCTTTTAATCCACTTGCCCACTTGTATTTTGTGTTCACACAACTTTTCTCTCTCTTCCCTCTTCAAAACTTTCGAACAAAGGCTCCTTCCTAGCTAAGTAATGTTGCTTTCCTCCATTGTTGACTTTTCAACTTGCTCCATGTGTTTGCTTTACAATATGTTAATTATTAAACAACTCCACACCTCTTCTTCAAGCTTGGAAAACCGAACATAGCTCCCTCTTGCTCTTTAATTCTGTTTTTTATTTGCTTTTTAATTATCCCACATTATCTTATATTATTTAATAGTTAATTAAAGTAATTATCCCATTGGCTAATTTAAGGTTCACATGGATTAATGCTTTTTGGTTCACTTATGGCCTTAGGATTAACTTCACAAATTCAATTCAAGCCTTTGATTCTTGCTTGACTTGTCAAAGTTGATTTATAAGTTGGATTAGTGTCTTAATCCCTTGATTAGAAAATCTTTTGTTCATCACTTAGGCTTTAGGAATTTCATATAATTCATCTTTGAATATCTCTTTTTCTCATGCTTAAACAATTAGCCAATAATTATTTATTTAATTACTTACTAATTGTTGACAATTTTATTAATTAGGACTAATCATTTCCTCACAATTATTGGACTGACATTGGTATTTTACGCTCCATGTAAAATATTAAAATCATTTGAGTCACTTATGTACCCCAAAATAATATTAATTTTGCTTTATTATTTTCCAAGGAAATAATCCCAAAAATTCCCTAAATTAGAGACAACATACTCTCTAATTTTTAATAATTATTTTACTTCCTCTTACAATTTATCACAATATTTTCAGGGCATTTTATGGCCCATAATTACATTTTTAGGGATTTTTGACACTTTATTCCCTCAAATTTCACTAGAAATTTCCCTAGAAATAATACCTAATTTTGAGACCACATATTCACCTATTTCCAATATGTATTATTCACCAAATTATGATACTTATCATAAATGGGATTTTTAGGGTATTACAACTTGTATAGTCTTATGTTATGGATATAGTTTGTTCTCTACTCTCTATCACATATTTTGGGACAACAAAACTAAAATTAGATTATCCTATAATTAAAAAAAATACAATCTACTTTAAGTGATATGAAAAATTATGATTAATAGTTATTATTTCGCTTAATATATCACCATCCTATTCCTATTTGATATTTGATAGATATGATGAGATAAGTGATAACTATTATTAGTTTAAGATATTAATTATCTTAGTCTAATTTAAAAATAATAATGATAACCTATTATCTTCACTTAATTTATGTAACATCCTGATTTTCAAAAGCAGTATAAATTTTTTTTCATCAGAGTATAGCATCGAAACAAGAGTGTAACTGATATATATATTCAAAATGCCCACTGGCTAGTTACAGAGACGGTACGATAACCGAGAGTTTCTTTGAATAACAACAAAAGTGTCTCCCTGGCCACAAAATATAGTCTTCAGTCGGACCTCTAAGTTTGCAGCTTTCCTCTCTCTTCGATCCTCGGTCCTCCTGACCCTGACGCTATGTTAAGAGCTGAGGTCCATTGCAATCGGACCTCAGGTAACGGTTAGCCTCATGTTTACATATACAACATATGCATTACAGACATTCATATCACAAGTATAACATACAACATAAGTACCCCATACAGCACATAAGCCCCAAGCGACGTGTGGCCCCTAGCAACGTATTTTAACACATGAAATGTGTGGCCCTTAGCAAACGTATGGCCCTTAGCAGACGTACCCCAATAGCACATAAAATGTGTGGCCCTTAGCAGACGTAAACATACCAACAGTACATAACATACAGCAGAGTTATCATCCATTACACATAGGCATACATAACATATCACATATACGTATACAATAAACATCAACGTTAAGGTTACCAGTACGCGAACATACCTTCCTTGACGATATACGGTACGACGGTTGGTCAGAACGTAACTAGGGATATCCTATAAGGACAATAGCGCATTTATTAATGATCAAGCATTATGACGAACATTTTAGTCATAAATGACCATTTTACCCCTGACCCCACTAATTGGCGGAATTTCGCCAGAGCTTCGCTACTTTAACTCCCAACTTTCAGAAACTCAATCCCTACTATGTTTTTACCTCGTCAGGCATCTTTCAATGCAATGAGGCTTAAAAACAAAAATAGGAATTTCATTTCCTACTTCCTAGATCTAACTAACATTTCTATTAAAACTACCGAACAAAAGACTAGAACTTAAAACTAGGGACCGAAGAACTTACCCGTGCAGAACTTCGCTACAACTTCCTCCAAAGCTCCTCCTTCTCTCTACACTCTCTCTCTATTTCGAATTGCAAGAGGAATTTGTGAGGAAGAAGTGAAAATGGATGGCCTATTTATAGGAGAAAAATGGGGCCAACTTGGTAATTTTCTCCAAACTTTTCCTTCAACCACAACCACATGTTCTAGGGTTTTTGGAAAGCTTCATTCTCCTCCATGCACTCCCTTGGCCGACCTCCTTCCCCAAATGTCAACAAAAAGATGTCATCTTATGTCATCATCCATTGCTTTATGGATTTTACCCGATAAAATTCCCTGATCGGTGTTCGAATCGCGTAATATTGAAGAATCTTAGAAATTCAAGAACATAGCCTCAAAGGTCTATTCATCCTCTTTAGAAATATCTAGATTAACTAAATTTTTGATTCCATTCTGGTATTCCGTTGCGTGCCGAACATTTTCAGATAATCGTCTTCGGTTACGGAAATTGCTTTGGGTAATGTCCAACTTGGGACAAAATTACACTGAATCATAATATGTCCAGTTGTTAGCAACCTAATTCAAGGATTTTGAGTTAGGATTTATTTTCTATTGGTTCTCATTTATCCTGTATGCTTTTTCACAAATATCTTTTTTTACTTTTTCAATAACTTCTTCATTAAGTTTTCTATTTAATTCACTCAATTTCCCTTCCAATTTCTTCTTAAAATTTCGGTTTTCATGGCCTCTTTTTGTTGACTTTTCAACTCCTTTTTAATTACTTAGTTTATGCACTAATTATCTTAATTAGTAATTATTCCATTGACTAATCCTATGTTTAGCAACCTTTTAGGATTAGGGATTTCCATGTACTTAATCTCACACATTTTACTTAATCATTCTTGATTAAATAGCAAGTATATTTTATGCTAATTTAGCCACTAATTATTTGATTAAAGAGTTTTTACATAATTAACTTGAATATTCTCTTGATTCATGCTTAAATAATTAGCCAATAATTATTTATTTAATCCCTCACTAATTGTTGATACTTTTCTTATTTAAGAATAATCATTTTCTCACAACTATTGGACTAACATTGATATTTTATGTCCCATGTATAATATTAAAGAGTAAATGCCCTTTTTGGTCCCTGAAATAACACGCGCTACCCATTTTGGTCCCTGAGTAAAAAAAATGTCATTTTAGTCCTTAAACAGTAAAAAAAAGTCACTTTTAGTCCTTTTAGTCATTTTTTGTGGGCATTTTAATCCCTCACAAATTCCCAAAAAATCCTTTTTAGTCCCTAAAAAGAACCGAAAATGACATTTTTTTACTCAGGGACCAAAATGGGTAGAGCATGTTTTTCCAGGGACCCAAAAGGATATTTACTCAATATTAAAAATCATGGGGTCATTTTGTTCCTCAAAATACTTTTTGATTTTTCCCTCATTATTTTCCAGGGAAAATAATCCCAAAAATTCCCTAAATTAGAGACAACATACTCTCTAATTTTTAACAAATATTTTGTTACCATTTAGGATCTATCATAATATTTTCAGGGCATTTTATGGCCCACAAACTCACTTAGGGATTTTGACCCCTTTATTTCCTCTAATTTCATTAGAAATTTCCCTAGAAAATAGAATAAGTATTCTACAAGGTTTTGACACCACATATTCACCTATTTTCAATAGGTATTATTTACTAAATTATGACACTTATCATAAATGTGATTTTTAGGGTATTACAATTTAGATTCTTTAAATTTTTATTTTTATTCCTAAAGCTTCTTCAACACTTGAGTCATTCACGAGTATTGTTTCTTCTCTACTAAGCTTTAAATCTATTAAAGTCATCTCCAATCTGTGAAAAAAATAGGTATGAGTAACTCTCTTGGATTCTTTTTCTTATTTATTTATTTGTTTGTTTGTTTTCTTCATTATATTCCTTGACTCAATAAGGAATCAATTCTTCCCTCCTTGGAAATAAGAGAGAATATATAGTTATATGTTTAGAACATTATAAATAGTAATGTAATATTTCAGCACCTCAACTTTAACATTTTCCCTTTTGGAATACATTTACTACTCATGATTTTAAAGCATGTCAAGAGAAAGAAGTATCTAGATTTATATAACGCATTTTCTTCCCTATGAAAACTTTCCCCCCTTCGTAATATGTTACAGGGGTGGAATGGATCGAAGTAAAAATGATGTCTTAATGAGAAGCTTTGATATTTGCATTTTATCGTATAAAAAAAAAAATCAATAATTCAGATTTTAATCTAATTTTAAATATTTTGATTTTTGCTAAAAACTTTGTATACTTTTTTAATTTTGCCAAGCTTGTATAGTCGTATGTTATGGATATAGTTTGTTAACTACTCTCTATCACATATTCTGGACAACATATATAAAATTAGATTATCCGATTACTAAAAAAAATACAATCTACTTTAAGTGATATAAAAAAAAGGATTAATACTTATTATTTCGCTATCCTATTGCTATTTGATATTTAATAGATATAATGAGATAAGTGATAACTATTATTAGTTTAAGATATTAATTATCTGAGTCTAATTTAAAATAAATAAACAAATAATGATAACATAATATCTTCATTGAATTAATGAATTTAGATTCTTTAAATTTTTCTATTTATTCTTAGATTTCCTTCAACACTTAAGTCATTCACGAGCATTGATTCATTCTTCTCTACTAAGCTTTAAGTCTAGTGAAGTCATCTGGGAAGAAAACAGGTATGAGTAACTCTCTTTCTTAGTCATGACTCATGCTGCAAATTCTATCGTATCTTATTGAACCGAAAATTTAAAATGAGATCGCGCACTTCGATGGTTGGCTAACATTAAGAACGAAGTGCAAACATTATGCTAAAAAGTTAACCCAGATCAGACAGTCTCAGTTTAGATTGTTAGGGAAGGATTAAATTTATTTATGTATTTTTCTCTACCAATGTTTTTAAATTGTTTGGCCTGGGTTATGGTACTTAGTTTGAAATTGATTTCATTAGTCGACCTATGTTTCATTAAGCTTTTATATTTCGGTTAGAAAAATTAGATCCTATATTAAGGACTTGAGGTAGTATATTAAATCATTCAACCAAATTTTTTTGTCTTCCTTTTAGGTCTATTATGACAAAATATTTTTCTTTGTTCTCAGTCTCTACTTACTGAAGCTAATTTTAATGTAATTCTTCTATGGTTTTGCCAATCTTATAGGGTTGAAAAGACTTGCATTCTCTCTCTAATTTTATAATCACAATGAAACCAAATCAGCAAGTGATTGTTCGTGAAGTCTGGGTTTCAAATTTTCATAGCGAGTTGTCTTTGATTTATTCTACTATACCTTACTTCTCATTTGCATCCTTTGACATTGAGTTTCCCGGTACAATCATCACTCCTTATGTTGATAAGCACTCCTACTCAATGATGTCTCCGGCGGCTAATTACAGTTTCATGAAGGCCAATGTCGATATATTGCACATCATTCAATTAGGTCTTACCTTATCTGATTCTAATGGGAATTTACCTCATCTTGGAACTCAAAATGGACACATTTGGCAGTTCAATTTCTCTGATTTTCATATTGAGCGGGATTATCATAATGCTAAGTCCATTCAACTATTGGAGAAGCAAGGGATGAATTTCTTGAAGAACAAGAAAGAGGGGATCCCGTCTTGGCTTTTTCGGGATTTTATTTTAAGATCTGGATTATTGTTCAACTCTCACCTCAAATGGGTCACATTCCACAGTTCTTATGATTTTGGATTCTTAATCAAACTTATAACCGGGAGACAATTGCCTTCTAATATTGATGAGTTCCGAGAGTTAGTTGCTCGGTTTTTTGGATCCAAAATTTATGACATGAAGCATATAATCAAGTTCTGCAACGGCTTGAACGGTGGTCTTGAAAGAGTGGCTAAGTTATTGAACGTGGATCGTGTAGTTGGGAACCGCCACCAAGCTGGGTCTGATAGCTTGCTTATTCTACAAACGTTTATGAAGTTAAAGGATGTTTATTTCAGCGAACATCCCGGGCTTGAAAAGTTTCAAGAGATTCTCTATGGTTTTGAAGTCAATTCTATGATACCAAATATTCTGAAGCCTCAATATCAATATCACGTAGTGCATTTTGGTCTACACCCAGTACCAGTGCTGCTGCCTTATTAATTTTTCACGTTGTACTGTACATCTAGAAAAATAGGACCAAGTTGTAATTATCTTTGTTCTGTGAGACTTTGACTCTTTTGAATTTGAAATATTACTTATTCAGTAGTAGTAAGAATTCATTACGTAGGCCAAAAAAAACAAAAAAGAAGAAGATGGATTTATTAGTGGTTTCCATTTTCCTTTTTTTCCCCAACTGTTTCCAACACACACATATGCATATGTATATATAACTCCTTTTATTATTATTATTTTCTTACTATTATTTGTTTTCTTAATTCTCTTTATTTGGGATGTTTCTTTTTTACTTTTGTAATAAATATTTATCCTGCGCGCTAAATGGATATTTATACTATATTTTAAAAAATCCTCATAACTCTGCATATATGCTGTCACTATTTGATACACCAGATTATTCCCATGTAATTTATATTTTTCTTCCTTGATTTTTTTAAAAAGATTAACAATCCATTTTCATAGATATTTCCTTGATTTTTCTTCTTATATATATATATAACACTTTTTCTCTTCATATTTATTATAACTAGTTCAGAACATGCACAATGCATGGACCCAAAGGAAAAAATATATAATCTTTCAAAGAAAACCAAAATCTTGTATTATATTTATCGTTTGTCATGTCACTTGACATAAGATTATGTCAAGTGAGCCCAAAACTACGTCATTTTGGGAGTTAATGAAATTAATGAAGGGTATTTTTGTTTTAGAATTTATTATATGAGTTTTACTAAAAGATCCTTCATTAATTCCCCTGACCCAAAACTACGTCATATATATATATAGGGAAAATCATTTGTCCAGTGACTGGACCTAAGCTTTTGTCCTGTGAATAATGAAACTACACCGTTTGGTTTAGTTATGTGTATTGCTCACCTGAATTTTTTTTTTTAAAAAAAAAACATAAAAAGGTCCACAACCTGCGATGTGCATTTCCGATTGATGTGAAGAAAACTGAGCCTATGCTATGAGTTTGTTCTAGAATATCATATGTAAACTTTCGAAGGCCATATCTCCCTGATTTGAACTCCGTTTTGAGTGGGTCAAATTTTGGTTGAATTTATTTTGAGTCTAGTTTCATATGCCACCAATTTCAACTCAATTGGATGTGTATATTTTGAGATACACTCAAAATACCGAAGCTTTGTCTGTTGTGTAACGTGAATTGCACTGTCAACTTCAACAATTTTTTTCTCTCTCATCTGAACTCATTTGGACTTAAATTTGGTGTCCAAATGACGCATTGAGAGTCTAAGTTCATACAAAATTGGTTTCAACTCAATCCAACATCATCAAAAAACCGAACGTCACTCATGAAAAACACAAAACAGAGGCGAACAGAGTAGGTGAATAGGGAATTCGAAATGAAATATCCATTAATTCTGTGATACACTGTTCACGCTTTCTTCCTGTTCATAAATGGATATTGCATGGTTCATTTCTCATTAGTGAATTCCATTCTCTTTTACAAGGAATCAATGAATTCCTTGTTTGCACCCTTGGAACTAAGATTCCAACGCGTGCCCAGTGGTCAAAATGCAAGTCACATAATTTTTTCCACATCTACATTGGAACGATCTGCTTCCACAGGTCAAGCATTCCTGGGCAGTCGCATTTTACATGTCTTTCGATCTGTTGATTCCGATTGATTTTGTTTTAATGTTAACTAAACTAAACCAAACCACGTCGTTTGCTACTCACTGGACGCAAGGTTAGGTCCTGTGACTGGACATCCGATTTTCCCATATATATATGTATGTATGTATGTATGTATGTATGTATGTATGTATGTATGTATGTATGTATGTATGTATGTATGTATGTATGTATGTATGTATGTATGTATGTATGTATGTATGTATGTATGTATGTATGTATGTATGTATGTATGTATGTATGTATGTATGTATGTATGTATGTATGTATGTATGTATGTATGTATGTATGTATGTATGTATGTATGTATGTATGTATGTATGTATGTATGTATGTATGTATGTATGTATGTATGTATGTATGTATGTATGTATGTATGTATGTATGTATGTATGTATGTATGTATGTATGTATGTATGTATGTATGTATGTATGTATGTATGTATGTATGTATGTATGTATGTATGTATGTATGTATGTATGTATGTATGTATGTATGTATGTATGTATGTATGTATGTATGTATGTATGTATGTATGTATGTATGTATGTATGTATGTATGTATGTATGTATGTATGTATGTATGTATGTATGTATGTATGTATGTATGTATGTATGTATGTATGTATGTATGTATGTATGTATGTATGTATGTATGTATGTATGTATGTATGTATGTATGTATGTATGTATGTATGTATGTATGTATGTATGTATGTATGTATGTATGTATGTATGTATGTATGTATGTATGTATGTATGTATGTATGTATGTATGTATGTATGTATGTATGTATGTATGTATGTATGTATGTATGTATGTATGTATGTATGTATGTATGTATGTATGTATGTATGTATGTATGTATGTATGTATGTATGTATGTATGTATGTATGTATGTATGTATGTGTATGTATGTATGTATGTATGTATGTATGTATGTATGTCTGTGTGTCTGTGTGTATGTATGTATGTATGTATGTATGTCTGTATGTCTGTATGTATGTATGTGTCTGTATGTATGTATGTGTGTATGTATGTATGTATGTGTGTATGTATGTATGTATGTGTGTATGTATGTATGTATGTATGTATGTATGTATGTATGTATGTATGTATGTATGTATGTATGTATGTATGTATGTATGTATGTATGTATGTATGTATGTATCATATGTAGATACTAGATATCGATCATATATATATATATACACACACATATGTATATATACATACACACACACACACACACACACACACGTATATATATATATATATATATATATATATATATATATATATATATATATATATATATATATATCTTGATGATACATTAAGACTTGAGAATCAAGACCGGCCTTTTAGGCCTGGGTAAGAAAAACATATGTTTTTCAATGCTCGGCCCATGAGCGTACAGGCCAGGGCTGGCCTTCTTGCAAGGCCTTAAGTCATTTTTTAAAATTTTAATTATTTTTCCTGCGTTTTTTCCTAAAAAAAATAATTAGTAAATTACAACAATTAAAGTTTTAATTTAACAAATACGTACATGTTATCAACAATAAGGTCTAAACAACACATATTATCTAATAAACAAACATAGTCACTAAATCATAATCAAGAGTAAACTATTATCCACATACCACAATTACAAATAATTAATGAGAAGACTTGGAAAAATAAAAAATACTTCTTATAAATATGTTTTGAAAAGTGTAAGTAGTCAACAGAATAAACAACACAATATATGAATAAAACAATCACTAGAAAATAAGTCAAAAAATACAAAATTAATAAGAATACTTATGAAATAAGAAATAACTTTTATAAATTTTTTATTTTTAGGATTCTTAATACAAAATGTTCTTATGTTGTTATTATATTTATTCTTTGAGATTTTGAGTCTTTGAATTTGAAAGATTGCATATTTGTTAGTAGTAAAACTTTATTACTTTTATGAGTATGTTTCCGAGTGGTTTCCCCTTTCTTTTCTTTTTCCTTTTCTCCAACGGTTTCCATTTTTCAGTAATTAGAAGAGATTAGAAATTAAGGATAAATAAGACTCCTATTATTATTAAAAAGATATTAAAAGAAATATAGGAAAAAATTAATATTTATTTAAATTCATCCCAATCTCACCGTATAATAGATGTAATATTTACTATTAGTGCCAATCCGATAAGGTCCCAACAAATGAGAAACATGATATTCATGATTTCTTCCACAAAACATCATGAATCATGAAAAGAATATATATATATATATATATATATATATATATATATATATATATATATAATAATACACTTAAAAAGACTAACAAACTGTTAATTGTGATGATAAAGGGAAAAATATTTATTGAAAGAGGCCAAAACCTTTTACGCTCGAAGCCTGAAGAGAGAATACTAAAAATGTAGAACAGCCTGAAGAGAGAATACTACTACTAAAAATGTAGAACAATCAAACTCTGGGGTTTGTTAGAACACACTAGGTGCTGTACTGTAGTAGGACGTATCTTAAAAAACCATCAAACACTTTTAAATTAGTGAAAGATTTAATGGGACTTTCGAATTATTATTTCTCCTTAATTAATGATTTACTGTGATTTCCCAAAAAAAAATATAAAATGAAATTTGTTCGGCATACATTAGTCCCTCACCGCCACAATTAGTGGGCAATTCGAACAATTAGAGGGCAATTCGAAGCTTGCGCACTGTGTAACATCCCAATTTTCATGTGCATTAAGGTGGAGCATTTTGGCATACATAAATTACCATGAAGCCATGTGTTAGTGATATATGTTATTGCATGAAATAATTAGAGTAAGATGAGGATGATAAATTATTTGTTTATGTGTAATTGAATGATTATGGTTAAGGACAATCTTAAGCAAGAGATGAAAATGGAAGTCAAAATATATTTAATTTTTCCTTTTTACCCTTGGGTAAAATGTATAAAGGAAGAAATAGAGAAAAGTGCATAAAATTTCAAAACTGTCTAAGAAGGTGTCATGGACTTAATCAAGAATTTTTGGTTATTAGGCTATGTAGGAAGAATAATTTTTGGACCCCAAAGGGAGGCCCAATTCAAAAGTTTGAAGGATGAAGGAACCAAAATTTTGCCCATGAAAAGTGAACTTTTATTTAGAAGCTATTTTTCTTAAAATGAAAACAAAAATTATGGTAACATCATATATTCATAAATCCAAAGTTCATTAGGTTGGATATGAAAATGACAAATAATTTCTTTTTTCTCCTTAAATTTCAAAATATGGCAAAGAAAGAGGAAGAAGGAAAAAGAAAATGATGATGTTAAGTACTCCCAAGTATCTATTATAAGAAATTATGATTTGAAAGGGGCAAGTACCAAGCTATTAATTGAGGACTCTTGAGCACTCTATTTCAAGACAACATTCAAAGCAAAACATCCCCTCCCATCAGCCACACCACGTACAATAGGGAGGGAAGAGAAGAAATTTAGTTGATATAAAAAGTAAGAGAAAAATCAAGAAAAACAAGCTAGCTTTTTGGACAAGTCAAGTTCCTTCTTAATAAGAAAATTGGACATTTTAAATATTCATTCCCTTCTCCATTTGGGCTGCTGGACGAAACAATAGAGAGAGGAAGAGAGGAAGAGAAAGCCACACACAAGAAACTCTAGCTCAAAAACACAAGAGAAAGCCAAAGATCTAGCCTAAGGTAAGTGCTATGGCTTTGGATCTTCAATCTACTCACTTCTACTTCCCCTAATGTGGCTTAGACACTAAAGAACAACCTTTGATTGGTGATTTGAGGTCAAGGCTAAAGTGATTTTGGTGGTCAAAGAAGACAAAGGTTCAAGAAAGCTTAAGTCCAAAGACAAGTAAGCCACCCTTGAACCTTCTGGTGATTTTTGGGTGTTTGAGTTGGAAATGGTTATCTCCTTGCATATATATTTATATTTTGGGGATGATTTTTTAATGAAAATAATGAATAAAGGTTTAAATTTAAGGTTCATGACTTAGAATGGTAGATCAAACATGATGTAGAAAAGATATGATGCTAAAATGGAAACTTGAGTATTTGTGTTTTAAATGTGATTTTCGTCCAGCTGAATATACATGAGGATCTGAGTTTATTTTGGTGTTTTTGAGAGTTTTAAAGTTTTTAAAATTATATTTTGTATAAGGATAAACTTAGATCAAAATTTTGGAACCCTAGATGAAAGTTGAAAAACGTTGAATTGCTGATTTGTGGAATTTCTGTGGAGTCAGCTGGGTTTCTCATGGTTTTTGGCCTAGTAAAAGAATTTATAAAATTATTAAATTTTACAGGGAGAAATTAAACGTCTCAAGGATTATTTGGATATATAATATGTAATTTTTCATGTTCTGGATTGAGAGAAATTAATTTTTGAAAATGACCCTCTGATTCTGGACTTTATTTCGGACAACAGAGAAAGTTTGAGCTATAAACGGATTCTCATTTAAGTCTGTCCCAATATAGTATTTGTGGTTAAAAATATACATATTAAGGGTAATTTGGGCTTTGGAATCAACCCAAAATAATTTTTCTAGATTTAATTATGAATTTTTGAAGATCAGTCACTGTTTGCTGGAAATTCCTGGAAAATGTCGAAAATAAAGGAAATATAAGCTCATATTAAATTCCTTAATAAGAAAAGGAATTTAGTAAACATGGATACATGAATTGGGCTTATTTTAAATAATCAAAGGAATATTTATTGAGGTGAATTTAATTATATTTTATTATTTTATGTCTAATTGTATCTTGCACCGAGGAAATTATTTTTAGCTATAATCGGCTGCCAGATAGTAACCTTAATACTCATATACTTTGTGTGATTTGTGTATGTATATTGTACCATGTTTTGTTACATACATTTAGTTATCAATTATTTTCTAAGCGCTATTGAACTGGAACATGCTGTGTGCATTTAGGGTTTTGTTGTGTGCTGTGCACGGTGGTCTATGTTATGTGCTATTCCACTACAGTCTGTGTTGTGTGCTATTAGAACTGCTAGTTCTTGATTGGGATGTATGCCTTGATACTGAATGTTATGTGATATTTGTTCAATTATGGTTTTTCTTACATGTATTATTTATACATTTTATATGATATCAATGGTTACTATGGGATTCAATTTTGAATCACAACCCCTTTTAAGCCCTCTGACAGTTCATCTAGAGCGGAGAAGGGAGACAGAGGTAAGGCTCTGGAGCAGGGCTAGTGTGATAGTGGATGTTGATGTTGATGATTTTCTTTTGGATATTTTTTTTGATTACCGGATGACTATAGTATTTTATTTTAGCCTGTCAGGCACCAATATCCGAATGACTGTATATTTTGATTCCTTCAGGGAAAAATTTATCTTTCCGTATTTTTATTAGTATATTATTGTTCAAATCGATGCGTGCTCTGTTGCTTAAACTTTGATGTGTAACGTAAATTAATTTGGGAAAAATAATTTATAATTGAATGATAATTGAATATTTTATACACTTCTTTTTATCTCTTGATTAATAATTTAGGACTCTTTAGTTAATAAATAATGGCTTTTATATTCATTTGGGCTTTGGGCCTTTGATTACATTTTAGTCATTTTTAATGATAAAATTCCAGTTTTACATTGCTTCACTATTTGTACCATAACTCTTGAACCAGACATCAGATTTGCCTCATTTTTGTCTCATAGTTCAGATGATTCAGAGAGCTACAATTGTTATGAAGATATAAAGAGCAAATTCAGACAAGAGGGGGGTCAATTTTGGAGCCGAAGTCGGATGTACAATTCTGGATTTTATTTGGGCTCGAATTTTGTAATTTAATACCCACTTTTATTTTATTTTAGTATTGGGCTGAACCATCAGACCCATTTTCCATTTTTAGGTTAAACATAAGTGACATGGATGCTACAACAGAATTCATTCACGTTTTTTGAAAGTTTTGATTAAATACAGAAGTTTTATTTTCTCTGCAATGTTCTTCGCGTTCTTCGTCTATTCTTCGTTTTTCCCACCATGCTCGGCTAAACTTCGTGATTAACCCAACGTTGAGGATTTCATGATTCGTCCGAGGGCTTGTGCTTAATTGGTAACTTTACTCGATTCTGTTTTCATCTTATCGGATTCGATTTCTGGAAATAGTTCGAATATTAGATTTAATATTCGGTTTGGTTCATCCCAAGGACTGAGTTCGAACTAGGTTACAGTGTTGCTGTGCGATTGCAGAGTGAGACGCCACTGTTCGTACATATGTTAGGCGATCGTCTAGTCGAGGGATTCTCTGGATGAATGCAGAGATTTCGGTTCATTCAGAACCAAATGTGAGTTTGTTATATTTCGTTCAGTGACGAAAGTTTTTGGAATCTAAACGTTGGGTTGATCATTTTTAATATGTTTCTGCATATTTCGTTGTGTTTCAGTTTATTATCGTTTTTTATCTGTTTCTACATATTTCGTTCTATTTCGCTTTATTTTCGTTTTAATCTGTTTGAATCAAAAACCCCCATTTTTACTGTTTATGTTTCGCTGTTGTTGTTAATCAAACCCGCTGCAAGTTCGTTGGGGAAACGACCCAGGTTCCTTATTTCTGCAATCATTTTCGAACTTGGTTATTTTGGGAGACACGGCAAATCTCTTTCCAAAAATGGTGCCGCTGCCGGGGAGTTTGCATCAGTTTGATTAGTAACAGTATTGTAAATAGCTTCATTTCGGTAGTTTAGGTGGTTCGGGTGGTTGGACAGAAATTTTTCTGACCCAGATCACTCAAACCAGGTCTTATTCACAAGGAATTGGGCATTCTAAGAAAGAGTCACTCTCCTAAGGAGTGAGGTATACCCTATTTCCCCAAATTCCAACGTTTAGACCACTTTTTCGCTGTTTTAAGTTTTGATTCTATTATTTCTACTACGGTAATCTTTTTGGAGTATCTCTAAATTGGTTGAAAATTGGTACAGTGATAGAAAATGGCCAATCTCACAGGGCCCATCGAGAATCTTTTGATTATCCATGGGGTAATCTCCGTTTTGCCCAATTCCATCGTTTAGACCAGTTTTTCAATTTTTGAAGTTTTTTTTATTCCATTTTTGGGTTCCCCAATGGTCTAGGAGTTGCCCTGTCCAAGTCCTAAAAATTTTAAAAATCATTTGATAGTGTTTTGGACTTGTTTGGACCCAATTTCTAACATAGGTTCTTGCTTTTGTGTTTTTGTTTTTGTGTTCTCTTAGTGTTTTCTACTTTTTACCACTTCTTGTGGCATTTTCGTAATTCTGAGATTCTGCCTTTTACCACTTTTGGTGGCAGTTTCGTGATTCTGTGTGTTTACCAATTCTGCTTTGTGTGTATGCTGCATGAGTTACAGGAATACTACTAATCCAGAAGATTTGTTGCCATTTGATCCTGAAATAGAGAGAACAATTCTTACTGCTAGAAGAGTTGTTAGGCTAAATCATAAGATTAATACTGAACTGGACACTCAATTGGAGTCTGATTTTGACCATTCTGATTGTGTCAATTCTATTGATCTTTCTGATTGTGTTTCTGATAGTATTTCTGATAGTCTTGTTGTTTTCACTGATTCTAGTAGCAATTTTACTAACTCAGACATTATGGCGTAAGAACAGGAAAATCGTCCTACTTTAAAGGAATTGGTTGCACCTGATGTTAATTATCAACCTTTGTGCATCCAATATCCTGACCTTGCTGCTAACTTTGAGCTTAAATCTGGTCTAATACACTTGTTGCCTAAGTTTCATGGTCTTACAGGTGAGTTCCCCATTAAGCATTTGAAGGAATTCCATGTAGTGTGCGGCCTGATGAAACCACATGCCATTAATGAAGATCATATCAAGGCGAGAGCTTTTCCTTTCTCATTGGACGGTGGAGCCAAGGATTGGTTGTTGTACCTTCACCCTCATCTATTGGGAGCTGGATTGATATTCGAGGTTATTTCGAGAAATATTTCCCTTCCTCAAGAGCAACTGCGATCAAGAAGGAAATTGGCAACATTAAACAGGTCACTGGGGAGACTATGCATGAGTATTGGGAGAGGTTCAAAAGGTTATGTGCAAGCTGTCCACACCATCAGATAACTGAAAAAGACTTGATTACCTGTTTCTATGATGGTCTACTACCGGTAGACAAAGGGTTAGTGGATGCTTCTAGCAGTGAGGCTATGAGTAACAAGACACCTGAAGAAGCTCGAGACTTGATATCCATTATGGCAGATAACTCTCAGTAGTTTGGCACCAGGGCCAATAGTACTCCTGTTTACCATATTCAAGCACCTCCAATCAAGTTTGATTCTCAGAGATTAGAGACTAGACTTGATGATCTGACTTCCCTTGTGAGGCAGTTGGCAGTGACACAGACAACACAGTCTTCCCCTCCTCAGACTGGGTACTCTTGTGGGTTTTGTTCTGACCTTTATCATTCTACTGACTCTTGCCCTACCTTGCATGATCCTACTTACCAAGACCATTCAGTAGCTACAATGGGTGTTTTTCCAGGAAAGCCACAATACCAGCAGAATAATGCCTTTTCCAATACTTATAATCCTGGTTGGAGAAATCACCCCAACTTTCACTGGAACCAAAATTAGAATCAGAGTAACCAGTATCAGCAAAATTCTGGGATTACCAACAGAGGCAATACAAACCACAGACTTCCAGCAACAATCTGCACCTCCTTTGCCAGCACCACCTCCTCGACCAGCCATATGTGCACCTCCACAGGCGGCACAACAGCAGGCTAGTAGTAGTAGTGGTGGTGGTGGTTCCTCACTTGAAGATATGATGAAGCAATTTGTCACAGCAATATGCGGTTCCAACAAAGAACCGACACTTCCATTCAGAGTTTGCAAACACAGATTGGGCAGTTGGCAACATTATCGAACCAGCTTCAACCTCAGGGATCCAACACTCTTCCTTCACAAATAATTCCTAATCCTAAGGGGAATGTGAGTGCTATCTCCCTTCGGTCTGGCAAACAATTGGAGGAACCTAAACCAGTTGCAGATGTGACTTCCACATCAAAAAGAGAGTCCGAAAATGTGAAGATTGACTCTAAAAATAACAAGGTAGTGCGGCAAGGTGAAGAGGAAGACATCTCCATTCCTCTTCCTTTCCCTCAGAGAGCAGTTCAATCCAAGAAGTTGGTAGAAAAAGCACAAGAGAAGGATATACTTGAGACATTCGAAGAGTAGAGATCAACATTCCTCTCTTAGATGCGGTCAAACAAATTCCTAAATATGCCAAGTTTACGAAGGAGTTGTGCACCAACAAGAGGCGATCAAGGGAATGAACGAGTGAGTTTGAACCAGAATGTATCAGCACTCATCCATCCTACCATGCCTCGTAAATGTAAAGATCCAGGGACATTTTCTATCCCTTGCCTTATTGGTAATTATAGATTTGATGATTGCATGCTAGATTTAGGTGCTTCTATTAATGTCATGCCTGCATTTGTTTATAAATCTATTGGTCTTAGTCCCTTGCGTCCTACTGGTGTTGTTGTCCAGTTAGCTAAAAGGAGTAATGCTCATCCTTCTGGCTTGGTTGAAGACGTATTGGTCAAAGTTAATGAATTGATATTCCCTGTTGATTTCTATGTCTTAGATATGGAGGCGGAGTCTTCTACTAGTAGATCACCAATCATTCTAGGGAGGCCTTTCATGAAAACAGCTAGGACTAAGATAGATGTACATTCTGGTACTCTTTCCATGGAGTTTGGTGATATATCTGTGAATTCCAATATTTTTGATGTCATGAAACATCATAGGGAAGAGCATTCTGTTTTCTGTATTGATGTGATTGATGACGTTGTGGATGATGTTCTTACTGATTGGTGTGCTGATTATCCTGATTTTGCATCTGTGAGTGATTCTTCCATTTGTGCATGTGCTGATAAAGAATGGTGCTCTGTTTACACTAACTTGGTTAAGACTGCATTATTTGGTGATTCTGACTTGCTTAGTGATTCTGTATTACTTGTGGATTCTGATGTTGATTCTGAATTTGAGCTTCATCCTGATCCTGATGTGCATCTTGCTTCTGATTTTGATGAGCTTGCTTCTGCTTTTGATGAGCTAAATTTTGATGTTAACATTGAGCTGTATAGCCACAGTTCTTCTTCTGCTTCTTTGAATGTGGTTTCAGGCATTTCTAGTGTGATGGCATCAGAGTTGTTGCAACAACCACCCAAGCTTTTTCTCTCCACTGAGCAACCGCCCAAACTAGAGTTGAAATCCCTTCCAGATCACCTGAAGTATGCATTTCTGGAGGTGAATGAACATTTGCCAGTCATTGTGGCAAATAAACTCTTGCATGATCAAGAAGAGAAGCTGCTAAGCTTATTGAGGGCGAACAAGAAAGCCATTGGGTGGACATTAGCTGACATCGTTGGCATCAGCCCTTCCATGTGTATGCATCGAATTCTGTTGGAAGAGGACTCTGCAACCCCAGAGACGCCTTAATCCTCTATCCTTGATGTGGTAAAGAAAGAGGTCACTAAGCTTCTGCAAGCTGATATCATCTATCCTATTTCTGATAGCCAGTGGGTTAGCCCGGTCCAGGTGGTTCCTAAGAAATCCGGAGTCACTGTAGTAGCCAATCAGAAGAATGAGCTCATTCCTACTCGAGTTCAGAATAGTTGGAGAGTTTGCATCGACTATAGGAAACTCAACCAAGCCACTCGTAAGGATCATTACCCTCTACCTTTCATTGATCAGATGTTAGAGTGATTGGCTGGTAAGTCTCATTACTGCTTCCTGGATGGCTACTCCGGATATTTCCAGATCCATATTGCTCCTGAGGATCAGGAGAAGACGACCTTCACAAGCCCCTTTGGGACATATGCTTACCGAAGGATGCCTTTTGGCCTCTGCAATGCACCTGGCACCTTTCAGCGTTGTATGGTGAGTATTTTCTCTGAGTTTCTAGAGAACTGCATGGAGGTTTTTATGGATGATTTCACTATATATGGGTCTGATTTTGATGCATGCTTAGCTAATTTGTCTAAAGTCTTGCATAGGTGCATTGAATCTAATGTTGTGTTGAATTATGAAAAGTTTCACTTTATGGTTGAGTCAGGTATAGTCTTGGGACACATAGTGTCTAAGAAAGGGATTGAGGTAGACCCTGCTAAGATAGATGTAATTACTGCTTTGCCTTACCTCGCTTCTGTGCGGGAAGTTCGCTCTTTTCTTGGTCATGCAGGTTTCTATCGACGTTTCATTCGAGATTTCAGCAAGACTGCTAGACCCTTATCCAACCTTCTGCATAAGGACACTGACTTTGTATTTGATGATGCGTGCAAGGCGGCCTTCGATCACTTGAAGCGTTGCCTTACTACAACCCTAGTGATCCAGCCCCCTGATTGGTACCTCCTTTTTGAGTTGATGTGTGATGCTTCCAACTATGCGGTTGGTGCTATCTTGGCACAACGGGTTGATAGAGCTTCCCATGTCATTGCATATGCTTCCAGGACTTTAGATTCTGCTCAGTCTAATTACACTACCACTGAAAAGGAGTTGTTGGCTATTGTATTTGCTTTTGATAAGTTTAGGTCATATCTGCTAGCTAGTAGAGTAATTGTTTTCTCTGACCATGCTACTTTAAAGTTCCTGTTGAAAAAGGCAGATGCTAAGCCACGACTCATTCGGTGGATGTTATTGCTCCAAGAATTTGATGTAGAGATTCAAGACAGAAGTGGAGCACAAAACTAGGTAGCTGACCACTTGAGTCGCATTATCCATTCTCCCTCTCACCCCTCTTCTATTCTGGATGATTTCCCTGATCAGCAGCTTTCTACAGCGGTGGTTAGGAGATGTGTGCCTGATCATGAATTTTACTCCATATTGCATTTTTCTCATGCTTCTGCCTGTGGTGGTCACTTTGGACCCCAAAGAACTGCTAGGAAAGTGTTAGAATGTGGTTTATTTTGGTCTTCCCTGTTTCATGATGCCCATTTGTTTTGCAAGTCATGTGATAACTGTCAGAGGGCAGGGAGTATTTCCCGTAGGCATGAGATACCCCAAAACCCTATATTGTTTTGTGAGATCTTTGATGTTTGGGGTATTGATTTTATGGGTCCATTTCCTGTTTCATATGGTTATACTTACATACTGCTGGCTGTTGATTATGTCTCGAAATGGGTTGAGACGAAAGCCACCTGGACTAATGATTCTTCTGTGGTGGTGGACTTTGTTAGGTCTAACATTTTCTGCAGGTTTGGTATTCCTAGAGCTATTATTAGTGACCAGGGTTCCCATTTTTGCAATCGAAGCATGGGTGCCTTGTTACGCAAGTATGGAGTGCTTCACAAGGTTTCCACAGCATACCATCCTCAGACCAACGGTCAGGCTGAAGTCTCAAATAGAGAAATTAAGAAAATCCTTCAGAAGACTGTCAACTCTACCCGGAAAGATTGGAGTAAGCGACTAGATGATGCTTTGTGGGCATATCGCACCGCCTACAAGACTCCGATTAGGATGTCTCCCTATCGAATTGTCTTTGGTAAGGCATGTCATCTTCCTGTTGAGTTGGAGCATCAAGCCTATTGGGCCATTAAGCAATGTAACATGGATTTGGCTAAGTCTGGGATGGAACGGAAGCTGCAGTTGCAAGAGTTAGATGAGTTGAGATTGGATGCCTATGAGAGTTCACGGTTGTACAAGGAGAAGACTAAGGCATTCCATGATAAGCATATTCTGAAGAAAGAATTTTCTGTGGGCCAGAAAGTTCTTTTGTTTAACTCCCGTTTGAAGTTTATGCCAGGTAAGCTTCGATCTAGATGGGATGACCCTTTTGTGATCACTAACATATTTCCCTTTGGTGCTGTTGAGCTATGTGATCCGCCCACAGGACGAACTTTTAAGGTAAATGGGCATCGCCTCAAGCAATTTCATGAGGGATCCCGAGCGGCTGAGGAAGCGAGAGATTCTCCTCATTGATGTCACTTACCCTCCATAAACCCTTGGGAGTATTCTTCTTTCTTCCCTCTCTTTCTCTTTTATTTGTTTTCATTTTTGCACTTTGCTTTTCAAAAATAAATACAGTCTCTCTTTCTATGATTGCTACATATTATGAACTAGGACATTTTGGTTTTAATGGATCATTCTGTTTAGTCTGCAATTCTTGACTCTTCGATTACATGTCTTGGTAGTTGATCTGATGTTGTTAATTGCCTAAGTTGATATTGACCTTGTGAGGTTTTGGGCCTGCATGAATGGAATTCATCTTTTGCTATTCGTTCTTTCATGTGTGCATCTGCTCCTGATTTGTGTTCTCTAGAACTTGCTCCTTTTCTTTTTGAAACTACATTTTTCACTTACGTGCTTAAGTATGATGGAAGCTTGTTTTCTTTTTTTTATTTCCCCACTTTGGCCAAATAGCTTTCCCTTGCATTATTTTCCTTTGTCAGCCCCTTTGTGCCTTTTTGACTCATTCTTTTCTAAACCACATTACAAGCCTAAGTGTAAAATCATTTTATTCCACACCTTGGAAATTTATTGAGTATTGATTTCACCCAGGTTTTGTGTTTAAGTGTGGGGGTTGCTCAGGAGTGCAACAGTTTAAGTGTGGGGGAAGATATTTGATTTTGTCATTGTGATTATAAAGAAGAGAAAAAAAGAAGAAGAAAAGAAAACAAACAGAAAAGAAAGAAAGAAAAAGAAAAGAAAATACATAGAAAGAAAGGAGATATATAAGAAAAAAAAATCATACATAGAGAGAATGATTGTGTTAATCAGTGCTCTTTTTAATTTCTTTGGTGCTTAGCCTCTCATTCCATACTATTACCTACATTCACCCTAGCCCCATTACAACCTTTAATAACAAGCTCTCTTGATTTGTGCATGTATGTGTTATGAGTAGTGGAGACGTAGAAGTTGAGCAAGCTTATGGTAGAACAATTTTCTTGAGTAGAATTTGAGCGATACACTAATTTACCCTATACACTTGAGAGATTAAATGAGAGCATCTTTGAGAGACCATCTTTTGTGGTTAGCATCATTGATTGAGATTGCCATGATTTGTAATTTGAGATGAAAGGATTTTAGTCTTGATTGATTGGTCTTTTGAAGCTTTGTGCCCATTGGTCAATTTTTGCATTGTTAGCAATTTTTTTTTTTTAAAAAAAAAAAGAGTCTTTCCTTTTAGTCTTTTTCTTTGAATTTTGCTCAGGAGTGCAAAAAGATAAGTGTGGGGGAATTTGATAATTGAATATTTTATACACTTCTTTTTATCTCTTGATTAATAATTTAGGACTCTTTAGTTAATAAATAATGGCTTTTATATTCATTTGGGCTTTGGGCCTTTGATTACATTTTAGCCATTTTTAATGATAAAATTCCAGTTTTACATTGCTTCACTATTTGTACTATAACTGTTGAACCAGACATCAGATTTGCCTCATTTTTGTCTCATATTTCAGATGATTCAGAGAGCTACAATTTTTATGCAGACATAAAGAGCAAATTCGGACAAGAGGACGGTCAATTTTGGATCCGAAGTCGGATGTACAATTTTGGATTTTATTTGGGCTCGAATTTTGTAATTTAAAACCCACTTTTATTTTATTTTAGTATTGGGCTGAACCATCAGACCCATTTTCCATTTTTAGGTTAAACTTAAGTGACATGGAGGCTACAACAGAATTCATTCACGTTTTTTGAAAGTTTTGGATTAAATACAGAAGTTTTATTTTCTCTGCAATGTTCTTCGCGTTCTTCGTCTATTCTTTGTTTTTCCCAGCCATGCTCGGCTAAACTTCTGTGATTAACCCAACGTTGAGGATTCCATGATTCGTTCAGAGAACTTGTGCTTAATCGATAACTTTACTCGATTCGTTTTCATCTTATCGGATTCGATTTAAAATAGTTCGAATATTAGATTTAATATTCGGTTTGGTTAATCCCAATGACTGTTCGAACTAGGTTACAGTGTTGCTGTGCGATTGCACAGTGAGACGCCACTGTTCGAACATATGCTAGGCGATCGTCTAGTCGAGGGATTCTCTGGATGAATGCAGAGATTTCAGTTAATCCAAAACCAAACGTGAGTTAGTTATATTTCGTTCAATGACGGAAGTTTTTGGAATCTAAACGTTGGGTTGATCGTTTTTAATATGTTTCTGCATATTTCGTTATGTTTCAGTTTATTATCATTTTTTATCTGTTTCTACATATTTCGTTCTATTTCAGTTTATTTTCGTTTTTAATCTGTTTGAATCAAAAACCCCCATTTTTGTTTAGCTTTACATCTGTTGTTGTTAATCAAACCCGCTGCAAGTTCGTTGGGGAAACGACCCAGGTTCCCTATTTCTGCAAATCATTTTCGAACTTGGTTATTTTGGGAGACACGGCAAATCTCTTTCCATTGAATAAAAGTAACGGACCATACTACCCGCCATCTTCGGGCAAAGCTAGTCGATAGGTATGTAACACACTGTGGGCCGTAGTAGTTGATGTGGTTCAAAATTCAGTTACCTCTTCTCTTCTCGCTCTGTATCTTCATCCTTCATTTATTTCTTTCCTTGCCTCCTTCTGGATGATGTACCACCGGAGACGTCGACTTCACTATGGTTGAACATCTCCGGCGTGCAGATGTAATAGGAACGAATCATCTCGAACTTCAATGTGATAGGTCGGAGAAACCTGCCAATGACCAATCTAAAGCACCGCCAATCTCCTCAGTTTAGCAAGCCATTGATCTTAAAAATCAAGATATCTCCGGTCATGTTTCAGTATCAGTTCATCAAGTCGGAGGAAAATTTCATAACTCACCCGTACACATTTCACGAGTGGAACCTAGCTCGTCTGCTTTGTCTATGATAGTCGGTTCCTTTCTTGAGGGAGCTCGTTATGGGTAGAACGGAATTGGCTCATCTTTGGTGATGAAACATCTTGAAAGGTTTCTTCGAAGGTGATCTTCTTGGGGTGATTCAGCAGTGCGGGAATAAATTCTAGCCGCCCCTTTCCTCCCTTGTCTCAATCGCATCTTCTTGGCTTTAGGTTAGAGATTCAGACTTTTTTTTTTTTGTTTTTTTTTCACGCGGCCGTTTGTTTTAGCTGGGAGGAGAATAGAAAAATATAATAATAAAAAGAAATTAATATCTTTTTCTTTTTATTATAAAACTGTAAATCATTTTTATTATCCTACGCTATTATCTCTATTTTAGTTTAAACTATATTATTTAAACTAAAATCTCCCACTAACCTGTCAAATTAATATCTTATCTAAATCTCATATAAATCTCTTTAATTATCATGGTGACTCTCCAAATAAATTAAAAAATATCTTAAATCTATTAAATGACAGTCCTATCTTAAATCTATTATTAAAATTGGAGTCATCTATTAGCCTTTATAAAAACCTATGGACTCTAGAGGGCTTTACCTGCTCTTCAAATCTCTCTTGTGAGTCTCTCAGCTCTACAATACTCTCTTTTCTGTGGTTTGTTGGGCGGTCAACGGCTTCCTGTGTCTCGTCCAAGTCCGATTAGAGGTAAGTGTGTATTTTTGTTTTGGCATACATACATGTTCAAGGGTAATAGGTCCTGGATCTAAGTCTGTGAATTGGGTTCAGTTATTTCGAGCAAAAAAAAAAAATTGGGTTCAGTTAGATTGTACCCAAAGTCTATGTCTAATATGGGTTAAGGGTTAAAAGAATTGGGATGCGTCGAAGTGACGGAGGAAACAAGAAAAGTGTTTGGGAAATGTGGAGGAAAGAGACAATGGAGAAAGGTCAAAAAGTCACAGGAAAGAGAAAATGAAATTGGGAGAGAAAAAAAAAATTATAGGAGGCTCTAGATATCATGTTACCAGGTAATTGAGAAAGAATAATCTGTGTATTATTATTGATAAGCAATGTGCTTTATATACAGGATAAATGTGTAAGGTACAAGGGAATTGCATAACAAACTATACAACTTACATAACCAAATTACATAACAAACTATACAACAAGTAACTAATTAATAAACTAATTACAATCTTATTATGTAACACCTGTTCTTAAGTTTGTGAAGTCTTACATCGACTAGAAAGACGAATGAAGCATGCCTTATAAGGGTGCAAAGACCTTTCTTTTATAGACGTGTTTTGATGGGCCTAGCCCAGTCGAAAACAAAAACGTTAAGGCCTTTGTGCCAAAGCGGGTCCTAATTATAAGACGTACACATTTACCTAATTTTGGAGAGATTAATGATAGTAGTTAAATTAATTAATTATACTTGTTTTCTCAAAATGTCCTTATTTAAACACGGATTGGCTAATTAACTAAGGTTCAGTGCCAATGAGATTTTTATTTTTAATTATAAACTACATAATTATATTTGCTTAGCATTTTTTGTTTTTTGTTTTCTTTTTTTGAAATAACTTTAATAATTATTAGGCCCGAGTTTTTCATTTATCAGTTTTACGCTTTGTTTTAATATTTTACATATTAAATATTGATATTAGATTAATTTATTTAAAAAATAAAAGCAGAAGAATTGAGTTGTATATGTCAATAATGAGTTGCAAGCATTACTCACTTTATTGAATATATATGTGCATTATTAAATTATTATTGTGTTTAATTATTATTGAGAAAGTATTAATAGCTGTATTTTGAGAAGAAATTGACAAAAATTAAAACTTTGTCTTATAATTAGGACCAAGATAAACCCCCAAATGTTCTCTTATAATTAGGACTGGGGGAGTAGTATATTGAATCATGCAACTAAATTTTTTTTGTCTTCCTTTTACGTCTATTTTGACAAAATATTTTTTCTTTGTTTTCAGTCTTTGCTTACTGAAGAAGCTAATTTTAATGTAATTCTTCTATGTTTTTACCAATGTTGTAGGGTATTCTCTATCTGATTTTATATTCACAACGAAACTGAATCAGCAAGTGATTGTTCGTAAAGTGTGGGCTTCAAATTTGTTTAGCGAGTTGTCTTTGATTTATTCTGTTATACCTTACTTCTCTTTTGCATCCTTTGATATTGAGTTTCCCAGTACAATCATTACTCCGTATGTTGATAAGCATTGTTATTCACTATTGTCTCGCTCCCACAACTAATTACAGTTTCATGAAGGCCAATGTCAATATATTGCACATCATCCAATTAGGTCTTACCTTATCTGATTCTAATGGGAATTTATCTCATCTTGGAACTCAAAATGGACACATTTAGCAATTCAATTTCTCTAATTTTCATGTTGAGCGGGATTATCATAATCTTGAGTTGATTCAGCTATTGAAAAAGGGATTGATTTCTTGAGGAACAAGCAAGAGGGGATTTTATTTTAAGATCAGGATTATTCTTCAACTCTCACCTCACATGGGTCACATTCCACAGTTCTTATAATTTTGGATTCTTAATCTAACTTATAACCGTGAGACAATTGCCTTCTAATGTTCATGAGTTCCAACAGTTAGTTGCTCAATTCTTTGGACCCAAAGTTTATGACATGAAGCATATAATCAAGTTCTGCAAAGGTTTGTAGAAAGAGTGGCTAAGTTATTGGATGTGGATTGGGAATCACCACCAAGCTGGGTCATTTTCATACAGATATATATATATATATATATATATATATATATATATATATATATATATATATATATATATATATATATATATATATATATATATATATATATATATAACTTTTTCTCTTCATATTTACTATAACTAGTTTAGAACATGGACAATGCGCGGGCAAAGGGGGAAAAATCTTTGAAAGAAAACCAAAATCTCATGCGCAATTTTCTTCATATTTATTATTCCGATTTGATCTTGTATTATATTTTGAAAAAGACAAATAAACCTATCACTTCCCATTTATTATATTATGTTCTAGACATGATCTTCTATATATATATATATATATGATACATTAAAATAAAATAGTTATACCATGTACCAAAAAATTATTCAGAAACTTTAGAACTTTTGTTTTGGTGTAGAACACAGATGTCTAGCCTGGTAGGCTAGTGCTTTGATATTAGATCGATAGGCTCTTCCTAAATATTTATGAGGCAAGTATCCAGGAGAGCGTGGGATCACTATACACAAATGAGGCTTTCACCAATGGGGGTGATGTGTGTGCATAGTGTGACTATATGTAGATAGTTCAAAGTTTAAAACGTGTGTACTTTAGGATTTGACCTCTGTATTTATAGAGTGTACTTTAGGTTGGATATTGTGGGCCTCGCGTGATCTTTGGCCTGAGCATCGTAGCTGCTATATCATTTCTAAAGATATTCATTGATTATGGGTGAGTTAGGATCCTCCTTTATATTAGATAGATTCTGATATGCATTATCTCTACTGTTGGGTCGCCCTGCTATTGGGCCTAATATAGGTCCGTAACAGTTGCCCCCCAGCCTAGTAGTTCGAGCTTTTGAGCTGCCGGGATGTATTTTGACCCAAGATAGGTTATCCGAGATAGTTTGATGTGTCCATGGCTCTCTTGCGACTATACCGTACTTTGCCGAGTTGGGTTACATTGACCCCGGCTACGGAAGTCATTCACTCAAGGATTCGAGGTAATGTCGAGAGGTTCAAGGTTCCGAGGTATTACCAAGAGGTTCGAGGATCTGAGGTACTCGCCAAGGGTTTTAGTTGACTGACTGCCAAGGGCTTCGAGGATCCGAGGTGATCGCTAAGGGTTTCGCTTGATTTCGAGGTAATGTGTAACACCCTGTTTTCGTAAACGTTTTCATAGCGTTTTGATCAGAGTTGAGCGTCGGACATTTTTTTCAAAATAAAGAGTAACTGGATAACATTGCTTACAGTGTATCTGGCTGCTCATACGGCAGTAAATTCATCCGAGTATTTAATATAATAAAGTACATATCGTAACATATCAAAACAACAATGTCTTCGTCTGGTTTTTCACGCTGGCTCCTTACCCTTGTCCTCGATCCTGTATTCCCTAGATCCTGAAGCTAAGGTAAGAGCTGAGGTCCAATGCCCACCAGACCTCAGGTAACAGTTAACCTCATGCTTATGTAAACAATATATGAATGACAGATATTCATGACATTTCAGCAAATATCACTACAAAAGCCCATAACAGATGTAGGAAATACATAATCACATATGTAAGGCAATAATAACACACAGCTCCCGCATATGTATGTTATCCTGGTCTGCACTATTCACCAGTGCCACGATGTACGGTCGTGTCCTCAGTGCAAGGAAAACTTAACGGTATTATCATAACCATAACCCATATATAGCTGAATGTATAATGAAAGATGTAAGACAAAGTCTTAGTATATGAATACAACTATCATATATAAACAAACAACCAAAGATAAGAGTTAAGGTTACGATGCAGCGTCCGTACCTTCGTTGATGTATACGGTACGTCTGTCGGACGGAACGTGATCACAGATATCCTATAAGGATAATATCGTATTTATTAATTAGTAAACAATATCCTAACAGATAGTTTAGTCACAAATGACTATTTTACCCCTGACTTCAGAAATTGCTAATCGATAAAATTTCGCCAGAGCTTCGCTACTTTGACTCTCAACTTTCAAAAACTATTTCCTATCATGTTTTTACCTCGTCAGGCATCTTTCAATGCAATGAGGCATAAAAACAAGAATAGGAATTTTACTTCCTACTTCCTAGATCAAACTAGCATTTATACTAAGAACTACAAAACTAAAGACTATAAACTTAAAAGCTATGGATCAAGAACTTTGCTTCTCCTTCTCCAAGACTCTTCCTTCTCACTTTCACTCTAAGATTTGAAATGCTCTTTGCAATTTTGGTGTGAAAATTCCAAATGAATGAAGGGCCTATTTATAGGAAAAGGGTATGGCAATTTGGTAGTTCTATTGAACTTCCTCTTCTCAATTCTTGGCCATTGGATCTAGGGTTAAAATTGAGCTCCCATCCTCACCCTCCACCTCTTCTCAAACGTCCCCTCTCTCTCTCCCCCCTTATCTCTTCCACTTCATTAATGCATCTTATCTCTTTTGGATATTTCCTCTTACCAACTAATTCCCCTACTTGATGTTCTAATTGCATGTGCTTATAAATCACAAATATTTTTACAGATGAATTTTGAAGTTTATGTAAACCTCTTGAGAAGCACTTGAAATAACAAGAATTATGGTCCAATTAGGGATTTTTACTAGCCTTTTATTTATTTTAGGATTAATCCCAAAAGTTAAGGAAATGGCTTTGGAGATAACCTACTTCAAGCTAAAAATATGCTTGTTCATAAAAAGTCCTTATATTTGATCTATGATTAACATATTTCAGTACACAATTTATGTTCTATAAGTTCTCATTTACTTATGCCTTGAATTAATCTCAATGGCTTTTGAATTCTCAAAATATCTTCTCTCTTTCTCTCTCCAAACACTTGGCTCACAACCTCACACACCTCACAATTTTCACATACCACACACACACACACTCATACGTCCCCCCTCCCCCCTTTATTTTAATTTTGTTATGTTTAATTTAATCTTATATTACTTAGAAAATTTCTCATTGGTTGATTAGGGTTTACAAGGATTTAACTTTATGGTTGAATTTAAACCTTTAGATCTAGCTTTATGAGGTTTAATCCTAGCCATTGATTTTAGTTTGAATTGTCAAAATTGATTAACAAGTTTGATTAGTGTCTTAATCTTATGCTTAGTAATCTTTAACATATCATGTGTTGATCAATTAGGCTTTAGGGATTTTATGTAGTTAATCTTTTTTTTTAATCATGCCTAATTAATTAGCAATTATCTTTATGCTAATCTTGGCCCTTCATTGATCATTGGTCTCTAATTAGGGTCATACATCCCTAATTGTGCCTTTAAAACATGTTATTCAATTAATTATGAAAGTTTTAGGAATTACTTTAATAAATGAAGATTTAATTATCTACTAATTGTTGACAATTTTCTTTAATTGGATTAATTATTTTCTCACAACTTTTGGGTTTACCTTGGTCATTTATGCACCAAGCATTATTTTAATAATCATAGGGCAACTTATGTTCCCTAAAATAAAATTGGGTTTCTGCCTCTTTAAAATTTCAAGGAAAATAAACAAATAAATTACTAAAATTAGAGACAACATGCTTCCATATTTTAAATAGGTATTATTTATCAAAATATAATATTTAAGATAAATAATTACCCGGTTATTACATTTCTCCCCTCGTTAAATAAAATTTTGCCCTCGAAATTTAGTCTATCGTAACTAGACTTCGGGCCATAAACTCCGGGTATTTCTCCCTCATGTCTTTCTCTGTTTCTCAAGTCGCCTCATTGGGTGACAAACCCTTCCAGACTACCTTTACTATCAGAATGGTTCTATTTCTAAGTCGTTTCTCTCGGTGATCGAGAATTTGCTCCGGCTCGACTATGAAGGTATTATCATGTCGTACTTCAACATCTTCATACTCGATGACGTGATCACGGTCTGGTTGGTATTTCTTCAACTGAGACACATGGAAAATGTTGTGGAGATTACTTAGGTTCCGGGGTAAGGCTTTTTGGTAAGAGACGGTCCTCGCTCCGCCAAAATTTCGAATGGTCCTACGTAACGTGGACTGAGTTTCCATCTCTTAAGCATTCTATCAACACCGGTTACTGGAGATAGTTTCAGAAACACATGGTCGCCGACGTCAAACTTTAGAGGTCTTCTCCTTTTGTCAGCATAGCTCTTCTACCTGCTTTATGTTGCTAGGAGTCTCTTCTTGATCAAAGCGATTTGTTCGGAGGTTTGTTCAATCATATCCGGCCCAAGCAATTGCCTTTCAGATGATTCTGTCCAACATAGAGGTGATTGACACTTTCGCCTGTACAATGCTTCAAACGGGGCCATTTGTATACTCGCGTGATAGCTATTGTTGTACGCAAATTCTGCCAGCGAAAGATGTCGATCCCAACTCCCTTTGAAATCTAATGCACACGCTCTTAACATATCTTCCAGCGTCTGTATTGTCCGTTCAGATTGACCATCGGTCTGAGGATGATAAGCCGTACTGAACTTCAGCTTTGTACCTAGAGCTTCATGCAATGCCTGCCAGAAGCGGGATGTGAATCGTGTATCCCGGTCAGAGACAATGCTCTTAGGTACACCATGGAGTCTCACGATCTCTTTGATATACATCTCCGCCAACCGTTCCAGAGAATAGTTGATACTGATGGGGATAAAATGAGACAATTTAGTTAATCGGTCAACAATTACCCAGATCGTATCGTGAATCCTGATCTTGGGTAAACCCACCACTAGATCCATGGTTACGTTCTCCCATTTCCACTCCGGCATTTCTAGTCCTTGAAGAAGACCAGGGGGTCGCCGATGTTCAATCTTCACTTTTTGGCAAGTCAAGCATCCGGCCACGTACTGGCTACATCTTTCTTCAACCCGGGCCACCAGAGTTCGGATCTTAAATTCTGGTACATCTTGACCATTCCTGGATGTAGAGTATACTTACTATTATGAGCCTCATCCAGTATCTTCCGTCTTAATTCATCAACCGGCGGTATGTAAATTCGCTTCTTGTATCTGACCAATCCACTAAGTGATAGGTCATGATCTTGGGTCTCACCCCAAGAGATCTTCTCCCGTATCGCAATAGCCCAATCATCTTGCCTTTGAGCTTCCTCGACTTCATCTCTCAGATCATATTCTCCTTGACTAACAAGAAGAGTCGCAAGGTAGGCTTCATTTGGCGTGTTGAGACCCACACAAATTTGATTTGATAGGTTCAAATCCCTAAAATCTTCAAGTAGCTTCTGCTCTTGAATCATCATGTATGCCACCTGCACCAACTTCCTGCTAAGAGCATCTGCAACGACGTTTGCTTTACCTGGATGATACTTGATCTCCAGGTTGTAGTGTTTTAGCAACTCCATCCAGCGACGTTGTCTCATATTGAGTTCCTTTTGATCAAAAAGGTATTTCAGGCTCTTGTGGTCGCAGTACAATTCTACGGTCGCAGCGTATAAGTAATGCCTCCATATCTTCAAAGCAAACACGATAGCCACAAGCTCTAAATCGTGCATAGGATAATTCGACTCGTGAGGCTTCAGCTGACGAGAGGCGTAAGCCACCACTCTACCTTGCTGCATTAGAACACATCACAATCCATGCCCACTGGCATCACTATAAACTACATAAGTCTCACTCGGATCTGGGATAATCAACACTGGTGCTGTAGTCAACCTCTCCCTCAGTCTCTGAAAGCTATCCTCACAGTCTTCACCCCATACAAAGGGTTGGTTTTTCCTCGTGAGCTTTGTCAATGGTAAGGCAAGACGTGAGAAATCTCGTATGAATCTGCGGTAATACCCCGCTAGACCCAGAAAACTACGTATCTCCGTCACTGACTCTGGTCTCTTCCAGTCCAGAACTACTTCCACTTTTCCGGGACCAACAGCAACTCCGTCGCGTGATATGACATGGCCTAGAAATCTAACTTGCGGTAGCCAAAACTCACATTTTCTTAACTTAGCAAATAGTTGCTTATCCCTGAGTATACTCAATACAAGTCGCAGATGTTCTTCGTGCTCCTCTCTACCTTTAGAATAGATAAGGATATCATCAATAAACACCACCACAAACTTATCTAGGTGTTGACGGAAAATACGGTTCATGTAATCCATGAATACGGAAGGTGCATTTGTCAAACCGAAAGGCATCACAAGGAATTCGTAATGCCCATACCTGGTTCTGAAAGCCGTCTTGGGAACATCACTAGCTTTAACTCGTAGCTGATGATATCCCGAACGCAAATCGATTTTTGAAAAAACCATAGAACCAGATAGTTGATCCAACAGATCATCAATCCGGGGAAGTGGATACTTGTTCTTGACAGTTACTTTGTTCAGCTCGTGATAATCGATACAAAGTCAAAAACTTCCGTCTTTCTTCTTCACAAATAGCACTCGGGCTCCCCATGGTGATACGCTGGGTCGAATGAACCCTTTCTCTAGAAGTTCTTCTAATTAATTCTTCAATTCCTACATCTCATTTGGTGCCATATGATACGACGCTTTTGATATTGACCCTGTGCCAGGCATCAATTCAATGGTGAACTCGATTTCCCTTATAGGAGGTAGCTCAGTGAGATCCTCTGGAAACACGTCAGGAAATTCATTCACCACAGAGATGTCATTGAGTGAAAGTTCAGCTTCTGCCTTGATCGAGAAGAATACCATGTACGCTTGGCTTCCCTGCTTCATGCACCTTTCAGCTTCTGCAGCAGAGAGAAAATTCAGGCTCACGTCAATCTTATCTCTACTTGGTGAATGGGGGAATGATATGCTCTTATTACCACAGTCGATCATTGCACTGTTTTCCGTCAGCCAATTAAGACCGAGTATGACGTCGATGCCATGAAGTGGTAATCGGATAAGGTTTATATTTGAAACTCGTCCATTCACACTCGCAATACAATTTAAGCATGCATCAGAAGCTAGAGATTTTACGCCAAGTGGTGTAGCTACTATCAAATCATAAGGTAATTTATAAACATGCATTCCTAAACGTTTTGCACAGTCATAAGAAATAAACGAGTGACTAGCACCCGAATCATATAATGCTTGCAGTAAATTCCCATTAAGAGATATAGTACCTTGGATCATCTCCGGAGACTTCCTAGCCTCCTCGTTTGTTAGAGCAAAAACCTGGCCTAGGTTTTACGGCCTTATCTCCTTAGTTCTCTAAGGACAGTTCACGCTGATGTGTCCAGGCTTTTGACAGTTGAAGCATACTTGCTTCCCATCACAGCTAGTACCTTGATGGTACCTCCCGCATTGTGGACACGGTCGGGGTCCCTGTGTCCTTGGAAAATTTGACTGGCCAGACTGAAACGACCTCTTGTTTCCACGAAAATTTCCCCAGGGTGCTTTCCTCTTCTGAACGGAGCTTCTGTGGTTAAATCTGTTACGACTGGCGCTGCTGTTATTAAAGGATCTGGACTTCCGTAATTCTTTCAAGTTTTTCTCAATCAGCCGACATGCTTCCACGGCATGAATGAATTCCTGGAACCGCTGAGACGTAAGTCTTTCCCTTATTTCGTACTTCAGCCCATAAATCAGTATATTCACCATACTGCTCTCGTCATCGTTCCTTCGCAGGTGCGATGAGTATCATGATAGGTTGGTGAAATGGGCATAGTAGTCATCAAATGACTCCTCTTGACCTTGTCGGATGTGGAGAAATTCCGATTCTTTGGTCACTTGTACAGACGGAGGAAAGTATTGCTCGTTGAATTTTTCCAGAAATTTTTCCCAAGTGACGGGATAGTAGCGTGTTCGTAATGCTAACGCCATGATTCTCCACCATCAGTTTGCATCTCCTTCTAATTTGTAGATCACAAGTTGAGCTTTGCGATTCTTAGGGCACTCCATTACTTCGAAGATCTTCCCTAGTCTCATTAGCCATTCTTCAGCCGAGTCCATTTTACCTCAGAAAACTGGTGGTTTCAGCTTACAGAAATGGGTAACCCAATATTGTGTAGTGTCAGCTTCTCTAGGGGGTTGAGGTAAATTCATTATGGCTCTCTCGAGTATAGGTGGTGACTGGGATCTTTCTGACCCCTCAGCTTCCTCAGTCTGTCTCTCGTCTTCTTCTCTCTCTTCTTCGTCCTCAGTTCCTTCTGCGTGTCTTTCCGCTTGCCTCTCCTTCTTTCCAGGCAATTTGTTGTGGTTGGTTAGGTTCTTGAGCTGGTTGCTCAGGGTTTACTACTGATATTGGGACATTCGAGGATGTCTGCCTCGCCCTCTACCACGGCCTCGACCTCGGCCCCTGGGAGCTTCGGCTCCTCGTAAGTTTGCCATATTTCATTCTATTTCCTTTATTACGGAAAAACGTTAGACATATATAGGGAAAACAACGATTAGTGTATCACAAACTTTATCACACTAGTATTTGCACTACAAACGAGCAGGACATCCGTAATAACTCTCTCGTTCAAGATTTCGTTGGTTCTTTCCACCCAAAGACGGTACGGGGAAAATTATGAAGATTGGATCGATCCGGTCTCCGGAAAGTGCGAAAGTATGTAACAGGAGTTCCTCTGATAGGAGTTTTTAACATGAGTCAAATACTGCATGTACTTATCTTTGTCGGTCTCAGAGGTTAGTCCGGTATGAACCAACACCACATGTAAGCTTTCTGTTAGGATGGTGTTATATCAGTACTCATTTTTCAAAATATGCTCTTTAAAGAAAAGGCGTAAAGCCTAACTCCGTTACTCAAACCTATTGGCCAGGTAGGTGTCTATCATGAGAGTTTCACCGAGTTCACGGCGACTGATTGACTGACCCACCTAGACTAGCCCTGCCTTCGGCACCAACGGTTTGTTTATAACTTAGTTAGAGTCATGCCGAGTAAAACGCTCACGATACCAAAATTTAACTCCCCGTTTAGTAAACGTTTTCATAGCGTTTTGATCGAGTTGAGCGTCGGACATTTTTCAAAATAAAGAGTAAGCTGGATAACATTGCTTACTGGTGTATCGACTACTCATACGGCGGTACATTCATCCAAGTATTTAATATAATAAAGTACATATCGAAACATATCAAAACAACAATGTCTTCGTCGGTTTTCACGGCGGATCCTTACCCTTGTCCTCGATCCTGTATTCCTTTGATCCTGAAGCTAAGGTAAGAGCTGAGGTCCAATGCCCACCGGACCTCAGGTAACGGTTAACCTCATGCTTATGTAAACAATATATGAATGACAGATATTCATGACATTTCAGCAAATATCACTACAAAAGCCCATAACAGATGTAGGAAATACATAATCACATATGTAAGGCAATAATAACACACAGCTCCTGCATATGTATGTTATCCTGGTTTGCACTATTCACCGCACCACAATGTACGGTCGTGTCCTCAGTGCTAGGAAACCTTAACGGTATTATCATAACCATAACCCGTATATAGGTGAATGTATAATGAAAGATCTAAGACAAATTCTTAGTATATGAATACAACTATCATATATAAACATACAACCAGCATAAGAGTTAAGGTTACAGTACGCGTCCGTACCTTCGTTGATGTATATGGTACGTCTGTCGGACGGAACGTGATCACAGATATCCTATAAGGATAATATCGTATTTATTAATTAATAAACAATATCCTAACAGATAGTTTAGTCACAAATGACTATTTTACCCGTGACTTCAAAAATTGCTAACCGATAAAATTTCGCCAGAGCTTCGCTATTTTGACTCTCAACTTTCAAAAACTATTTCTTATCATGTTTTTACCTCGTCAGGCATCTTTCAATGCAATGAGGCATAAAAACAAGAATAGGAATTTTACTTCCTACTTCCTAGATCAAACTAGCCATTGATTTTAGTTTGAATTGTCAAAGTTGATTAACAAGTTTGATTAGTGTCTTAATCTTATGCTTAGTAATGTTTAACATATCCTGTGTTGATCAATTAGGCTTTAGGGATTTTATGTAGTTAATCTTATACATTTTTTTTAATCATGCCTAATTAATTAGCAATTATCTTTATGCTAATCTTGGCCCTTCATTGACCATTAGTCTCTAATTAGGGTCATACATCCCTAATTGTGCCTTTAAAACATGTTATTCAATTAATTATGAAAGTTTTTGGAATTACTTTAATAAATGAAGATTTAATTATCTACTAATTGGATTAATTATTTTCTCACAATTTTTGGGTTTACCTTGGTCATTTATGCACCAAGCATTATTTTAATAATCATAGAGCAACTTATGTTCCCTAAAATAAAATTGGGTTTCTTCCTCTTTAAAATTCCAAGGAAAATAAACAAATAAATTACTAAAATTAGAGACAACATGCTTCCCTATTTTAAATAGGTATTATTTATCAAAATATAAAATTTAAGATAAATAATTATCCGGGTATTACATAATGTCCCTTATGCATTCGCCATCAATGCCCCCTGACACCTGGCTTCCCTGGATTGGCGATAGGTTATAACTGCCACGCCTAGCCGCCTGCAATCTTCATGCGCATTTAATGCACCCATCGTATACCATACGTCACCCCTTCTTTTAGGGTGAATAGTCTCCTTTACCCTTGTCGCTTGAGTATCATTTCATATTTCCCTCCATTCTTTCCAGTTCACTCCTTCTGGGCATTCTCTTCTCTACTCTTAAAAAACTCTGGTTTTCTTGCACCAAAAATCTCTCAAAGACTCTCAGATTCTACTACTTCATACTTCTCCGACTTTCAATTGCTCAGGTATGTCCTACACTTCCCAGCGTTGATCTGTTTTCATTTTGAAGTTCGTTGGTTCTGCGATTTTTACTTTTCACTTCTTCCTCCCCGTATCGTAGGTAGGCTTGTCTTTGGGTTTTCTGGGTGAGTTTTGGTTAGAATTCTGGGTAACCTCTGAGCTCTAGTTACATTCTCATAACCGTATGCCCTTGTTCGTGGGCGTATCCGTCGTCTAGTTTTGCTCGTTTTGGTTCCCCCACTCTCCTTATCAAACATTTTATGTCTCTCTAGGTTTCAACTTCTGATGTTGATAGGTAAGGTTAACCACTAGCCCTCTTCGAGTCAACATTTAACTCTAGAAGAGGAAGAAGCACTGCGTGCACGTTATCCTCGAACTAGTTTTTGGCTGCTTGGCTCTCCTCTTTCTGAGGAGCAAAGGCTAGCCACCTTGCTCCGCGGTGGATCTGGTAGGAGGAAAGTTGAGGGGTCACAACCCACCGTCGCTAGGTCTCATAATCCCGGTTCCGCCAACATTAGGCCTTGCCCCAGGAGTTGGGGTGAAACCGAGGTCATCCCGATACAGCCTATAAATTTTAATGAGGCTTCCCCTCACGCAAGGTCGGAATCCCGTCCTGATAGATACCTTGACCCCTGCTGGGACTGTATTGCCTCAAGTTCTTATTACATCGCGAGTGGCGAAGATTCCATGGCCAACATCACCCTAGGTTCATGCCGTCATAGGTCGTCTTCTGACCCTAGCCCAGCTGCTGGGAGTCGACGTTCTCTGGGTCCACCCATTCTTCCTTCTTCACACAATAGCATGCATATGTCAGGTATTCCCCTCCATGCTGATTCTAGCCTTTTTGTTTTTGTTATAGGTGAATGGAGTCGTCGTCCTCACCCCATAGTTCTCGATCCGATGTCGGAGAGTCGGACTCCTCCAGTCCTCCCAAGGTTTTGTTTGACAAATACCCCTGGGTGACGCACGAAGTCTTAAGGACCCACTCCTTAATGACCACTGCCGATATAGACATCTTGGGTTTAGAGGAATTAGACGGATGCCTCCTGAGTCCTCCCGATGATAATGAACCAATTTGCTCTACCCGAGAAGTAGGATGCACCAACTTCTTCTTTTTCTACAGGGATTACATGTCCCGGCTTGGTATTCACTTTCCGTTTACCGAGTTCCAAATTGCTGCTTTGAACTCCACTTCTAGAATAGCTTCTTCAAGGTGGTCGCCAAGCCTTGGGAACAACCTTGGTTTCTAAAAGGGGCCGAGTGCAAAGACGTGGAATGGAGGTTCCCTTTGTATTGGAATATTAACCATCACAAATTGACCTCCACTTCCTATCAAATCGAACCTGATGATCTCACAGCCAAAGAGGTTTCCTCTGTAGATCAGCTGACTTCTTACGTCAATGTGCACAGCGTTAAAAGTGCAACCTTTTATATTAATCGGGCTGGTCTTGGGGTTGGGATCGGTAGCTAGTATGATCTCTTTTGTTACTTGTCACAGACTCATGTTTATGCTTTTGCCTATACTATATCCATCATGAATTCTGACTTTCGTGTTTGTCTTGTAGATCAACATGTGGAGGAGTTGCCGCGGTATCTGTCCTATGTGAACCCGAATGCCGGTGTGCCAAGTAAGAAGGTAGTTAGGAAACGTGCCTCCCCCGAGTCCGACAAAGGAAAGAAAGGTGCGGCATCTCAAGCAGCAGTGGCCAAGAAAACGAAGACCTCGAACAAACAAGGAATTTCTCCCTCTCCTCCTACTGGCCAGATTTCTGGTCCAACCGACCTGGGTTCGACAGGGAAAGAGGTTTCCCCTTTTGGATCTGCTAGTTCCTCCATCTACAACCAAGATTCTTATCACTCCTCCTCCTACTTTCAAGGTCGCCCGTGGGCTTGCATGGGAAAAGGGGGTGACAGAGGAACTCGGCATTGCGTTTCTTCCTCCTCACCAATTTATGAATGCCCTTCCCCTAACCAACATCGATGAACGGTTGGTTCACAATGTGCAAGATTATGCATGTAAGTCCGTCGAGTTGGCGTAGGCGGTGCTTCATTTGAAAGGAAAATATGTCGAGTTTTCTTCTTCCTCCCCGTATCGTAGGTAGGCTTGTCTTTGGGTTTTACGGGTGAGTTTTGGTTAGAATTTCGGGTAACCTCTCGAGTTCGGTTACATTCTCATAACCGTATGCCCTTGTTCGTGGGCGTATCCGTCTACTAGTTTTGCTTGTTTTGGTTTCCCCCACCCTCCTTATCAAACATTTTATGTCTCTCTAAGTTTCAACTTCTGATGTCGATAGGTAAGGTTAACCACTAGCCCTTCCCCTATCCAACATCGATGAACGATTGGTTCACAACGTGCAAGATTATGCATGTAAGTCCATCGGGTTGGTGCGGGCGGTGCTTCATTTGAAAGGCAAATAAGTCGAGGCCGCAGCTGAAATACGATGTATGAAACTGGAGAAGGACGAAGCCGTAGAGGGGGAAAAGAGGGCTGAGGAGGAGCTCAACACGTCCAAAGCTGCTATTGGGAAAGCGACCGAGGAGCTTTTGATGACAAAGGATGCTCTGGAGAGGACGACCTCGGACCTTGCTGGTGTACGGGCGGCTCACTCCAAAAGCTTGGATGCCGTGAAGTTCCTCCTAGCTAAGTGTCGGGTGTTCGTCGGTCTATTTATGTACCGATGTGTTGTATCGGTTTTATTTATATGTAATTGTTGTCCTTTGGACGAACCAATTATCAATATTACTTGCATTTACTCTTTTGACATAGTCGAGCTTACTTTTGTGTCTTCCATTCCTCGCGTGACAAATTTACTTTTGCAAATCCCAATCTGTGTTGGTAATTTTATGACCAAGCCTGGGTCTTAGTTATGCAGAATCTGCTGATATTCTTTCGGTACTAAAGACCAGGTATATGGGTATGGGTTTTCAACTTAACCGCACTACTTGCGTTCGGTTACGTTGTCAGTATCTTAATCGGGATGAGGGCAAAGCTGTCACATGTTCGGCGCGGTGTAGGAACGCACACTTAAACATTTTGACCTGATCAGGGTCTGGATGACTATTCACCTTCTTATCTAGGAGTGAGTTTTGATGCATCAAAATATTTGCGAGGGCTAATAAATGCGGCCTCGCGTAATTTAAGAACCCGGGCTCGTTGGCCCCGGTGTTAGCCTTTTAACCATGGTTGGTGTATGACTGGGTTCAATGACCCGAGTCTTTGTTCATTCCCTTGTAGGTATTTGGCGCATCGTTAAATTGTCTCGAAATTGAATCTCCATTGAGGAACTCTTCATTAATTCAAATATGGAAATTGCATATGCAGAAAAAGGAAATTGAAATGGAAATACTGAAATCAAAATAAACTAACTCGGACATGGTTTGTCTGGCACATTATACATGCGGTAACTAGGTCTAGCTGTAGTAGACCCTTAACTTGTCGGCGTTCCACGTCCTTTTGATTAGCTTCCTTGCCAGGGTCTCCAGAATGTAAGCTCCTTTGTCGACCTTCTCCTTAACCTGGTAAGGGCCTTCCCAATTTACAGCTAGCTTTCCATCCCTGTCGTTTTTCTTTCGGACATCGGCTCTTCTGAGTACTAGGTCACCCCTGTCGAAAGACCAGGGCCTCACTTTCGATTGTACTTGGCCGCGACGAGTTTTTTGGTAGCCATATCTCGGCAGTGTGTTGTGATCCTGACCTCGTCAACCAAATCTAACTCCGTCGCTAGTGCCTTGTTATTTGTCTCTTCGCCTTCCTTGAGGGTCCTTAACTTCCTCAAAGACGGTTGGCCTATCTCGACAGGGATCATTACCTCACATCCGTAGGTCATCCGGAAAGGGGTCTCTTGGGTTGACGATTGAGTGCTGGTTCGGTAGCCCCGCAGAATGCTATAGAGCTGTTCGACCCAACTGGATTCCGCGTTCTCCATCCACTTCCTTAACCCATCGACGATCACCTTGTTTGCTGCCTCGGCTTGGCCATTTTATTTAGGATGTTCCACGGAAGCGGAGTGGTGTTCGATGTCGAGATCCGCTATCATGCCTAGGAACCTCTTATCAGTGAATTGTGTACGGTTATCTGTCACAACCTCGGCCGGGATCCTGAACCGTGAAAAAATGTTTTGTTCTATGAAACGTTTTACTAAAGTAATCGACCACCACCACTAGCCATCGCAGCTGTCCAAGGGCCATCTTGAATGGCCCTAGGTGATCCATCCCCCACTTGTAAAATGGCCAAGGGGCCGAGATGCATTCTAGGTCTGACGGAGGGGACCAAATAATTTTTGCGTTCCTCTGATAGTTATCGCACTTCTTGACGAACTCCTTTGAATCCGCCTCCATGGTCAGCCAATAATAGCCAGCCTGCAACGCCTTTCTTGCCAAGGCCTTCGCTCCCATGTGCTGCCCATTAATTCCTCCGTGTATCTTGCCAAAACATACTTGCTTTCGTTCAAGCTCAAACACCTTAACATTGGGGAATGTAGGCCTTTTCAGTACAGGTGGTCTTCTACCATCATGTACACAGCCGCCTCTCAGACCAACCTCTTCGCTTCGGTGCTCTCGAGGGGGAGGATTCCTCACTCCAAGTAATCTTTGATTGGTTTTCTCCAATCGGTGGATGCTGATATGGTCATGATACAGCTTGGTTCTTCTAAATTTTTCTGGACCACGGTTCTTGGTTCCCCGGGCCCTTTGTACTCGCAAGCTTTGATAGGATGTCGGCTCTGACGTTTTCTCCTCTGGGGATGTGGGTGACCGTTACTTCTTCAAAACTGAAACCACGTCCTTTACTTTATTTAGATACTTTTCCATCAAGGGGCCTTTAGCTTGGTAAGTCCCATCGATCCGGGCCGCCACTAGCTGCGAGTCGGTAAAGACCTTAACTCTTTAGGCTCCAAGCTCCTTTTCCTATTGGAACCCAGCTAAAAGTGTTTCGTATTCGGCTTGATTGTTTGATGTAGGGAAGTTTAACTAAAGAGAGTGTTCAATTGCAACCCCTTCCATGCTTTCGATGAGGATTTCGGCTCCACTTCCCTTGGAATTTGACGAGCCATCCACATACACTTTCCATAAGTCGATGTCATCCTTTCGTCCTTCCTTGCCGATGATCATCTTGTCGGCCAGGTCGGGCTTGTGCAGCACCTGCCGGAGCGACTAACTGGTTCAAACGACGATTCGGTGTCCTTGGAAATATGGGCGGAGTCTTCTTGCCGCTGTAAGTTTGGCGAAAGCCACTTTTTCTAGCTTTTGATATCCAAGCTCTGAGCTCTGTAGTGCTTTGCTTACAAAGTATATTAGTTCCTGGTCGTTCTCTATCTCTCGGACCAAGACCGCGCTTACTGCTTCTTCCCCAACCGACAGGAAAGGAACAACGTCTCACCGGGTTGTGGTTTAGATAGAACTAGCGGGGTTGCCAGGCACTGCTTGATTTTTTTCAAATGCGACGTCGTAGTCCGTATTCCAGTTTCCTTGCGCCTCCTTTTTCAACAATTTGAAAAAGGGTAGGGCATTCTCTGCCGATCTCGGTAAAAATCTGGTCAATGCTGCCAATCTTTCCATCAGCTGCTGGACCTCTTTCTTATTCCTCGGGGCTTGCATGTCGAGTAGGACCTTGCACTTATCCAGGTTGGCTTCAATTCCGCAATTGATTAACAGAAAACTTAGGAATTTCTCGGCAGGGACTCTGAATGCGCATTTGGCCGAGTTCAGCCGGATTTGGTACTTCCTTAACTTGTCAAAAGTTTGTTCCAAATCTTGGATGTGATTGTTTGGGTCGTATGATTTGACAATCATGTCGTCAATGTAAACCTCTACATTTCGACCGAGTTGATCCTCAAAGACTTTGTTCATCATTCTCTGATATGTGGCCCCGACATTCTTTAACCCAAAAGGCATCACATTATAGCAATAGTTAGTTGGAAATTGGATGAATTATCGACTAGCTGGTCGATGTTGGATATTGGATAGGAATCTTTCGGGCATGCCTTATTCAGACTGGTGTAGTCCGTACACACCCTCCACTTCCCATTTGGTTTTAAGACCATTACCACGTTAGATAGCCACGAGGTATATTGTATTTCTCGAATGAATCCTGCATCCAGCAGTTCGTTGACATGCTTTTCAAGGGCGTGTTGTCTATCCAGTCCCATTTTTCTCTTTTTCTGTGCCATTGGTGATGACTCCGGCCGTATGGCTAATTTATGGCAACAAAAATTAGGGTCAATCCCTGGTATTTCTGATGAGTTCCATGCGAATACATCTCAATTCTTTGTTAAGAATTCCTCCAATTGGATTTTTAAGCCCAGACTCAGTGTTCTGCCTATTTTGTGATTTGCGTTGCCCATTTCCCACTATCAGATCCTCTAACTCTCCTAGTTTTGGTCGTGGGATCTCATATTCTTCTTGTAGGTCCAATTCCACCATATTGGTAGGTGGCTGACTCCCCTTCCTCGATTCTTCACGCTGCTCTCGCCTTTGCAAATCCGAGGTGGGGATGAGGCTCCACCTTCGCCTTCCCGTACCATCTCGAAATAGCATTGTCGTGACTCTTTATGATCTCCCTTGATGGTGATAACTTTGTTCTTATTACTCACCATTTTTAGCTTCTAATTCTTCGTGGACACTAGCATATCCCAATTGTGGATAGTCGGCCTCCCTAGTATGATATTATATGTAGAAGGGAACTCAGCCACGATAAACCTTACCCGTTCTGACTTGAAACCTTCCTTCGTCCCCAAAGTCAGTCTGAGGTCAATGTATCCCATGGGAGGGGAGAGTTCTTCGTCAAACCCTATGAGGGTCGTCTTGCATGGCTTCAGGTCTTCTTGATCCAGGTTCATCCTTTTGAAGGCATCCCAGATAATAATGTCTGCCAAGCTACCGGCGTCATAGAAGATTCTTTTGACCCGGCAATTCACCAGAGTTCCCGTGATTACCAGGCCGTCCTGATGGCCCGGTATAATGTCCTTCAAGTCTTCCTTCGTGAAAAGCAGTTGAGGAGGTTCTGATTTGCCGAGATCCTATTTGAACTTCGGGAGGTCCCTTACTGAGAGAACTTCCTTCAGATATTTCCTCCGGCTTGCTTTGTGTCACCTCCTCCATGAAAGGCCCTACTGATCACGTTACAGTCGAACTCGACCTCTGGGAATTCATCTTCATCACTGGCCGGCTTTCGCCACTTATCGTCTTTTATCCTCTCGGGGGCCATGCTATCATTTCGGTCTTCTTGTTTGCGCTTGTCTCTCTTCTGCCCTTGAGTTTTTATCACATATTGACGTAACTTACCGTCTCTAACGAACTTCTCGATGGCATCATTGAGTTCATAGCATTGGTCCGTAGTGTGCCCTGGTCCGTCATGGAAAGCGCAGAAATGGGATTGGTCGGTACTGGCTCGGTTCCTGAGAGGCCAATGTCTCTTGATTTTCTTCATCTCGGTCAATGCTACCTCCTTCCACAAAGGAAACGAGACGTTCAAGGGAGTATGTTTTGTCGTACCTTGCCCTTGTTTCAAACTTTCCACTACGAGGTTTATTATCCGAGTTTCTTCCCTGTTGGTCTTGCTTGCAGCTCTCAATCCCAGTCTGTCCCTTGGAGGTGTTTTCTGTCCGGCTCCCTTCGGGAGCATTTGCTATGTGCATTTGCTCCATCTCCAAATACTTCTTCGATCGAGTTATGAAGTCGTTCGGATTTTGGCGGGTTCCTTGAAAAACAAGCTGTGCCCGAGATTCGCCATCTAGGTTGACGGCTAATAGGTGCACATGCACGTCTTCCTTTAATCCTCGCACCTGCAAGGCCGCGTTCTTAAATCGGTCCAGATAACTGTGGAGGGTCTCCCTTAGTCGTTGCTTAATTTTGTCCAAAGTGTACTGAGACTTCGGTTGTTCTTTGCTGGTTGCAAAATTCAGCTCAAATTTCTCTGCCAGTTCCTCAAAATGTTGTATCGATTTCACAAGTAAGGTATGGAGCCATTTTAGCACTGCTCCTTTCAGAGTTGCAGCAAAAATTCGGGTAATGACAGGCTCTCGGAGTCTTCTAGCGAACATGACTATCTTGAAATTTTCGAGGTGGGATGTGGGGTCTTGGGTTCCATCGTACTTTAGTAGGTCGTCCAAATTGAAGTCGTCCGAGTAAGGCGCATTCATAATATCATCTGAGAAAGGGCTGTTATTGTGCTGCCCAATGTATTTTCTCCATTGTGCTCCTAATGTTTTACGCGGTGAAGGACTATCACCTCAACTTTAATATTCTCCTTCCAAACTCTTGTCAGTGTACCCCGGGCTCTTAATTTCCTTGCTTTGATTAACAGCCTCGGTGTCAACCCGGCCATGTTCAGACCCGTCAATGCTATGGATCATCCTCCAAGTGTCCATTATTAAGGACGGGGTCGACCGGCTCCTCAGGCTGCTGCTCATGCCGCAGTGGTGGATCCTGGCTAGGCAGTGTTTCTTCCGCCTAGTTAGTTTTTTCAAAGAGGGGCATCTGGCTTGTACTTCTTGGGTTGACCATCATTAGTCATGGGGATCTAAATTTACAGTCCCCACGGTCGGCGCCAATGTTCTGGTGTAGAACACAGATGTCTAGCCTGGTAGGCTAGTGCTTTAATATTGGATCGATAGGTTCTTCCTGAATATCTATGAGGCAAGTATCCAAGAGAGCGTGGGATCACTGTACACTAACGAGGCTTTCGCCAATGGGGTGATGTGTGTGCACAGTGTGACAATATGTAGATAGTTCAGAGTTTAGAACGTGTGTACCTTAGGATTTGACCTCTGTATTTATAGAGTGTACCTTAGGTTGGATATCATAGGCTTCACGTGATCTTTGGCCCAAGCATCCTAAATACTATATCATAGCTAAAGATATCCCTTGATTATGGGTGAGCTAGGATCCTCCTTTATATTAGATAGATTCTGATATGCATTATCTCTACTGTTGGGCCGTCCTGCTATTGGGCCTGATATAGGTCCGTAACAACTTTTAATTGATTTATGATCTTTTAATTCAAGAGAAATACCAGCACTACTAGTAGTGTAGTGGTATTGGGAATTTTTTCCCCCCTTAGGTCCTTAGTTCGATCCCCCCTCCCCTCGCCTTGTATCAAAAAAAAAAAATTCAAGAGAAATAATTAATCATGGTTAGAAAGTTATAATATATCAATTTTGTAAAATTATAATTCCAATAATAAGTAGGAAGTAAAAAAATAATAATAAGTTATGCTAGTAAGGAGGTCTAGGTATTTTTTTTTTATCATTTTCTTAAATGGGCATGAAGTCATGGTATTTTACTATTTTTAATTTTTTTATTTAAAAAAAATGATATGTGGCTATAATTTATGAAAACATTTCTATCGTTATAATTTTTTAATTTCACATGAATTTAAGCTTTAATATTTAAAGTTATGATTCAAAAATTCAGATTTTCAGATTCACACTATTGAGAAAAATATGTTGGATCCAAATTTTTATTGATATCATTGAACTATACTTTTTTAAATTTTTATTTTTAACCTGTTCTCATCATTATTTATACAGATTTAAAAAAAAATTTATTGATTATGTCTACTGTTCTGGTGTAGAACACAGATTGTCTAGCCCTAAGGGGCTAGGATGTTGGTGTAGATGGGGACTTGACCTAGGAGTGATTCCTAGGGCCTACGTACCCTGAAGAGGGATCAAAGTCCACGTAGTTCGAGTATTGATGGAGGCGTTTAGCCTAAAGGGGTCTGTATGCTCTGTGACGGCTGTATGTGAATAGCCGGAGCGTAGACCGTTGTAGAAGATAGCTGTAGAAGATAGATGTAGAAGATAATGTAGAAGATAATGTAGAAGATAATAGATCGATCTTGATCTCTTAGGTTCACGCTCTATATGTAGATGGCTCCCACGTTGTGCGTGTCCAAGGATCGTGCAAACCGCCCTGGTCATGGCTGGGTCCCACAGTTAGTGGGTTGTGATAGTGAGGTAGTGGGCCTTGACTAGGTCCATAACGATTGCCCCAAGCTCGGTAGTTGGGTCTCGAGCTGCCGAGATTAGTTGTTTAATTGAGCTGCGCCATACGGACTTGGCCGTCCGGGTTAATTTGCTTTGAAACTTCGTTGACTTGATCATTAATGAAAGTTTGTTCACTCCCCGATCAATTCGAATATTTATGTAGTGTTTTATCCGTGTCCACGATGAACTGATATAGTGAACTCACATTTGTTTTTGGAGTACTATTGAGTGAAGGTGTCGGTATTCAAACCGCCTCGTATAACTCCGGTTCGTTGACGGGTCATCCTAGGATAAAGGGAAGTTGTCACCGCCCGGGTTTGGTTTTTCACCAAAGCGTCCGAACATTTTGACTGATCGGGGTTGGCATGACAGTCCGCTTGATATCTGGAGTAAGTTAGGAAGCGTCCGGGCTGCGATAGCTCTACGGAGACAACTCCCTCCGACTGAAAAGCCGGGTTTTATTCTTCAGTTCGTATTTGAATTACGACCGGGTTCGGTGACCCTAGATTCGCTCTTTCGTTCATGTCTTAGTCGTTAAAACAAATTGAGGAAATTGAATCAATGCTCTCGATTGAGAGTTTCTTTATTCATTTGCAGTTTGTAGTCCGGAGTTTACACGGACTTAACTGTTCTTTAGACGGAGCCCGTGTTGTAACCGTATTAAGTGTGACCGGGGCCCACTTTCAAATTTACACTGAGCCGGGATTTTAAACAGATTTGGTGTAACCGGGGTCCGCTTTCAAATTTACACGGAGCCAAGATTTTAACCAGATTTGGTGTGCCAGGGTCCGCCTTCAAATTTACACGAGAGCGAGATTTTAACTGTTTGGTGTAACCGGGGCCCCCCTTCAAATTTACACGGAGCCGCGATTTTAACCAGATTTGGTGTACCCGGGGTCCGCCTTCAAATTTACACGGAGCCGAGATTTTAACCAGATTTGGTGTAATGTAGGGCCCACCTTCAAATTTACACAGAGTAGGATTTTAACCAGATTTGGTGTGCGGGTCCGCTTCAAATTTACACAGAGCCGCGATTTTAACCGGTTTTGTGTAACGGGGCCCCTTCAAATTTACACGGAGCGATTTTAACTTGATTTGGTGTGCAGGGTCGCCTTCAAATTTACACGAATGAGATTTTAACCAGATTTGGTGTAGCAGGCCCTCCTTCAAATTTACACGGAGCCGGGTTTAACTTGATTTGGTGTAACCGGTCCGCCTTCAAATTTACGGAGCTGAGATTTTAACCGATTTGGTGTATAGTAGGGCCCCCTTCAAATTTACTCGGACTAGGGATTTTAACTTGATTTGGTGTATGGCAAGGTCCTTCAAACTTACACGGGTGAGATTTTAACCATTTGGTTAAAACGGTCCACCTTTTCTCCTTAGCTTTCTTTTCAACAACCACATTCAGTATTAAACAAGACTCTTCTATCTCAGAAACTTGATCATTAGTGGAGCAGCGATAAGAATTTTTAGCACCCTGAAAATGAGTCTTCACAGCCCACAAATCAATTCTTGGCATGAAGACTACTCGTAGTGTGATCTGGTTGAGAATTGATGAACATTCTTCAACTTGCATGTTGAATGGATGGTTGAGGAAAACTGTGAGTGAGCAAGTAATAATTGAAGATATAAATCATACGATAGCTTCCCTTTATAAAGCTGAGTTAGAGGAAAGCGGTAGATTCACTGGATAAAATCATCACGCGCCTCCACAACCAATTCAAGAATATTTCTCCACACAAAGATTTCCAAGTAAGTATATGACGGTGATCTGTTCCTGCCCACTCTTGTTATAGATTGATCAGAAGCTAAAGAAAACTTCATAACAATAAAATGCCAAACATCAACTAAAACATGGATGAATTGGATCCTGGATGTTTTAATTTTGCTTTCCATCTCAAAAGAAACAACTTGTAGATCCATGTCAACTTAGCCATGAAATAACGATATTTTACAAATGATATCTTTGCAATAATTCGACTAATCATGCCCAAAGATTGGTTCAGCAAATAATAATCACTAACTTGACAATTACATTCCAGCGGCTCATCATTTGAGGAAGAACTCTTGGATGAAGGTAAGGTACATGTTTAATTCTGCTCAGTAATAATTTCCCAGATTGATGAATGCTGAGAACTCATTTCAGTGATAATATATAAGAATTTTGCTTTCTTTATATTTGTCTGCATATACGGCAAGGAGTTATTTTCATAGGAGTAATCATTATGACCAAATTCCATATGGCTCAACTTCAGGTCTGATCTTATAAATATATTCCAAGGGGTCTTTGAACTCATACTCGGTAGGAAAGTATACAGGCCCTGACGGTATATTTAGTGACCCGGACGTTGAAATATTACGGCTCTGCATTGCTATACCTTTTTCCACCGCCCTAGGTCTACCTTTCCCCATTGGAGTCACCCCCACAAGAATGATTAGCTTTAGTCTCCACCTCAATGAAACTATCAAATTCACAAGCTGCATCTTTTAATATCTAAATTAATAATTCAGAACCTCATATCCTATCAGCCTTGGACAAGAAATCATATGGCGAATTAGTTTTATTCCAAGCTTAGATATTTTGATTCAACCTTGGCATATATTGTTGTTTTGCCAATTACTGAATATCTTCCATAATAATTTACCACATTTAAACTTGCATCAGACATGAACATGTAATGACAGATCTCAATTTCAATACTTCATGATCAACTTTGCATCATAAAACTAAATGAATCAAGCCCAAGCCCAGATTTTATATTTTGGAGACATGGCGCTCATAATGCCGCTTTATCATAAAAACAGCCAGCAACGATGACATAGTGATGCTCTGGCAGGGACGATGTTACGAGACAAAGCTAAATAAACGAGAGACGGAAATAAGAACTTACGGTTCTATCATCTATTATTGATCCTCTTTTTATCCATCTCCTTGGTGAACTTTTATTTCGGAGGCGTGCAAAGTCCCCCTTCTGCCAATTAATTTTCCCATAAACTCTTCATTGCAAAGTTTCAGTTTAGAAAATACCTGAAGATTGTTGGAATAAATACCGTCTCGCATAGCCACAGGAACGCTTTGAATCTGTCCTGCCTTTGAGGCTTCAGACCCACTATAGGATTGAACTCAATCATCCTTCACAACGCAATGCTCTCTCCTTTGATTTCTTTTACCGAATTTCCCATGGCTCTCCATTCTTTCGACCACAAACCCCACTTCCTCATCATCGTCCTTTCCGGTGCCGGCCACTACTTTGTTGCGGGGTGTGGGTGCCATCCACGCCATCGAGCGATGCCGGAAACCCGTGATCGCTAGCATACAAGGCGCTTGTACTGGCGGAGAAGTCGACATTATTATTGCCTGCGACACTGGGTTTTGCACCTAAAGACGATTTGGCCATTTCGACCGATCTCGAAATTATGCAGAGGTTGCCGGGTGTAGTTGGGTACAGTAACGATGTCAAACTTGCTTTGACGGCTAGGAGATTTCCGGGTCTGGGATCAAATGAGCTGGGTCTATTTTCTCCAGCTTTCGATTTTAAACATGAATTAGATGAAGCAGTGCGGGATGTCGCCGAGGCAATTACTGATTGGGAACATTGTCCCTCTCCCCCTCGACGACATTGAAACTAATTTGTTAATGGTCATGGGAATTGAAATTTACGAATCCCCACGGTCGGCGCCACTGTTGTAACATCCCAATTCCAGAGCCAAATTTTTTTTTTTTTTAAAAAAATCAATCAGAGTTGAGCATTGGAGCGTAAGAGTAACTGACTTTCATTCAAACAATAACCAGAGTGTAACATAGTGTTGATACTACAGAGTTCCTACTGTTCGAATATAAAATACGGACTTCCTTCGAAAACGTTCTTTTCTACGGAAAAACGTGAAACGGCTCATTGGGCAGCGTAACGGGCCGCAAACTAGATTTCGACGTCCTATAAGAGTAATATCACTTTCATTAGTGATTTGGCATTATAATGGCATTTTAGGTAAAAATTACCATTTTGCCCCTATGCCCCTAATTGGCGAATTTCGCCAAGACTTCGTTACTCTTACAAATTTTCTTCCCGAAATTTCGCTGTAACTTCGACGCCATCTTGATTTTCAAAGATAAAGACTAAAATAGCCCTCCCATATGATATCCAATCATACTTGAAAATTAAAGGCTATCCTAGCATTACTACCCTTACTACGAAAGAACTACGAACACTAAAAGCTCGGTGCACCGAAAAACTTACCCAGAGCTTCGCGCGAATTTCCCGACTCCTCCCCCGCAGCTTCTCTCTAACTTCTCTCTAGGATCTCAACTTTGGTGTGAAAATGAAGAGGAAGGGGGGGTATTTATAGAAAGGGAGGTAGGATTTCGGCCCAAATGAAGTTTCTCGAAAACGTGTCCGAACGCGTCCGGTTAACGCATTTCGAAATCACCAACTTCTTCGTAAAAATTCACTGATTCCAAATATGTCAAAATAAATTCAAACTCATGCCTAGATGTTGAGTTAGAATTTATTTTTCTTATATCCAAAAATATCCCTATATGCATTTTTCCCTATTTTGTTTTATTAGGAAATGCACAAACGACTTCAGAATTTTCTCCTAAGAGTATAACGGAAGACAAAATTCCACCGATCATTATTTTTCCCTGACTTTGGAAATCCCATTCCTAGATCTCTAGATAGGATCCGTTTCCTATTTCCCATTTTACTATTCACATAATTTTACTTTAATTAATTATATTAATAAAATAATAAACTTAACTTATCAACTAAGTTTTCTATTTTTATTTCTTATTTATTTATTTTTTTTTTCGTTTTTTTTTCTTTTATTTTCTGCACTTTCTTTTTTAATTAATTATTTAATTAATTATTTAATTAATTAAATAATTATTTTTACATAATCTCTTACAACATTTTCCTATTGGTTAATTCTTGCATTTAGGCTTAAAAATACCTAAACTCATCCTTTTTCCTTCAAATTTTCCAATTAATTAACCAATATATTTATGCTAATTTTTAGCCATTTATCACTAATTTTGGAGCTTTACATAATTATCTCCGAATTTTCTATACTTGTGCTTAAGTAATTTGCTAATAAATACTTAATCACTCGCTTATCACTGCTTAGTAATTTTCTTAATTAGAATACCACATTACCCCTTAACCTTTGCTTTAACATGAGATTTTTCATGCATTCTCGCATTATTCGCATTTTTCCATAATCGCAAGGGTATTATGGTCATTTCCTTACTTTTTGAGTATTCTTCTACAATTTCTCCAAGTTTGTAACTTAATAAATTACCTAAATTAGGGACAATATCCTTCCCTATTTTAAATAGATTTTTACTTGCTTCTTTTATAGCTTTCACAGGTATTCATAACCCATAATGTGCTTAGGGACCTATTTGCAAATTCCCAACCTTCTAGGGACCTAATTGCAAATTTTCTAATTTCAAGAGAAATTACCCTAACAACAAGGTAAACTCAATACAAGGTGTTTGAGACCTCATATTCACCTATTTTCAAGAGAAGTTACCCTAAGTCGATTTTGGGTATTACATTTCTCCTCGTTAAACAAAATTTCGTCTCGAAATTTGCACTCTACCCACAAATCTCCGTATTATCTAAACTCCGTCCTACTCGGACTTTGGACTATACGCGTCGGGTCTTTGCTTTATTTGTCACCGCTCCTCCCGGTGGTCGAGAATTCACCTTGGTTTGACCATAAAGATCTTGTCATTTCGTACTTTGATATATAATGTTTCCCGTGGTTCCCACACATTGCGGTTAACACTACAAATACCAAAATGGATACCAAAAATGTCCCCATGGTTCCCACACACCATGGTAACATAAGATACCTCCTACTTAATGACATGATCACGGCCGAATATAACTTAAGAAATATGGAAGAACGTTATGAAAGTCTAACTATGTTCGGGAATAAGGCTATCTAATAGCGACCGGTTTGTTTTCAACGAATACTTGAATGATCTCTTTAAATGATCTCGCGAAATGCGAACCATACATTCGCCCTTGAGGTGTTATGTTGACATCGGCTTTGAAGGATATACGATCATCACAATCACCAGAAGACTCTAACAATCCTTTGTGTCTTGCCTAAACTATGAAATGTGATTGATTATATCTGATCTAGAAAGTTTCTTCTCCGACTATTCCACTGAGCAACTTAAGTGTAGAGTAGCATGTATAATCGGTGACTTTAAACAGAGTCTCTATCCGTTATGTGTAATTGGTGACCCTCGCAGAATCACTATCCGAGTCGGTGACCCTAACAGAGTCTCCTTCCGAGTCGGTGACCTTAAGCTGAGCCTCTATCCGCTTTGCGCAATTGGTGACCCTCGCAGAATAATCACTATCCGAGTCGGTGACCCTAACAGAGTCTCCTTCCGAGTCGGTGACCTTAAGCTGAGCCTCTTTCCGCTATGTATGATTGGTGACCCTCACAGAATCCCTATCCGAGTTGGTGACCCTAGACAGAGTCTCTATCCGAGTCGGTGACCTTAAGCTGAGCCTCTATCCGCTTTGTGCAATTGGTGACCCTCGCAGAATCACTATCCGAGTCGGTGACCCTATTGTGACTGAGTTGTCTTTGAATAAAGATTTGGTTTCCGCATTAGTTCTACCTCTGATTATGAGAATAATATATTCTCTCTAAGTACCCCTAATGCTCTTCCTTTACCGTTATAGCTTGTCACGGCTTGTTCATAGTCGGCGCTTAGGATGTCCACCAGCTCCCCGTTTTGATCTAGGACATGTTTCAGGAAGACAGGTCTATAACTGGTATGAGATTCGCAATCAGAAATTTCTTGGTTACCGGACTGAGAATTTTCAGAGTTATCTTCATCAGACGAATGGCCCGATAAATCTGGTTCTTCTGACCTTGACGGAGGTTGAGCTCTATTCGGGAGTGCAAGATTTATGAGTTCAGGCTCATAAATCGGTTCAGGTGGATACTCCGGTCCAAAATTTGGTATTCCGGTGCAGGAACGTACTCAGATTTGGGATTGTAGATCGGTCCATCTCCGTCCATCTTCGTTGATTTGGTTTACTCACGGAAGTTCCTATACATGAGTCAAATACGCATGTTCTTATCTTAGTTTGTCTTGGAATTTCATCTAGCGTGACCCAGCTCTGCGTATGAGCCTTGGCTAGGATAGAATGACCGTCCAGATAAATCGGCGGTTTATCGAGTTATCAAAGACGATAACAGATTTATCGAGACCGACATCCGAATTACCCGATTCGCGTCGGAATCGACTTCAAGATCTATGATCTCCCGGGTAGTCGATTTGTCATCTGTAGGTTTCATTTTCAGGTTTATCGCAGTATCCGGGTTTTGTATTCGTCCTATCGTCTCGGAACTACGGATCTACGAGCGTTACGATCGCTTATCTAAGTTTATCACTACAACATTACACTAAGGTCATATCGCACTCGGTTTTCAAAATGTGCTCCAAGTTTAAAAGGCTTTTGAACATAACTCCGTTAACCGAACAGAATGGCCGTAAGTGTCTACCATGGGGGCCTCACCGGGTTAGCGGCGATCGATTGGCACACCCACGTAGACTAGCCTTGCCTTCGGCACCAAACCGTTCGTGGTAACATAGTTAAATACTTGCCAGAATTTCTTGCTCTGATACCATAAATGTAACATCCCAATTCCAGAGCCAAATTTTTTTTAAAAAAAAATCAATCAGAGTTGAGCATTGGAGCGTAAGAGTAACTGACTTTCATTCAAACAATAACCAGAGTGTAACATAGTGTTGATACTACAGAGTTCCTACTGTTCGAATATAAAATACGGAAGACGATAAAGATATCTTCGGCGAAAGCCGACTCTGCTGCTTGCCTCGATCTCGATCCGTGGTCCTCCCGACTGAAGCTATAGCCGAGATTCAATTCAACGCATTGAATCTCGGGTAACAGTTAACCTTATGCTCAAATAAAAAAAGATATACGGATGACGATACTCATGACATAACAACAAATATCAAGCATAAAGCGACGCATGATCAGTATAATGACAAGTACATAAGCATAAAGCGGTATGTAAGTCCCATAAAGTCCCTGCATAAAAACCGTGTAAGGCATTGCATATGAACGGTGACCCTAACAGAGTCTCTAACCGTGAATGTATCTCGATGACCCCTAACAGAATCTCTATCCGAAACGGAAACCCTATACAGAGTCTCTAACCGAAACAGTAACCCTGAATGTACCTATCGCATATATGTATATGAGCAGCACTAGATTATTAGTGTTACAGTACGCGAACGTACCTTCGTTGACGGTATACGATACTTCCTTCGGAAAACGTTCTTTTCTACGGAAACACGTGAAACGGCTCGTTGGGCAGCGTAACGGCCGCAAACTAGGATTTCTGACGTCCTATAAGAGTAATATCACTTTCATTAGTGATTTGGCATTATAACTGGCATTTTAGGTAAAAATTACCATTTTGCCCCTATGCCCCTAATTGGCGGAATTTCGCCAGCACTTCGTTACTCTTACAAATTTTCTTCCCGAAATTTCGCCAGAACTTCAACGCCATCTTGATTTTCAAAGATAAAGACTAAAATATCCCTCCCATAGGATATCCAATCATACTTGAAAAATTAAAGGCTATCCTAGCATTACTACCCTTACTACTGAAAGAACTACGAACACTAAAAGCTCGGACCTTCTCTTCCTCATCAATAATATCTATTTAAACTTGAATTTTGACTTTAGACAGGGTTCCAACTGTCCACCAAGTTTTCTCGAAAACGTGTCCGAACGCGTCCGGTTTGAACGCATTTCGAAATCACCAACTTCTTCAAAAAATTCACCGATTCCAAATATGTCAAAATAAATTCAAACTCATGCCTAGATGTTGAGTTAGAATTTATTTTCTTATATCCAAAATATCCCTATATGCATTTTTCCCTATTTTGTTTTATTAGGAAATGCACAAACGACTTAAATTTTCTCCCTAAGAGTATAACGGAAGACAAAATTCCAATGATCATTATTTTTCCTGACTTTGGAAATCCCATTCCTAGATCTCTAGATAGGATCCGTTTCCTATTTCCCATTTTACTATTCACATAATTTTACTTTAATTAATTATATTAATAAAATAATAAACTTAACTTATCAACTAAGTTTTCTATTTTTATTTCTTATTTATTTATTTTTTTTTTCGTTTTTTTTCTTTTATTTTCTGCACTTTCTTTTTAATTAATTATTTAATTAATTATTTAATTAATTAAATAATTATTTTTACATAATCTCTTACAACATTTTCCTATTGGTTAATTCTTGCATTTAGGCTTAAAAATACCTAAACTCAACCTTTTCCTTCAAATTTTCCAATTAATTAACCAATATATTTATGCTAATTTTTAGCCATTTATCACTAATTTTGGAGCTTTACATAATTATCTCCGAATTTTCTATACTTGTGCTTAAGTAATTTGCTAATAAATACTTAATCACTCAGTTATCACTGCTTAGTAATTTTCTTAATTAGAATACCACATTACCCCTTAACCTTTGCTTTAACATGAGATTTTTCATGCATTCTCGCATTATTCGCATTTTCCATAATCGCAAGGGTATTATGGTCATTTCCTTACTTTTTGAGTATTCTTCTACAATTTCTCCAGGTTTGTAACTTAATAAATTACCTAAATTAGGGACAATATCCTTCCCTATTTTAAATAGATTTTTACTTGCTTCTTTTATAGCTTTCACAGGGTATTTATAACCCATAATGTGCTTAGGGACCTATTTGTAAATTCCCAACCTTCTAGGGACCTAATTGCAAATTTTCTAATTTCAAGAGAAATTACCCTAACAACAAGGTAAACTCAATACAAGGTGTTTGAGACCTCATATTCACCTATTTTCAAGAGAAGTTACCCTAAGTCAGATTTTAGGGTATTACAACTGTTCTGGTGTAGAACACAGATTGTCTAGCCCTAAGGGGCTAGGATGTTGGTGTAGATGGGGACTTGACCTAGGAGTGATTCCTAGGGCCTACGTACCCTGAAGAGGGATCAAAGTCCACGTAGTTCGAGTATTGATGGAGGCGTTTAGCCTAAAGGGGTCTGTATGCTCTGTGACGGCTGTATGTGAATAGCCGGAGCGTAGACCGTTGTAAAAGATAGCTGTAGAAGATAGATGTAGAAGATAATGTAGAAGATAATAGATCGATCTTGATCTCTTAGGTTCACGCTCTATATGTAGATGGCTCCCACGTTGTGCGTGTCCAAGGATCGTGCAAACCGCCCTGGTCATGGCTGGGTCCCACAGTTAGTGGGTTGTGATAGTGAGGTAGTGGGCCTTTGCACAGTCCTGAAATAAAATAAAGTCACCCAAAGTAGCTTGAGAATACTTTAGTCAAATGAGATTGAAAAACAATTCAACTACATTCATATTAAATATATATTTGAAAAAGTTTACAGTTTTCCTACTCATTGAGTAGAGTTGGTAATTAGGGGCGTCTCTTAAAGGGTTAGGGTCTAAAAGGTCCGGTCCTCTTAGACTCGAGGTCAGAAAAATATATGTTTTTCAAGGCCTGGCCTGTGAACGTATGGGCTAGGGCTAGCCCTGCAGGGTTGGAAGTCATTTTTGGTCCCTGAGTAATGAAAATGACATTTTTTTTACTCAGTGACCAAAATGGGTAGAGCGTGTTTTTCTAAGGACCCAAAAGGATATTTACTCAATTAGAAATCACCAAATGTTTGCGGTAGTGTTACAATTTAATCACACGATGAAACAAGTGAGTCGGATATATATGTGTAATAGAAGCTAATAAGGTAACAACACAGATGGCATGAGATCATGCAAAATAATAAGGTAAATAAAAAATTTCTGAAACAGACCTTTGCATCATGGATCATCATTTCCATTGAGGCACCATCACAAGCAACCTCATTTCCATACATCACAAAGTTACATTAGTCAAATGAATGCAACAAAAGCAAAGTTTTATAGGGAATTGAGTTGGTTACCAACTCCACGATAGAAGACATGAGGAGGCTAATGACATTGAAGAGGGGAACATGGGAGGTGATGAGTGGAGTGAGAGGAATCCGCTCAAAATGTATTTTTTGAGATATAAAATCAATTTTTAATTTTTAAAAAGCATTAGTAGTAGGATAGAGGGGTGCAACAAGGGGTGGAAACAGACCAACTTAGGTCAGGCTTCACCCTTAACAAGCTAGGCCTGTTTTACAACAAGGAAGCTTGGGCCTAGCCTATGGTCTCTTACAAGCCTTATTTTCGGCCTAAGCTTAACCTGTACAAAGGCCCAGCCTAGCCTGAGGCCTGTTAAGATCAATCACTGAATATCAACAAAAAATCAAGTCTGTTAAGATTAGACCTATTAAGGAGGCTTGTTAAGATCAAGCATGTTAAGATACTTTTTTTTAATTCAATTACTTTTTTTTCAGATAGAATAATTACTTTTTTCAAATAGGATAATTACCTTTTTTAAGATTGAGTGATTAATATTTTGTCAGCATAGAGTAATTAACAAGCCTAGGCTGGCCTAACAAGCCTAATAAGCTTCTTAGTAAGCCTTAGTTTGACTAATGTAACTTTGTCTTTTTACTAACAGACCTGACCTGACAAAGCCCTTAACAAACTAGGCCAGAGGCCCCCGATAGGCCGTCTAGCCTATTTTCACCCCTAGGTGCAACCTAATAAGATTTCAAAATATTTTGAAACTACCTTTTCATTATCCTTTATTTTTAATATATTTGTTTTAAAAATAATTTATTTAATATTTTAAAATATTTTGCAATTTGTAACTATCTCCCACATATCTCTATTTATTTTTTGAGCGTGCGTGTTTTATTTTTATCATTATTTTAACTGTTACGATATCCATGGCAGCGTAAAATATTTTATTTTATATTTTAAAATTTTAAAATTTCATATAATTTGTTACTATCCTGATATCTCTCGAATATTTTATTTTAGTCCCTCACTCCCGCGATTATACCAGGATCCGATTCCGAAGCTTGCGCACTGTGATTCGTAGCAGTTGATGCTTTTCAAGATTCAGTTACCTCCTAACTCTCGCTCTGCCGCCTTTTCATTTTCGTTTCCATCGACCTACTTCACCGGCTTCCTTCGTTTCTGGTCAGTTTTTATTATTGATTCCTAGCTAGTATCTTCTTTCTTACTTCATTTCTTTGTTTGCCTCCTTCTGGATGATGTACCACCGGAGACGTTCGAACATCTCCAATCCATAATGGCGTTGATCAAAGCCATCTGTAAATATGTGATTACATCCACGAGACTTGGTCCTCTGACCCCTCAATCCTCCTCTTCCAGTCACTCAATTGTAGGATTCTTACATGGAAGACAATGTCTTCTTTCTTCACTCTCTTCTCTGCTCAAATGCCTAATGAAGACGACGAGTGAGTGATGATGATTCCACCATGGCCGCCTCTTTTCCCTTTTCTCAATCGTGGCTTCTTAACTTTAGGTTAGGGCCTGTTTGGGAGTTCCATTTTGAAAGAAAATGAAAGTGAGGGTTTGGTAGCCCCTTCCCTTACTTACTTGTAAGTTTTAAAAATAAGAGGGGAGGAAATCAAGAATTTTTACAAATCCCCAAAACCCTCATTCTTCTGAAAAATAAAGTTCCCCGGTTTTAAGAAGAAATATAGATTAATTACTTTTTTACCTTCGTTCAAATAATATACACTCGTTATTTCTGATTTCTTTTTTCTTTTCTATTGTTGGAATGCATACAAATCAAACTTCAAAATTTTTTTCTTTTCTCTTATGTACTAAAAAAATATAGCCCAACTGTATATATACGGTGCATTATTTTGTTATTATTTATACACACTATATTATAGCCCAACTGTCTTTCTCTATTATATTGTGACTGAGTGTTCTTTCGGATAAGCTGTTTATTAGAATTATATATCTGTATGGTTTTATTATATAAACGTTGGCCATTGAAGTGGATTCGTGTAACTTTATGCACATCTTGAGAAAAAATCCAACCCCAATTATTCCCTCATAGGCACATGCCTTTCATTTGAAATATATATAATAAAATCATTATGTACTAAAAAAAATATATAAATCATTATAGAGAGAGAAAAATAACTATTAGAGAGAAAAATATTTTTTAGAGACAGAAAATATTTTTTTAGGGGAAAAATATTTTTTGAATATAAAAATTGCATAAATAATTTTTATAGAAAATCTAAATTTAAATTTATTTGTAAATTATAATAATTATATTAATTTTTTTAAAAATGACAAAATGGTAAAAATAACTCATTAATCCTCCATCTTCCTCTCTTACTATTAGAGCAGAGCATTGGCTTACCTCAACCCATTTAAACCCATGCAAATGGGCTAGCACATAAATGGGTGGGCTCACCGGGTTTTGGGTTACCCATTTACATTTCACATTAATTTTTTTGAAAAAAAATAATCATAAGTATTAAACAATACACATGCATACAATTCCATATTCAATCAAACAGTACCCACTACCCATATTTGTGTTCCATAAGCATAGATCATTTTTAAAAATTCATATATCTATGTGTACAAATCCAAATTAGGCATATGACCTATCAAATTAAATATCATTGTGTCTACTTTAATTCTGAAAAATTTCATAGTCATTGGGCAACATTTACCTAGTCCATTACACGTCACAATCTAACTACCTCGCAGGGAAACCAAACTGGCAGATTTGGGTTTTGTTACAATTTGTTTCCAATGCTTCCAAAATCACTTTCTAGCGACTACCCTATACAATTTTCCATTTTATACACATTGAAAATATCAAAATCAAAAAAATATCATTGCTTCTACATGCCCTGTTCTAGCCGAAAAAGTAGGGTTAAAAGAAACTAAATTGTTTTGTCAAACCATACTTCAATAATATCATGATTTGATCTCTAATCACCCTTTAACTTATTATTTAGGCCATAAAAACACTTTAGCTCACTTTTAATCAATTGCACAGCACCTCCCCTTTGGGTTTAAGGCTTCCAAATTTTCAAGAAAGCAAGAAGAAATCACCACAACCACCAACAAGTCCCAAAAACATAACAAGGAGTCTAGAAAAAAAATCCCTTACCTTGTCTTTGGTGGTTGTTCTTGAATTTTTTTCCTTCCTCTTTGGCTCACTAAAATTTCAGCCAACACTAGTAAAACACCATACACAAGAGCTTTAAGAGGCCAGAAGGTGATAAAGGTGAAGAACTAGAAGAGATGAAGTCCAATATACACATACTCACCTCTTGATCTTTAGATTTTCCTTCCTCTTCTCTCTAAGTTTCTTTGGTTTCTTTTCTTTGTCTCTCTTGGATGTATAAAACAACTTATGAGATGAATGAAGAGGAGATCTAATGAATAATAAGAGGTCCAAGTTGGTTGGTAGGGTGGAAAACATCATTGGACACTAATTTTTAATTATTTACAAGCTTGTCAAATAGTTGCAATATAATCCAATCTTCCTTTTTCTATGTTTTTGGTTTCTCCTTCCTTGTGTCCTCTTGGGCTCTTAACGGAATTATGAGTGTGAAAAGAGAGATTAAAATGTTCTTGAATTAACTTGAAAGTCAATTATATGGGCTCCACATGTTCTTATCGAATTTTGAGCTCTCTCTCTCTCTTCCATGTGATCATGTGCTTGAATCATAGCATGATGCTTCTTCTCCCTTCTGATGCACACTTGGCCGAATCATGGGTGAGATTATAGAGATTTAATAATTATGCCTCTTGATTAATTGGATGCATGAGCACATGATCATTTGACTCCATCTTATTGCCCAAGCATGACATATGGCGCAAGAAGAAGCAAAGAAAGGTATATATTGACTTCTTGTTATTAATTAGAATTGTTCACACTTGTAATGTTCTAATAAAATTTCCATTTGATTCCTTTTCTCTCTTGACCAAAATATGGGCTTGTTTTAAGAGGCTTTTTTATTACACTTCTTGACTCTTGGCACATGCACAGGTATTCATTAATTTTTAAAATAAATATGGTACATGTGGCACAAGTTTGGGTAAGAAACAACTTTTAATTATTATTTGACTAATCTCATGAGCATCCAATAAAATTAATGTGGCCTCCTTTGCCATCCCTTTTGACTAAAACATTGGGTTGGAATGTAACGAAGAAATGTTAATCCCATAGGTTTCATTTTGTACCAACCTATGTCTCAAAATTCTCGGGTACAAGAAAATCAAGTATTTCAAGTAAATCGAGCACTTAGTCAGAATTCACTAGCTAATTCCAGCTTATTCACATAATGTTCAAGGAATTTTGTCAAAGTAAATTTAGGATATTACAGACACACCAACTTGTAATGTACTCTTTCCATAAGGTTGCAAATGAAACCTCACACTTTTAGACATATACTAAATACAGCTAGCAGAGACTTAAAAAGCTGCAATTAACGACTATCATGACTTTTGGATTTCTAAAGGTGTTGAGATAATTCTCCAAGCTTTTAGGGCAAGCTAGGTTATTAACAAAAAAATTCATGGAAAACAAACTCCAGTCCTCTTCCTTCAAATATAGCATACTTGATGCATTGAATATTACAATAAGAGCCTATCAAGCAAACAATTAAATAGCAAAGGTGGATAAAGACAAAACAATTGAAGGTTATGAAAAGTTGCAATAAACTCTGATATAAAAGAACAAAAACATTACCTTCAAAGCTTTCCATTTATTGTTGAGTTGTCAGATTGCAAGATGCAAATCAATTTTTTTCAACCAAAACAATAAGCCAAAAGCATTCTAATTTTGCAATTCAATTCCATGTTTTGCATAAAGAAAAGAACTCCACTTTATTGTTAGGTGGCAACAGATTCCAATATGGAAATAATGCAATGCTTTTGCTCTTTTTTGACTAATTAAGTTCGTGAGTTTGTTCCTCTCCCAACTCTCAATGCTACAGCTCACACCACCCCTGACTTCACGTCCACCAACGCCTTCTTGCAATAGTTACACTTATAAACAATTTAAAAGAAGAGATTGTATATTTACTTTAAAATTTTGCATTACTAAACGTACCCACTTACAAGACGCTGCAACAATTATAGGGCATTAGTTTAGGATTTGATAATCCATTGTATAAACCGACGTCATACATATTGTCATCTATCCACAAAGTATAAACAATTCAAAGTTTGCTTCCAGTATCTTGTCAACTTCATCAATGATCAAGGACTGCAGAACATCGGAACATCTGAACATCTGAACATAGTAGTGACAATTAGATAATTGAAAAGGAAAAGTTTATAAATCTTTGCTGTAATGGGAATTAAGAACAACACAATGTACTGACCTAGCAATTGCCATGGCCTCTGGTCTATGACTGCATAATCATAGACAAATATCAAATCAAAGGAATGATTGGCATGGTTACATGAATCTCCTCTACAACCTGAATCTCACACCATGTTGAGCCCAGACCAACCAACGAAGTCACCTATCCTGTAGGTTTGTTCCTCACTGAACTTGCTGGCAAAGATCTCCCATATGTAGTCAAAGTCCATCTCAAGCATCATGCGAGTAACTACGAAGGAAAACGTTTATGACACAGAAATATTAATTCATATTCATAGTTTATAGAATTTAAAGTAGAAGAAAATAGAAGCATTCACCAACTCATCGAACATGCCGATCTCATATTGGCAGAGAACCTTCATCAGAAGCTCATATTCAATTGTTTAATGAGGCTGTTCGACGGAAATGATCCTAACAACCTTCACAACAATGTTTTCTTCACAGATCCCCGGAGTCAGTTGCCTAAGCCACAATATCTTCTTCTTGCCCACCATTTTGTCAGTGTCATATTCAAGGAAGGAGGCTTTTCACTACAAAAAAAACCCTCTTTTGTCGCGGTTAAAAATACTCGTTACTAAATTCCACTTTGTAGCGGTTTTATCCCTAAACCGTCACTAAATTGTAACGGAAGCCATGACGACACGACTTCGGCTATATTTGTAGCGGTTTACTCGAAAATAACCGCAACAAATTTGGCGCCACCTTGGCGCGCAATGGCGGGAATGTTTGTGGCAGTAAATTTGTAGCGGTTCTTTGAGTCTAACCGCTACAAATTTGGCGCCAAGGTTCGCGCCAACTTTGTTGCCGTGATTTTGTAGCGGTTTATTCACTATAACCGCTACAAATAAACGAAAAGACACAATTTTGTCGCGGACACCAGGAAGAGCGACGTCAACCGCGGCACAAACTACATTTTTGTAGCGGTTTCACAGTTAACCGCTACAAATTTTGACATTATAAATAAAGTTTAGGGACCGTACATCAGTTATAAAAATTAAAGAAATTACTAAATCTCGCTTGTAATCGAATGAACTATCTCGCTTGGTCGTCGAAGACATGCACATATCGCCAGCTCCGATCTCCTATCTCGGTGATAAGAGCTGCAGATATTTGCCTCTCTCTTCCTTGCGAGGAAATTCGCTCAAAGACAAGCGAAGGTTTACTCATTTCTTTGCCGTTTAGACTTCTACTCTTCCGAGAACAGTCAACAAGCGATCGGAGATTGGGTTCCATTATAGCCACCGTTGTCTCACGAAAATATCTCTCGATGAAAATGACTCAAGAAGTTTTTCGTGGAGATCGGCGGCTATATCAATCCGAATCCCCACGGACATGTTGGATTATTTTCGGTTACGTCATTATGTATAATTTATTAGTGTGGACACTTTTAGAAAAATTGAAGGAAAAAAATAAATGAATTGAAGGTTTGTTTTTTAAATATTTTTAACAAACCAATTAGTTTGATTCTTAAAGTTTATGAATCAAACTAATCGCTTTGAAATTTTTTTCAAAAACTCATTTTGTAGCGGTTAATAAGAATAACCGCGACAAGATGTGGATAAATTGTAGCGGTTAAGACTTAACCGCTACGTAATCAAGGGTCTTCTTTTTGCAGCGGTGGTTGTAACGGTTTCATAGTAACCGCTACGAATATCAACGGTCAGCTATTTTGTAGCGGTTTTTGTGGCGGTTATTTTGAAACCGTTACAATTATGTAAACTTTGTAACGGTTCCTTTGTATAACCGCTACAAAATCGTACGGCTTTATAAGCCGCACACGCCATTTTCAAAGTCACTTGTAACGGTTTGAGTTTTCACCGTTTCTACCTTTACCCAACGGTTTGAGTTTTCACCGTTCTTACTGTTAAACTTACACCTCTCTACATTATGGATTCTGGACGAGGTAAGGGAAAGGGAAAAGTAACGCCCACCGAGAAGGGGTTTAAGGGGCGGTAGTAGTAGAGGGACCGGACGAGAGGCGTGTGACCGACATATACCTCCGCCTCTCTGGGGCCGAGCGAGTTTGACTCGCTCTTCGCCGATGAAGAAATTCCAAACACGGGGACCGTAGGGGAGATCGAGAAGCAAGTTTGTCGCTCGACGATTTAGACGACGAGAATGAGGACATCCAACTTAATATTCCCTAGCAGATGTAGAGCGCTTCATCGACGGGAAAACCAATGGAGCACGGGAACCCCCGACCGGCGTCTTCGCGTTCCACCGGATTTATTGTGGATGTCGAAGGTATATGTAATTAGTTATTTTGTGAGAAATTAATTTAATTTCGGTACGTCTAATTCAATTTTTGTAAACTTGCAGATAGTCACGGAACATCGCCAGGAGGACGCCGGATGTTTCCGCTCGCACTCGACGGATCGGGAGATGGCGGGTGTCGGGTCGTAGTCCCGTGGAACGACTGCATGCACCAGTGCGATTGGCAACCATGGCCACCATGAACCGATTCTGTCTCGAGTTTGGTGGCCATTGGGGGTGGTTCCCAATTTATTTCAAGGATTGGAAGAAATTGACAAAGGACACAAAGAACAAGGCGTTTGAGAGGTTCTACAGTAGTCAATATTGTTTAATTAAATTGTACATGTTAATAGTTATAAGTTTTAGTTTATTTCTTTCCTTATTTGTTTGTTAATTCATTAATAATTAATAATGAAATTATGATATAGAAAAAGTTTAAACTGCGCGAACAACACAAGAGGTATGTTATGATGAAAGTGGGGGAAGGGTGGAAGAGCGGAGGAATCGTCTCTACAATATTATGAATGGAGACGGCACTATTCCTCTGCAGCAGCTGATCGAGAGAGTCCTGCACGGCGTGGATCCGCATCGGTGGGCGGCTTTCGTCCAATATAGGAGGGGTGCCGACGGGCAGTACATTTTATTAAATTAATTAATTGTTTCACTTAATTTATAATTTAAATTGAGTTTAGGGTTTAAATTTAAATTTTGTTTCCTCCTCCTTGCAGGCTTTGTCGCAAAGGAACACAAGAAGCCGCGCACAGCAGAGTCCATCACACCGCAGGACCAAGACGTTTGCGGTGACATACGAGGAGATGGTATGTTATTATTTAACATGATCATTGTTTTGTTTTTGAAATGACAAAGTTTATATTGTTTTAATTCTTTCAAATGACGAAGGCTCAGGAGGAGAACACACACACGGACTATGGGAAGTTGTGGACACGCACCCATAGACACGCAGATGGGACGCCGACCTCTGAGGCAGCAGAGGAGATAATAGTAAGTTAAAAACATTATTTATATAATGAATGTTGTATATTTAAATTGATCGTCCGTTATTTTATTAATGGTTCATGAACTCTGTTGGTCAGGCCCGGATTGAGAATACCGAGGCAGAGCTACGAGCGTCGCAGACCCCGGAGTCACAGGGGTCTGTGAATCCTACGGCCTCATTGAAAGCTGCTCTGGGCCCAGTCGAGCATCCTGGCCGCGTTAGGGGTTTTGGCCTTGGCGCCAGGCCTAGCATGGTGTACCCGAGACAGGGCTCCTCCTCCGCTCCCAGACCCTCCGGCTCGAGGAGGCCACCAGCGGGAGATTTCGAGGCGATCATTGCTGAGAAGGTTGCCGAGCAGTGTTGCCGCAATTGAGGCCGCACGGAGGGCCGACGAGGAGGCCAGAATAGGCGCAGCAGAGACCATCGACCGTTGGTGGGACCGTCATAACTCGAATCGGACTTGTTTGTGGCGTCTTGAACAAGCCGTGTCCTGACGCACGCCTTCCAGCTCCCGAGGCTCCCCCTCCGTTCCTCTTTGATGATTCCAGCACACGTGCTGCTGATGACGACGACGACGCTGTCAACTCTGGTCGTGGACCACTCCCTCCTGAGACGGACCCCCCTGAGACAAACCTCCCTGAGACAAACCCCCATCAGAGAGGACTTGATGATCATGCTCCTGAAATGTAGACCTTTTTTTTTTTCTTTTCATGTCCAAACAGAGTTGATTGAGATAACTATATTTAATTATATTGTTTTCTTGTTGATCACGTTTCTTTTCTTGTTGATGGACTTTTTTTTCCATTGCTTTTTAAAAAAGTGCTTTAATTATGGATTAAGCACTTCTAATGTTTGGATATACCATTTAACTCATGATTGACTAATCAGTAATATATTAACTCAATTAATCAAATGATTTGTTGAGACACATATGATTAATTAAGCAAAAGCAAATTTTGGCATCAAAGCTTTATGCTTTTTTTACTAATTTTGTGCGCAAAAGCAAATTATTCCATGACTAATCAGCTTTATATTAACTTATAATTTTGTGTTTTTTCGCTGTTTTTTTCCCAAAGCTTGTCGCGGTTCAGTAGAATGTAACCGTAACAAAGATGAATTTTGGCGCCAATATTTGTCACGGTTTCTTCCTCAAACCGCTACAAAATTTGTGTTTGTAGCTTTGTCACGGTTTATTCCTCAAACCGCTACAAATTTTGTGTTCATTGAACAAAATTGAATTTTGGCGCCAAGATTTGTGACGGTTTATTCCTTAAACCGCTACAAATTGTGTAGCGGTTATTGTCGCGGTTCATTTTTGGAACCGTGACAAAGGTGATGTTTGCAACGGTTGTTGTAGCGGTTATTTAACCGCTACAAACCAATCGATGCATTTAAAGATCCCAATTTTTGCTTCGGATGTAATTAAAGTGAGTCGTCCACATTTATGTTCTATCCTAAATTTGTTTGTTACATATGGATAAGTCATGGATCAAGATGCCGCGTAGTTCTCCTGTGTATTTAGCGGGATTGAACACTTTCTTAGATTTCGCCTTCTCTCACGCTAGCATTAATGGCAAGATCGTGTGTCCTTGTTTACGATGCAAGTTTAAGAAGTGGCAAACACGGGATTGTGCTTTGGAACATCTTCTTGTAAAGCCTTTCCCAGAAGCATATACATTCTGGGAGGTTCATGGTGAGCAACGTGGTATGGGATATGGGCTTCATCTTCCACGAACCTCACAAGTAGGAAATCAAGTACATCAAGATGATCCGGTTAATGAAGCTGTTTGTGATGCTTTTGGTGTTCAGGACGACAACTTCACAGCAGAAGTGCAGGGTCCGAACCCGTTTTCTTCAGAATGATGCAGCTCGGGAATTTTTCAGCCCCATGGATGAGAGCGATCGTCCTTTGTATCAAGGTTGTCATAAATACTCAAAGTTATATTTTCTGATCAAATTGTACCATATCAAGTGCATGTGTGGGATCACTGATAAGGCAATGTCGATGTTCCCGGAATTACTTCGAGATGTGTTCCCCGACGCGGACATTCCCTCATCCTTCTACGAGGCGAAGAAGATAATCAACGATTAGGCTTGAACTACCAAAAATAGATGCCCGCCCAAACGATCGTATGCTTTATTGGGGAGAGGACGATCGGAGGGAGACTTGTAAGAAGTGTCACACATCGAGGTTCGTGACAGTTCGGAAAGGGAAGAAGCGAAGAAGAAACCCGCAAAGATTCTAAGGTACTTTCCTTTAAAACCTCGTTTGCAAAGATTGTTTATGTCGTCTAAGACAGTGAGCATATGAGGTGGCATCAAGATGATAAGAATCAAGATGGCAAACTCAGACATCCACGTGATGCTGAAGCGTGGAAAGCGTTCGACACAGGCTTTCCAGATTTCGCGGCGGACCCTAGGAATGTCCGTCTTGCTTTGGCGACCGACGGTTTTAATCCGTTTGGGAATCTTAGCACAAGCTACAATATATGGCCAGTTATGTTGATACCCTACAACTTGCCCCCGTGGATGTGCATGAAACAAAGCTCCTTCATTATGTCCATGATCATTCCAGGGAAAAAGGCACCGGGAAATGACATTGATGTGTATCTCCAACCGCTGATCAAGGAGTTGGTGGAGCTGTGGAATGTAGGTGTGGAGACGTACGACGCGCAAGAGAAGACACTTTTCAACTTGCGTGCGGCCTTTATTTGGACGATAAGCGACTTTCCTGGCCTCGGGACATTATCTGGGTGGAATGTGCATACCGGCCTTGCGTGCCCAGCTTGCAATTTTGACTCTGACTCAGTGCGCCTTCCCCACAATCGTAAGTGGTGCTTCATGGGTCATCGGAGGTTTCTCGATGGTACGCACAGGTTTAGGTTGCAACGCAATCGTTTTAATGGGCAACAGAAAAAGAGGACCCTCGAAATTTATCTCGGTGAAGAAATCATAGAGCAGCTTCAGGATGTTGATGTTGAGTTTGGGAAAAGAACGATCCGGCAAGGGCCGGACAAAGATCGCCAGGCTTCGGTTCTATGCCCCAAAGAATGGCGAAAGGTTAGTGTCTTCTTCACTCTTCCGTATTGGAAATATAATTTGCTCCGACACGCCTGGATGTCATGCACATTGAAAAGAATGTGTGCGACAATGTGTTGTACACGATTCTCAACGAACTGTGCAAGTCCAAAGATCATCTCGCAGCCAGAAAGATCTACGGAGATGGGCGTTCGTGGAGACGCGTGGCCGGATGAGCATGACAGATTTCAACCGCAAGGTTTACCCCGACAAAGCCGAATAAGGAAATCTTTCTCGCTACCTTGAAGAAAATAAAAGTTCCCGACGGGTATTCAAGCAACATATCACGATGTATTGACTTGCGTGCTCGAAAGGTTACAGGTCAAGAGTCATGACTCACATGTGCTTATGCAACGCTTACTTCCGCTGCCATGAAAATACGCGCTCTCGATGTGTCTCTCGCTTTGGTCGAGCTTTGTACTTTCTTCCGCAAGCCGTGTTCCAAGGTTTTGATAGTGGAGGAGCTCGACCACCAGCAGCAGAAAATCATTCTTACGCTTTGTCATTTGGAGATGCTCTTTCCTCCGTCATTCTTCACGGCCATGGTTCACCCGACAAGACACCTTGTTCAAGAGACAAAGCTTGCTGGCCCGAGCCGAGCACCGATGGATGTATCCTATTGAGAGGTACTTGTTTAAAAATAATTACTTTAGCATTACAAGATATTCGCATGTTTAACCATTGATGCATCATATCGAAATTTTTCCTTGTCTACTCTACAGGTTTCTTGGGAAACTTAAATCTTACGTGAGGAATAAGGCGTGGCTCGAAGGTTCAATAGCGTAAGGTTATATCGGGATGAGGTCTTGTATTTTTGTTCCAGTACTTCGATGACATTGAGACGTCATTCAACCGACCGCCTCGTGTAGACGATTGTCCCGAGCCCGAGCTCGAGCCGGAGCGAGGCAACGAGTTGTTAATCCTCGTGTTGGTAGAGCAGTTGGCGGGAGTGAGAAATTCAAACTCACGGCACTTGAGAAGTTTCAAGCACACCAACATGTCTTGATTAATCGCACCAAAGTTGAACCGTACCTTCGATAAGGATTTCATTGCATACTATATATTTCCTTACATTTTATACATACTCACATGTCATTGCATGTTTAATTGCAGGGAATTCAGAGTCATGTGAAGCGTGAACCGAGGATCCGTACACGTACATCCTCCGAAATTGATAGAAAGGTCCACAGAGAATTCCGAGTTGGTTTAGGAGGAGAATAATGAACGACCACAACCCGCACTCAACGAATTCGAGCTCTCGCTAGGCCCTCTTGACCACGCCCTAAGATATACGGCATACAATGTCAATGGTTTTAAGTTTTGCACTGTCGCACGAGATCGGGGATTGCGACCCAAAACTCGTGAATATGGCACGTTTGGGACGAGGAGTTATGCGAGCAAAGCGGTGACGGAACATGCGGTTCGGTGACGCCCCGTATTATGGAAAGTCGCTTGATGTGGTCGGGATAAGTTACACGTGCCTTTTCACCGTGACGTTGTTCAAGTGTTTGTGGGCGAATACCACAACGTCCGTGGAACTCACGACCGACGACTTAGGGATCACATCGGTGAATTTCTCCCGCCTATTCACGGTGGTCGGTCCGAAGATGACGAGCCGTATATTCTTGCATCGAGGCCCATCAGTTTATTATGTGGCCGATGAGAGGCACAAGGATTGAAATATGGTGGTTCACTTAAAGCCTCGGGACCTTTACGACATGGGCGATGGTGATAACGTCGCATACGATTGTGAGCCGCTCCACCCGCGCCTTCAAGACTTCTTCCCGCACGGCGATGACAATTTACCTATAGTTCGAAGACGTTTTTAAATTTATGCTTTATAAAATAGTAAGATTTAATTAAAGTTTTAATTGTTTTCAAACATATTGACCTCACGCGTAACATTTTATGCAAACTTTCCTTGTAGGGATGGTGAAGAAGATTGAGAGAAACACTTAATGCCTATGTCAGTAATATGAAATCTTTTAATATTATGTTTTTCAAAAAAAACTCGAAATTAATTTGTAGCGGTTATATAACCGCTACAAACACTTAAAACCGCGACAAATTAAACCGCTACAAGATTCGCTACAATTTAACCGCTACAAAACATAAAAACCGCGACAAATTAAACCACTACAGTAACCGCTACAAACACCTTCGAAACCGCTACTAAATACAATAACCGCTACAAAAAAGTGAGACACCAACCGCTACAAAATGATGCGCAGACCGCACCATAAATAGCCCCACCCAACCTCATTTAATATGCCTCAACTTCTTTTCTACCCACGTTTTCTCTCAGTCATCTCAAATATTTTTACGTTTCAGAACATCGTGAGTTTGAAAGGGGTAAGTACTATGTAACCGGATCAATTCTAATGTTTCTCATACTAATTTATAGTTCTTGTACTAATTAAAGTTTGTTATTTTGCAGTTGAACGGGATATATCTTTCAACTTTCCTTATTCTTTCATATACATTATTCAATTGATTTGTACATATAATTTTTAAATATTGAGTATTGTTTTAATCACCTCATTTCTTAGTACTTATTCTACTTACATAATCTTATTATTTTGTTTCTATACATGCACCTTATATATTTAAATTTCATAATTTACTACCTTTTATTTTTAATAAAAAATATATTAATAATAATTACCATTACGCTGATAAATGAATTTTTTTTTAAAAATCGTAATGAATTTGTAGCTGGTTACAATAACCGATACAAAATTGAAAAATAAAATGGCGGGTTTTTGTAGCGGTTGTAGTAGCGGTTTGAAACCGCTACAAATATTCAAAATCACATGATGGCGGGAATATTTGTAGCGGTTTCAAAACCGCTACAAATATTCGATGGCGGCAATTTTTTTGGTGAAAAAATGGCGGGAATATTTGTAGCGGTTTGTAACCGCGACAAATATTCAAAATAATAAAAATGCAAAATTATCAACACATTATTCTGTAGCGGTTATGAAACCGTTACTACAACCGCTACAAGTTTATTTGTTCTGTAATGTCTCGAAACACACGTTAAACCCGCTCATTTAGTGACGGTGTTTTTGAACCGCAACGAGTTTGTAGCGGTTTTTGTATATGTAGTATCGGTTTTTTTAACCGTTACAAATCGTCTTGCCACATGCGTTTTTGTAGCGGTTTCGCTAACCGCTACAAATGTCGTTTGTCACGTCAAAAACCGTTACAAATAGGTCATTTTAACCGCTACTAATCATCGTTTTTTTTGTAGTGTTTGGTGTGTTTAGATTATAGGGATGAAAGGTTGAACAAGGACTTATAGATGAGAACAACCTTCAACCCGTGACTTTGGTTAGAGGGAAATGTCAGAAGGAATATGGCTTGCACAGAGCCCTGAGTCAGGAATTTTAAAATGAAAAGTAATATCATCGGCTTGTGAATAGTGTTTTGTGAGGGAGCCAATGATAAGCTACAAATGTGTCGGCTGAGGGATGAAATATTATATATATGTTCATGTTGATATTGATATTGATGTATTTTAAAAAAACCCTACAAATATATATACACACACTAATCTGATTTATGATTGAGGCCTCCACTCTTTTCGGCCAAAAAAACCCTTAAGACTCTCTGCTCGTGGTTGCTGCATCATTCAGCCGTTGGTCATCCTGCCGTCATCTTCCTCTCAAGCTTTCTCCGTTGACTCTAACACACAAGATGAGGGTATTTAAGTCATTGAAATATTTACTCATTCTCTTTCCTTCTACTTACTCTCGAGTAAGGATGTCCAAAAAACCCAGAAGTCCAGGTGGTCCGGTCTAACCCGACCCGGTCTCTGGAAATTTCTTTTGGTCTGGGACCATATGAGACGGACCGGACCGGACTGATCTGCTCGGGTTAGACCGGACTTCAGTCCAGGGTCTAAGACCCCTTGGATTGGTCCGATCCGGCCCGATATATATATATTATATATTTTTTTAAAAAAAAAAAATCACAACTTAACCTAACCCTTTGTCCTTTTTTATTGTCTTCTTTATGATTCTGCATCACTCATTAGTGAGTCTTCTTCTTTGGCCAAAAAAATATCCGGAGTCTTTTTCCTTTTTCAGTCTTCTTCTTCTTCCCTTCTTCTTCGGTCTGGCCCAATAGAATGTTGTTATTTATATTTTTGTTCAATGTTGTTAGAGATTCTTATATGTGTAATTGTGTATAATTGGATTTAAGATGTTTGCATGTTTGTATGTTTAATCATTGGTCTAAAGAAGTGTGAAAAAAAATAAAAAAATGAAATAGGTCCTAGACTGCCTGGACCAATCCAGGCAGTCCACTGGACCGATCTGATCCAGCCCGAGCTCGGTTTGGTCCAGCTCGAGCTTGGGCTGGTGCCAGACCATACCAAACCTCGAGGTGGCTTGTCCAACCCGAGGTCCCTCCTGGACCAAACTTTGGCTTGACCCTCAACTTGGTCCAGTCTGATCCATGGACATCCCTACTCTGGAGTCTCTCGCCCATCCAAACAAGATGGTTGTTAATAACGTTTTCTCTTTAATTTTCCCTTTTCTCTATTTTCTCTCCCTCTATTTTCCTTCCTCTCAACTTTTCTTCCCATTCAAACAGAGCTGTCCTTGAGTCCTTCTCTATTTTTCTTTTCCTCTGGTTCTTTTTTCTCTTTTAATCTCTTCTTCCTCTCCTTTCTTCTTCTTTTCGGGTAAGATTCTTATTTCAGGGAGTTTTTGGACCAGGCAAAACACAGTCCCACACACAAAAGTATACTGCGCGTCTTCTGGCAAAAGGAAACGCGTGTACCCTCCACTCCGATGACCCTAATTTCCTCCGGCAAGCAGATGGCGGTTGAAGGTGAAAATCCCTATCTGCCTTCGGAGGTCATCATCAACATTCTCAAAAGGCTTCCCGTGAAATCCCTCGTACGATTTCGAGCTGTGTGTAAAGATAGAAGAAATCTCTTGAAATCCCCAAATTTCATCGCGGAGCACTACCACCACCCTGCTTTTAAAAAACCATCTTCTTATCTTCCATACAATCGGTTGCAACTGATTCTCTTTGCTTCGTTATAAGATGGAAACAATGGAAGTTGAGATATTACCCGTGATGGTTGATTCCTTTAGGCGTGTTCGTCGCATCGTCGGTTCAACGGCTTGCTTTGTGTGTTACTCGGTTATAATGATGTCCCACTCTTTCGTTTTTGTTGTTGAAACCAGCCACTAGAGAGGTAAGACAAGTACCCAGAACAACAATTAATGGTATTTGCTGCTATGGCATTCTTGTATTGGGATTTGGGTTTAGTACTGTAGTTAAGGATTAAAAGATTGTGAAAATTCATAGTGCTAAGGATAACGTTCAAAACAATATCAGGTTTGACTGGGTGGAAGTCTATTCATTAAGAACGGGATCATGGAAAGAAGTAGAATTTGGAGTTATACAGAGTGTAAAACTTAGTTCCAATCCAGTCACTGTTAGTGGGGCCATATTTTGGTCGGGATTGGAGACTAAAGATCGTTGTGACTTGATAGTTTCATTTGACTTAGCAATGGAAGCTTTTACATTGTTACCAAGACCTTCAATATCAACCCCTTATGCTCGTACTTTTCAACATTTGCTTGATGTATACGAGAACAAAGTTGCTGTGCTTCATGCTCACTATGCCAATGAATATGCTTTTATTGATTTATGGGTGTTGGAAGAGGTAAGTGATGCACATGGGAAGAGTTGGGGTTGGACTAAGAAATATAGTATTGGACAAACTTTACGTTCCTTATGTCTAAAATGCTTTTGGAGGAATGAAATAGTCTGCTTAGATTCTGGATGTGTGCGTATTAGTGAGTTGGAGGATGACTAAAGTTTCATTTGTTCAATCTCACTACCAGTAATGAAGTGAAGAAGCTCCACACCTCTTTCTCTTTTAAAAGTATGGGTGAATTTTTCAATTACGTAGATAGCCTTGTGTCTATGTGCGACATGCATGTTGAATAGCCTTGCTATGAGATTCTCACTTTTGCATTCTAAATTTACTTTGTCTTGGCAATTTCAACGGAAATGTATCACAAAACCTCTGAACATTTTGGTTGTATCTTTAAGCCTTGATGTCCCTTAGATCTGTTATCTAGCATAGAGAAATTCTGTATCTGCTTCTAACCTTTATCTTTCTATGTCATCAGATAGTGAGTTTTGCTTACCCTGTTTTTATTTTTATTTTTTTTTATCATTGCACACTTATTTTTAAAAAATAAAAAAATGAGAGAGAGAATATTGCAAAGGCAAAATGTTACTTCGATGGAGTGGAGACTTTCATGTGCTCATCTATTTATTCTTTTTCCTGATGAAGATGGTACAATATATTACTCTGGTACAATATATTACTCCTTCGGTTCTAGATATAAGACATAGTTTGTAACGCAAATGGACTACAAACTATATTTTATATTTAAGATTGGAGGTAGTACCATTTGTTCAAACGTGTAACATTGAACTTAGTACAAGCCTCCTAATCTCAGGAAAAATGTTCTGATGAGCTATATGAACAGGACTTGCTCCTCTCAGAACATCTACATAACTATTTCATGTAATATGTGTATATATATATATAGAGAGAGAGAGAGTGACACACACACACACACCCATGTTGTAACTTGATGCATTTTTGTTGTGCGGTGAAATGAAGTGCAGCTCATAATGCCAGAAACACAGCTTCCATTTTTCCACCTTGGTTGGTACACATATATGTCACAAGCTGAAATACTTGATCTTGAATCTAGATACTGATCTAAGCTTGTATTTTTTTTTTTTTTTTTGTTCTTCTATTTTTCTGTAAGTTGTTAGCCTTTATTTACCAATTTTGACTATCTCTTGTGAGATTATGTTGAACCATCATATTGTTTCTCCTTTATTTACAAATTTCTGAACTATGCTCTGTTTTCACTTTATGATTGGGAACTTTCATTATTTTTTCATTGACTTATGGGTGATGGAGTAAGGTATTATGAATCTGGGAAGAGTTCTGGATAGACTAAGAATTATAGTATGGGACAATTTTCAGGTAATTAAGTTATATAGAGTGAGAATGTGGAGGAGTGAAATACTGTATGAGGATAAACTTTTAGAGTAATTGGTGAAAGCGAAAGTGAAAGTGAAGAGTCAAGAATGAAATGGAGCATGACATGAAAACCTTGTTATATGATGTGTTCAACAGAGAGGGAGGGAGGGAGGGAGGGAGGGAGGGCCTTGTTTCTGTTGGCATAATCTGTATTTAATAACCTTTCTGTAAAATCCTTTAGCTTTTTTTTCTTTTCACTTTGACTGAACACTTTTAGTTTGTTTCATTGATGAATGAATAATCTAAGTAGTTGCTGGTTTATAAATCATTTCGGTTTCCTGTATGAATAGAAGTAATGATTATTTATTGTGTTATAAATAGCTGCTCATACTGTTCTTCTGATAAGTAATAATATTATGTCCATTTGATTTCATTTAGAGTAAATACCCTTTCTGGTCCCTGACAAAAAACACGGACCCCATTTTGGTCCCTGACAAAAAAAATGTCCTTTGTAGTCCATAAAAAGGACAAATAAGGGTCGATTGGTGGACATTTTGATCTCTCACAAATTTTTAAAAGGTCCTTTTTAGTCCCATAAAAAGGACGAAGAATAAGGTCGGTTTTTTTGTTAGGGACCAAAATGAGGTCCGTGTTTTTTGTCAGGGACTAGAAAAGGGTATTTACTATTTCATTTATTATGTTCGCCCTTTTGTCTGTCTTTGATTAATCGTAATAATTAGAAAAATTGGAACCAATGAGATTCACCATTTCTGGACATCACGAATGGGAAATATATTTGCACAAGGGGATTCAAAATTTGAAAATCAGAGTATCAGTTCATACAGAATTTGAAAAAGATCCCTCTGATTTATATGACAAAATATTCTCTCTCTTTTTTGTCCTTTGTCTTTGCATACTCAGATTAATGTAATAGAGATTTTGGTAATTATATAGTTATATAATCTATGTCACTGCATTAAGCACCTATATAGCTCCATTAGCCAGTTGTTTGTTTTATCAACTCCAGCATGTTATAGACCTGAACAATATTACAATTATTATCAATAAAAAATTCAAATTAATAGGGACCAATTAAAATAAATCATGAGAAATTAGTGTGCTATATATCTTCATGAACCTAACATAAGAAAACCATAACATCAGGTAAAGGCTAGCTCTTGAAAGAATTACACACACATATGGGAGCATCTCATCAATCTTAAAGTTGAACATTTAATAAGGTTTTTAACATCACTTGTATCGATTTGTGAAGAGGATTTTTGTTTTAAATGAGTTTTAGTTGTCCCGAGGTTGGGATCGTTTCAAGTTTCAAAACTGAGTCCATATTTCGTCTTGATTTTCCATTTATCGTGAAAAAAAAAAAAAACTCACCTCAAAATGTTGCTGCAAAACTGGTGCGTGCTGATAAAGAGTAAAATATATCTTCTCAAGCAAGGCCAGAAGAACATCCACTTGATCACCAAGAAGATCAACCTTAATTTTAACAAATTATAACACTTTAATTTTGAGCATCAATACACACACACACACATATTATAATAACAGTAGAATTTTGTGGAATATTGCTACTTTATATGTGGAGTCATTTTATACTAATTTTAACAAGCTGCACTGGTTGTGACTTGTGAAAACTGCAGTTTCATATAGATTTATTAGATGTATAGATCTTGTGAAATTTTTTACCTTTTGTGTTGAGCATTTATATAATTATGTGTTAAAAGTATTGAAGGAAGATACGATTAAATAAAAGAATTTAAGGTATGTGAAAGAAGACATGAACTGAATTACTTTCCTCAAGTCTACTTAGATAACTAAATTAACGACAGACTTGGCTTACAAAACATGATCTGACTCTACTGACCTCGAGTTCGGCTTTTTGGAGATTCTGGCATCTTGTCTTGAAGGCTTTCTGGAAAGTTGATGCCTTGCTTCTCAAGCAATTAATCGACTCGGCCACTAAATCCAAACTGTAGTTCATGCTTGCTAATCTGTTTGCAGATTTTGATGTTAAAGAAAAGCAAGAAGGCATGTAAATTATATTGCTAAATGAATGTGTGATAGATATACCTTTCAGTCTCTATCTCTAGCTTTTGGTTAACCATGCCCTCAAATTCTGCAAACGTATGCAAGAAGTTAAATAAAGGCAATAAATCCGACATTGCTTTCTCTTCTTCTTCTTCTTTTTCTTCTTGTGTCGTTGTTTGATCAAGATTTTTCTCCGAGTTGCATAATCTAAGGCATAGAGTAGTTCCCAACTCACTTAGAAGTGCCTTGCTTATGCCCAATTGTTGCAATGCTTTCTCTACCTTGTTGGTCAAGGAATAGAAAGTTTGCTCCTCTCCAATTATCAAATCCTCAAAAATCTCATGCTCGTGTAACTCGCCACGTTCTGAACCCAAATCTAGTTGCCTGCTATGTTCCTTAATCTCTGAACTTGCACTCAGCATCAAGTTCTCCTCTACTTCAAAACAGTTCAGTAACGACTCTAACAAAATTTTAATCGATTTCTCTTCGCCTTGAACATCGTGTACTTGATCTAACATCATGGTTGAGAGAGCACCTTGTTCCATGGTTTTATCTTTCATTATTTCAATCATTGTGAACTGGTGTAATTGTTCCTTAATCAGGTTTTCTAAGTAGTAATCTTCTAACTCTATCTTCCATTCCATGAGCATGCATCTCAGCACAACCATACATATATCTTCCTTTATAAGACTCTCTATGCTCACAAGCTGTAAATGATCGATAAAATTATCTCGAATATCACCTATTCTATATTCCATCAAAGCACCATAATCTTCTAATGCCATGTTGTATTCTCCTATCATTTCCTTATAGACTATCTTGCCTATGTCCTCTCTTATGGTTTTATCTGTTTCATCTGCGTTGCTAGTCTCTTGAGCAGAACAGATGACTTCCTTAGCTGACTCAGATAATACAGTGAAATATACCTCCTCTATGATCTGGCTTTCGATGCAATTTCTTTCAATACATTCATTACACTCTTTGATTGTTTCTTCTAAGTAGAATTTATATAAATCCTTCTCTATTTGGTTCTCTATGTCAGAATTGAAGGATTTGCTATGAAATTCTTCAGCCACGCCTTCCTCTAATAACTTGCTTTCTGTTAGCTTATCTTCTTCATCTTTGTTCAACAAACTCTTATTTTCTTGTTCTTCATTTCTTGAACTAGACATTCTTTTCATATTCTCCCAGGCAATTTCCATGGAACAATCATTCGTTTCTTCGTGATCATCAGAAACTCCTCGGCCAAAAAGCGATTCATTTAATGTAGAATTCCATGTTATTAGGTTGTCCAATCTTGCAGCAATATTTTGCATTGTTTCTTTCATGTTCTTTTCTTTCTTTGTTGGTGAAATTTTCTTTTCTTGTGGTAATAATCCATTCTTACTTGTATTCAGTTCTTCCCTCTTTTGACAAATAATAGATTGATGCTTCTTCACCATTTTGGCAACAAAGTTTCTTCCATCTTCAGTATCTTCATCTTCTGGCAACACTACATCACCACTTTGTTCTGATGCAAGCTTCCCTACCATTTCCTGAGACACATTTTCTTGGGAACTGTTATTATAATCCTCGCTAAGAAACTCATTTTGGCTAATAAAAACACCAAGTTCATGCCTTAAGCTTGTGACCTCATTCATCAACTGTGACCAATGGTCCCACCAATTTCTCATAACTTGCATGCCTTGCATTCTCACTTCTGATTGAACATTCTCTTGGAATTCTCTCATGTAGCTTTTCACTAAGATGGACTGTATCTCCTTCTCAGTTGTTAGCTTCCATTGTTGCTCTTTCGGTCCCATTTCACCGACGAAAATAATAGCAGTCTGAATCTTCTCAAAAGCAACATCCAAAGTCTGTTTAAGTATGTCTATATCACAACCCAATTCTTCAACCTTCTTGTTGTCAATGCCACTATGTGGTACCTCACCTAGTGTCATAAACATGAAGAAGCAATACACACAACTATCACCAACTTTCAATAATTAAAAAAAAAAGAAGCAAAGGAAGACTTAATATAAAGATAAAGCCTTTATTTAAATTTATGATTAAAACCCAAATTAATCAAATCGTCCAATTACAATGCCAAATGCTAAATACTCTCTATGGTCCTTACTATAAGATCCACTTTTAGTTCAATTTTTTCATTGAAGTTGATCTTATATTAAGAACCGGAGGTAGTAATTATTAGACTATTACATAATAAAATAAAGAGCAGGATCCCATTTGAAGTAGTCTTCCATGGATGTCCCTAGTATTTAGATATCTAAATGCGCAGCCATATAACATTTCTTAATTAAAGTATTTATTGTGTTTGGAATTTGGAAGAATGAAATGAGATTTTAGAAGATAACATGTTATAATTATGCCTTACCTAGCATGGTACCATTTGGTTCCATTGTTTCATTGATATGCAACATTTGCTGATCTGCCGAAAGTTTCATCTTCTCAAAAGAAGCACCACCATGTCCATCACTATCATCATTCTTTGAATTTGTGTTCTCAATTTGGCCCAAAGAAGCTATTTCCCCTTCTTGTAGCTCCATTAATGGTGGTTGCTGCTGCTTGAACTCATTCTCTATTCTCTCTGCTAACTCTCTATCCTTCTGAGAGATGGCCATTTCTGATTCCTCAAGCCGCCGTTGGAGGCGGTCTTTGATTTCTCTCAAATCAGAAAGAACCTCAAACATTCAAACCAGTCAAAAACTAGCAAAGCTCAATCAATAATCAATAAAAAATAAAAATTAGCAAGAAATCAAGTTTTCATTTTTAATGTTTTACATGTAAAAGTAGTTCCAATGTGCAATGCACATGTTTAAAAGAAGAAGCACATACTCATAGGAGTCTAAAGGTTCAAACTCTTGTGATATAACAAAGAAAAAGAAAAGCAAAAAGATTCAAAAGCAGAATAATATCAGTATAGCTTTTGCTTCTATATATTATAACAATAATTAAGAACATATTAATTTAGTCATGATCAATGAGAAATGTGATGAATCAATATGTGTGAAAGGTTGAGAAAGAACCTGTTGTTGATTGGTATCAAGAAAGATGTTTCTTTCAGTCACAGCCTGAACAAAACTAAGACAGCCTTCAAGCTGCAAAACAGCCAACTCATAGAATTTGGAGATCTCATTCAAACGCTCAATAACTCCTTTCTTGGTCTTCATCTTCTCTTGAGCTCTGTTCATGGCACAGTGCACAATCCACATCATTGTTGAATCTGTTAGTGTCACAGCAAATTTCCCATCCATATGGCTGAAATTCTCTTCCATTATCATTAATCTCTCTCTCTTTCTCTCTGAGAGAACAATAATGTATGAATCTGAGTTAGTTCGTGGAGATTAGATCTAATGCCTTTTTTGGCACAGATGAAAGGGAGGAGAGAGAAAGTCTTGATCCAAGCATGTCTCTTAAGATCCAAATGATATGCACATTTCTAATCATTCAAGCTTGATTTCAATGGTATAGAGTTTACTATTTTTATTAAATGAAGTAGGAAATAATATCCATATTTTTAGTTCAAATTTAGATTACTGAATACAAGGGGATAGAGCTAAATGGAGGCATTGATTTGGCATGCTTGGTAGACATAATTAAATTTTGTCGTAAAAGGATTTCTCATTTTGGAGCTTCCGTTTTCAATCTTTGATTTGTTCTTAGTAAGCCAACTTTATGGTCGTGCAATTATTTATTATGTAAAGAATTGATTATATCAATAGTGATATGTATTTTTATTATTTTTCTATTATTTGAAAATGGAAAATATTAAATAAAAATAAGTATTTTATTTCTTTATTAAAAAATATGTTAAATGATTTTTTTTAAGAATAGGGAACATTAATATAGTTATTTCATAGGGTTAAGCAGCAAAAGTACCCGTATACTTTTTTTAAAGGGTTAAGTTGCAAAAATACACATGTGCTTTTGTTAGAGGAGCGCCCAGTAGTAAGTGTTTTTTTAGGTGTAAAAGTGACTATGTGGTTACAAAATAGGAGCAAAAGTCACAGTAACCGTTAAGGGGGTGGATGTTGACCGTTAAGTTGGAATGTTTGACTTAATTTACTGACGTGTATGCTAATTTGGACTGTGTAATAGGCAAATGGAACTAAGTCATTGTTGACTAGGATATTAAGTCATTGAGACCCTTCGCTGAACCTCCCTCTCTCTTCGCCTTCTTCCTCTTTTCACTGAGACCTTCGCTCGCCTCTTTCCTCTCCGACCACTCTTCTCTATCCGCCCTGTCTCTTTTTATTTCCTCTGACTTCGCTGGCGTCGCCGTCTCCTCCACCAATTCCAGAGTCTCGGACTATATCCTCTACAAGAAATTGATTCCAACAATCAATTGGAGGTTTAGGAGAGAGATGAAACCGATGCAGATCTAGGGTTGCAGAGTCTGTGTTTGGTAGGTATACGAAGAGGCGACTGGGGAGTTGGATGGCTATGGAGGAGTTGTAAGAATCTGAAGAAATTGAGGCTCCAAAGTTGCCAAGGAATCGGTGGGCCCTACTTCTCATTTGTTCAGTGCCTGCAAAATCTTGAAGAAATTGAACTTTGAACTTGTATAAGCGTGATTGATGGGATCTAGTGATCCAAACATGACTTTCTCTTTCTTTCTTGTAAGAATTTTTTCGTTCATTACTCTGCAAGAACATCCACTGTTCATCTTCTTTGGCTTACTACTGTTCATCTTCTTCGGCTTACTCTTCACGTCGTGAACCCTAGGTTTTTCCCCCAATTTTCCTGATGAGTCGATTTGCCCGTTGAACAGCTGATGGATGGCGCTTTTATGTTTACTTCTCTGTTTCTGTCTTGGTTTTTTCGCTGTTATTTGTTGTTGGTATGTTCTCTGTTTCTGGTTGTTGTCTCAGTGTGAGGCTTTGTCGGCTTGATCTGTAATGTTCTGTATTGGGTTGTTTTATTTATCAACTTCCCCAGGCTCGAAGTACTTTGACATCCTGGAAAATACAGGAGCTTCGACCTTTACTTTCTCTCTCCTCTTCGGGTGGCTCTTCCTCAATCTCCCACCTCAATCATTGATTTGGTATAGAAAATACATCAGCAGTCTATGTCTACATTAGCAACTATCCTAAATGACTGGGCACTTGTAAATAGGAGGCAGAGACTGTTAAGCGGTGAGAAATAGGTAGGAGATTGTAGAAGAACAACGGGAAGAGGAGAGCGAAATGTCCAAAGTCGCAGTGAAGAGCTGAAGAAGACGTTTCAAGTGTTGATTCAGTTTTAACAGGTTAGAATTTGGGGATTAATCAATTTAGATAAATAAAAGAAAAATAAATTATATTTTTTCAGGAAAAAAATCATTTTTTTCCAAGTCATCAAACACTTAGCCATTAAGATTTCACTTGTCTACTACACACTCCTAATCAGTGTCTACGTCACATATTTAAGTCAAACATTCCAACTTAACGGTCAACATCCACCCCCTTAACGGTTACTGTGACTTTTGCTCCTATTTTGTAACCACATAGTCACTTTTGCACCTAAAAAAAACACTTGTTACTGGACGCTCTTCTTACAAAAGCACATGTGTATTTTTGCACCTTAACCCTTTTTTAAATGTGTGCCTAGCACCATATACTTTTATTTTGGGGGCAAAATGCCTGTGAGCTCTTTTAAATGGGGCAAAAATACAAAAATACCAAGTTTGTTAAATCATGCATATTGCGGTGGGCCCCACAATATTATTTTTAAATGATTATTTAATACAAAAAACTCATTTTTTCTCTTGCAACTCCTCCTTTCTAGAAGAGGATACTCTCATTGTCATTTTTCTCATCATCTCTTCTCTACCTTTAGATCATGAAATAAATTGTTTAGATTTAATGTTTAATAAAATTATAATTATAATGTTTTATGAATTAAAATTTATTTATTTTTTATTGATTGACGTTATAAATGGTATAGATTGGATTTTAAGAGTTAAAATTTTCTTATTTATGTTTATAAAAATAATTTTATAAAATATTGGATCTGAATCATATACTTCCTCAGGTCCTAATTACAAGATCTAGTTAATTTTTTTGGAGAGATTAAAGAAGCTAATTAAATTAGCTTAGAGTATTTTTTATTTTTTTCTTCGAACTAAATAGTTTGACTAATAAATAAATATATAATCTAAGAAAACACAACATATGAAATGATTAAGTAACTTATTTAGCTTCTTTAATCTTTCAAAAAAAAAAAGTCAACTAGGTTTTATAATTAAGACCGGGAGTAGTATTATTTAAATCTAATGATGGATATAAGACTATGAGAAAAGGGACAATTAGAGAGACGTATTATATGATCACAAAATTCAAGTCTATATTATCATATCACAGACAAATAATGAATCTGATTAATTCTGTAATATGCTTGTTCAGGGGCAACCCTTTGCATATGCATAAATAGAGGATGTGCAACTTTAGTAGCGGTTTTGGAAGTCAACGCTTGGCTTTTTTTTTTTTTTTTATCTTTGGGGGAAAAAAAGGATAGCCTCTTGTGCTCGGGACCCTTGTCTTCATTCTGAGTAAATAAATGAATAATAAAAGAAATGAACGGTGAATAATGTGCTTGAAACGAGTAAATTTGTGGGGCAAAATTTGTGAATAACCCTCTTGCCCTCTCACTTCGCCACTCGCCGGACTCGAGCTCCTCACTCTCACCTCTCGCCGGACTCTCACTCGCCGTCTCGATCTTGCGGCAAAGCTCTCACTCATCTGAAGATCCGAAGCCTCGTCTCGATCTTGCTGTCTTCGCCGGACTCTCACTCATCTGCAGATCCGGTCGATCTTGCCATTTCTGCTCCAGGTTACAGTTTATTTCAGTATTTTTATTTCTACTAATTTGTTGCAGGTTATGTGTTTGTCTAATGGTTTGATTTATGACTATGGAAAAATTTTGTTCGATCATTTTCTTTTCTTTTATATTCTTGAGTCTGGGTGCTGTTGGGAATTAGGTGCTTTGCTTTCTTTTAATGGTCAAAACACATTATTTTTCATGCCGGTGTGCTGAGATGACGCGCACAGTTTGATTTTATGGGAGGATTTTATTTTGCAATATTTACCTAGAATTTCTGTTTCACTACTCGGGTCTCGGGCTGATCAAGTAAGTAATAGAATAGGAACTGATTGTCACATCTCATTTGTTGTGCTAGTAAATATGTAAGGCAAGAAAAACCTTTCCTTTACAGTTTACACCTCAGATTTCATAAGAATTCTGAGTTGGTCTTTCTATATTAGTTGGTCCTGTTCTGTATGAGCCTGGCATATTGTTCTGTGTTCCCATTTTGCATCCTTTCTGAAAAATCCTGTGTTGGTCCTTCAGTTATGAGATTTTTCTTTATTAGATGTGGGTCCCGTTGCATGAATTTTAAATAATGACTTATACCATTTATACCATCTGCCAGAACCCTGTCCTTGTCTCTAACCCCAACCATGTGAAGGTGTTCCTCGTCGTCTCTCTCTTTGCCTCTGAAAACAAGCCTCTGCTCACTGGGCTTCAAGACTCTATCGATATGTCTATATCACTTGTCACTGATTGCTTGAGCCAAATGAAGCACATATATGGAGCAATTTTCTTGGGGAGGGGTGTTATAATATGAAGGACAACTAGATCATCTGAAATAGCATAAACAATTTGCATGGATCTTAGAAGTTGTGACAAGTCTTCTCCACCTCGCCCCAGATGGAGAAAAGTGGCATATGGTGGTATGCAGACTGGGTATGGTGACAACTATAGTGATGAATCGTTTCTTGAAGGCATGGTCACAAATGCCAGTGTTGTAAAGAGGGACATGATAAAGGTGATGCTAGACTCTGTTTCCATTTCAGAATATCTGTGCATTGTTGCTCTTGTTGTCTTGGTCTGGACTCTCACACTGACATCAACTCTGGATGAAAATTCTCTGCTGTTTCTTGATGCAAGTCTTCTTGTTTCAGGATTTCTCATTCTCATATTTACTCAAGAAAGCCTTTCCTTCAATCTTCTACTCCATTACTTCCTCAATATTTCCTTTTTTATAACTGGATTATATGTTTTGGCTCCTATATACCAGACTCTAACAAGATCCATTAGTTCGGATTCTATTTGGGCGGTAACTGTGTCGCTACTACTGCTTCATTTATTTCTGCATGATTATTCAGGATCCACGGTAAAAACCCCTGTTGCTCCAAAGAATCCAGCATTATCAAGTTGTATCTCAGTAAATGCTTCTGTTGTAGCCTCGGTTTTTGTCGCGTCCCGTCTTCCGTCAAGACTACATGTGTTTGCTATCATGCTCTTCTCATTGCTAGTTTTCCTTTTTGCTCCCCTGGTTACTTACTGTATTAAAAAGTATTCCTTCCGCTTACACTTGTGTGTTTCCATAATGTTGATTGCTTTGACCTTGAGTTTTGTGTACACACTGGATCGGTTACATTTCGTGGTGCTGCTTATTCTGTTAGTGTTTGTTAATTTGGTCTGCCCTTACTGGCTTATAAGGCTTCAGGAGTACAAGTTTGAGATCAACGGACCTTGGGATGAGGCTAAGCTCTGTTTTGATATTACAGACTAAGATCACATTGGGATGAGGCTAAGCTTTGTTAGGATATTACAGACTAAGATCACTTTGGGATGAGGGCATGAGGCTAAGCTTTGATTTGACATTGCAGACTAAGATCACAAAGTACATGGGAATACTATGAAAAGTTGAGGCAACTGATTCTTGAATGTTGAGTAAAGTTCAGGTTATGGTTCAATTCCCAGTTTTATTCAATCGGCTTTGGGGCTTGAGTATTTTCTGTTTGGGCTTGTCCAAGTCAGGAGCCATTGTTGGCGCAATTGTTGTACAGTCACATGATATATTTGACAAATTCATCTTGTGAAATGAAACGCCTGGGTACCTTTGATTATTCACATGATTATTGGGGTATTGGTGACTGGTGAGTCCCAATTTGAAAGCAATCTGTTGTGTTAAATTCATGTTTGTAGTCTCGATACTCTGCATCCACTTCTGGGGATAAGCGTGCTTATGATTTCCATTAAATGACTTAAGTTGTTAGCTCATTGACACGTGTTATCGCAATGAAAAAGACAGGTTGAAATGAGCCAATCGAAAGGGTGCCAATAATAAATGTATTTATTTATATTTCATTTGTATGAGTTTTATTCTATGGCTCATTTGAGTACTACGCCCACATTCCTTTTTATAAATACTCCGGAACTTTTTATAAATAACTTTTTCTCTTGAGGTTGGTATTTTTTATAAGCAATTTTCTTTGTGTTTTAAAATTTAAACTATTTTTTCTTTTTCTACACCTATTAAATATACATCTTTATATTAATTATCTCTCACTCATCACTAATTTTCTTTTATCTACTCATTTATTACACATTTTTATATTTTATACTCATATTTGTTATTCATTATCTCTCCTATGCTCTTTTCATAACACTTTTGACACATTTATTGTCTTATCCGCCAAAGGAGGGAATAACACCTACCGGCTACCACTTTTATGCTGATAAAAAATGATAGTTAAATTCAATTAATAGCAATAAGTATGTAATATATGCAAAAAAAATTCCAATTATACCATCATTCATAAAGAGAGCTTAAGAGAGATAATGAGTGGAATTTTAATGTGGAGAGATAAGGAGTTGAAATAGGAGTAATTTAGAAAAAAATGTGAAATAAATATAATTTATTGTAGACAGATGCTAAATGGAGGAATTTCCTTGCTCTCATGCGATGTGATAGTATATATTAATTTATTTTAAAGGCATGTATTCCATGAGGGTAAAAGTGGAAAGACAAATTTTTGTTTTTAGACAAAGGGGATTTGTTACTTATAAAAAGGACTATACCTAAGAGAGATTGCTACTTATAAAAAGGGTAGGAAGATGAGTATTTATTTAAATAAACTGCGAAAGATGTACATGTTATAAATTCTATGGAAGATTAGAGTGCTTAATAAGTTTGAACCAATCTATGATGAAAGGTCTTCGAGTTTATAATTATTTCGACAGTCATGAGAAGATCAATAAGCAGGCTGTACATCATTTGGTATTTTTCTGATCTAAAATCTGAATGACCTTGTCACCATAAGCAACGAGGACATAAGATGCTCTGCTAAGCAGTTCTTCAATTATCCCTCACACAAGCTGCAAGATGAACAAGTTATATCAGATGACAGAAGGGACCAAAATAAATGCATGTTCATATAATTACTCAAGTCAATGTTGGCAAAACTAGATCAGATCAGTCAGTTCAATCATTAATTCTGCCTTAATCTCATGGAATGCTTCCAAAATCAGCCCAGTTAAAAAAAGATTAAAAAACTGATAAAAAAAATTGTTACAACTGACAATAAAAAGATAATAGAAAATCAGTTTTTTTTATTTATATAAAACTAAAAACAAGTTAATTTAATTCAATTACAATCGAAATAATGAGAACTTTTAACTCATGCCTCCACCAATTGAATAAGCAGCTTGATTTCAGTAACACTGACTCAAATATTTCAAGTATTGGTGATGTACATTCAGTGGATGATGCAGCTTCAGTTAAAACCAAATGCGAATGAAGTTTGCGACTTGAGTAACTAATGCGGTTGGAGAAAATAAGCACATAAGTAATTAGAGCAAAACTTAATGTCATACAAAAGATTAAAATACATTTTACACTCTTTTATCGATAAGGATAGAAATTAGTCTGTCTTGGCTAAAAGTTCAATGAAGATTCAAGCTATTGCAGTATGCTTGGAAATTGGGGTTCTATTATACACTACAGTACAGTACACCTTCAGTGTGACATTACACCGTTGAGTGATTATGGAAAGAACATATTTTTGCTCTTAAATAGCAAACATTCAAAAAGCTTCAACAATGTCTTGTCCACTGAATAGTACATCTTGGAAAATTTTTGTCAGATGTCGATGAATAAGTCAATAGTTTGAAAGTCATTTAACCCTACATGTCAATCATACTGAATTCAACCAAAAGAAGCCTATTTTAAAACATTATATATGCTGTTGCACAAATTCCACTCCTCTGTAAGCTACAACACTTTCCACCCAGGATTTACCCTATATGTTTCCTTAATCTCTCAAAGGCTTCTAAGAAATTAACCAAGAAGTAAATAAATAAGAGGTTGAATAGCATAACCTGCTAATATACTTTAACCGTGTAGTTTTAAGAGAGAGAGAGAGAGAGAGAGACAATCCACTTTTGTATCTTTAATCTATGCAAACTAGGGAATAGGCAAGGCAATCCACAGGATCAACAGATTTAAGTGAAAAGAAGTAAGCCAATAACAATTCTGGTTATAATACCATAGCAAATCATTCAAGGACAATAAAGGAAGATGCATACATGAGTTGCATCTCCTTAAACTGGAGTCATCAGCAGAAGACATTTTTTTCGCTGGATTTGAACCGCCGACTTCTCAATTAAAATATCATCTATGCTATGATAGTATGTGATATGTAATCGTAATAAAATGTTAGGAGTTAGTTAGAGTCAATTAGGGGGAGTCAACTACAGTAGCCATTAGAATTAGTTATATCAGTTAGAGTTAATTGTAAGGGTTAGAAGGAATTAGTAGTTGGCATTAGTTAGAAGGGTAATCACCTATAAATAGATGAGTAACCTTATCGTAAAATCAGAATTATGTGAATATGAATGTTACAGTTTGCCTTATTATCTCTTCCTTTGCTATTCCCTCTGATTCCTTCTCCTCTGTTTCCCTTTATTCTCAAAATCTCCCTTCTGTTTCCTCTCTTCCTCTCTTTCTCCCTCATTTCTGGTTCCAATACCATAACAGTATGAGTTCCAAATGAAGCTTAAGCTGTGTTAAATACTGGAAGATTAAACTCATGATAGAGAGATAGAGGCAAACAGGCTAACAGAGAGACATAAGTAAAAAAGAGAAGTAGAAAAAAGTGTGTCTCTCAAGATCTCATTAAAGAAGCTACAGAGAGAAGATAAGTAGGACTGAATTTAAATCTCTAAATTTCATTATATACATAATGGTGTGCTCATTATATGTTTATCAAGGAATTATTTTATCAAGATTTTATATTTATTGACAATTTACGTAAGAACTTTTACAAGATCGCCCCCTACTTAATCGGATAGCCTTTTGAATCACTTATATACCAGATTACATGCGTTGAAGCTCTGCCACTCAAATTACCCACGAATTCTTTGAATCTTTTATACCTACACGATCTGTCCTGTTGGCTGGGATGTAGCCTTATCAAGAAGCTACAAGACAAGTCATCACACTGTTACTTAAGCAACAAGGAGTAGTTCTAAGGATAACTTGTTCAATCATTATAAGTTTCTAACTCATAATCATAGTACAATTTATACTCAGAAACTATTCCTTCCTTGTTAAGTAATCAATGAGGAGACTACGTACCAACTATCCTATTTCCAAGGCGAGCTTGAACATTTTAATCATATACAATTCGAACTTCCCCTCAAGACTAAATCGAAATCGACACTAAAAACCCCAGAAAGATTTCCACAAATTACACCAAAAAATAGAATCATCTGTCATGCAGTTCAGAGAACCACAGAACAGCGATTTATCAGAAGGGTCGGGCTAAGTACCTCCACAGCAGAAGCAGCAATAGCAGCAAGAGAGAATCATGGCTAGGTCACGGCAAAACGTAAGAAGCCCACCATGAGGTTCCAAATCGGAAGAGTCAGCGTTCTGAGATTCGTTCCCATTCTGATTGTCCAACAAATTCTGATTAATTGAAGACTGCCGTTGCTTCTGTTGTTGCTTCTCCCTTTTCATTCGCTGGAGGTTCCATTCGAGCTTCGTAAGGTAAGAAAACTTGAACGAGTCTCTGATACTAGATGACGGCCATATATGCATCTCTCTCGGACCTCCACACACACAAAAGGAAATTGAGTTAGGGATTTGGGCTTGCGTAGATCAATGAAACGAAGAAAACAAGTCGCTCAGAAGTTGAGCATTGGGTTGAACTTGAAAGTGGAGCCGAATGCCAGCACGCTATTCTCCGGATATTTTCGCTTTCGTTATCCCATTTTCCGCAATCTACTTTTTGCCCCCTTATATCTCCCATCCACCCTTATAAAAATAAATAAATAAAAGCTTAAGATTAATCCTCTAATCCTATTTACAAGGTAGGGAAAAAGTTTATTTTTGTTATAAAACTAAGTAAAATACAAGAGGGATTAAGATGAGGGAGATGAAGAAATGCAAGAGAGAAATGGAGAGTAAATAGAGAGTGATTCTTCTTTCTATTTCCTTTTCAACTTTTGATACATGCCTACTATATGAGCAATGGATCTTTAATTTCCTTTACAAGAGTTACATACAAGAGAGTAAATCTACTAATGGTATAATATGAAGTTTTGTAAGTTATTTACATTAAACTCCCACTAAACCATTCATGTCATAGGTTATATGGTTTTAAGTGTAGAATTCCAAAAGCCTCATCTTGAAAGGTTATGGACATTCACACCAATATTGGAATATTTATAACACTCCCCCTTGAATGTCCATTATGAATGTGCCTCATTAAAAACTTTAACTAGGAAAAACCCAGTGGGACAAAAAACCTAACCAAAGAAAAGAGTACATCATTCATTGATACACTATCTAGTGCCGCCTCAATAAAAATCTTTCTAGGAAAACCCAGTGAGACAAAACCTAGATAAGGGAAAAAGAGTGCAGTGCATATCAACTCCCCTTGTAACATCCCATTTTCAAAAGCAGTATAATTTTTTTTTCATTAAAACATCAGAGTAGAGCATCAGAGCAATTGAGTAACTGATATTTATATTCAAAATGCCAACTGGCGTTACATTGATCCGAGAGTTTTTGGAAATAAATAACGTCAAAAAGTGTCTCCCTCGCGATCCCCCTGCCGTGGCAAAAAAAGATAGTCTCCAGCTGGATATCTAAACTTGTTGCTTCCCTCTCTCCTCGGTCCTCGGTCCTCCCGACCCTGAAGCTATATTAAGTGCTGAGGTCCAATGCATACGGACCCCAGGTAACGGCTAACCTCATATTTACATATACAACATATGGACTACAGACAGCCAACATCTACGGTATAAGAGCACATAATACAAGCATCTCCCAAATAGCGTATCCCGGCGGTACATAGGCCCCCTGAAACGTACCCTAGCAGCACCTAGGCCCCCTGAAGCTTATCACGGCAGCACCTAGGTCTTTTGAAACGTACCCTGGCGGCACCTAGGCCACTAACAAGTGTATCCCAATACCAAGCAACCATAACAACAGTACATAAACATACAATACACATAGCACATACACGTATACCATAAATATCAGAGTTAGGGTTACTAGTACGCGAACGTATCTTCGTTGACGATATTCGGTATGTCTGTTGGTCAGTACGTAATCACAGGTATCCTATAAGGACAACAACGTATTTGTTACTAAACAATCATCATAATAGTCATTTTAGTCAAAAATGACCATTTTACCCCTGACTCCCCTAATCGGCGAAATGCCAGAACTTCGTTACTTTGACTCTAATCTTCCAAAATTTTTCCATAACTCCTTCTCCAACATAATTTTCGAAATATATATCATATTTAACCCTAAAACATGATATCTACAATATATTGGAAGATTAAAGATCAAAATAACATCTACCCTAGAACTTCAAGAACTACCGAACTAAAACTAAGAACCGAAGAACTTACCCTTGCAGAACCTCCTCTCCCTTCTTGCTCTCACTTCTCCAGAGCTCCTCTCTCTAACTTCTCTCTAAAATGGTTTTGTGAATTGGTGAGAAATTATGAAGAGAATGGATGGCTATTTATAGAAGATTTCGGGGGGAAAATTGCACCTTTCATCTTTATTTCTAACCATTGGATCCAAACCACTTTTGAAGATCAAATCTCCACCCCCACAATGACTTGGCCGACCTCTTGGCCTCTTTTGTCAACAAAAAGATGTCATCAAAGTGATGTCATGCACTCACTTTATGTGTATCTACCGATAAAGTCTCCTGATCGGTGTTCTAATCGCGTAATCTTGAAGAATCTCAGAAATTCCTTAGCACAGCCCTGAAGATCTAAACTTCCTCTTTAAAAGTATTTGAATTAACTAAATTTTTGATCCTATTCAAGGTATTTCCTAGCCTGCTGAAGTTTTTCGGCTAAACGCCGTCGGTTACGGAAATCACTTGGGTAATGTCATCTTCGGGACAAAAAATCCACTGATTCATAATATGACCAGTTGTTAGCAACCTAATTCAAGGATTTTAAGTTAGGATTTATTTTCTATCGGTTCTCATTTATCTTATATGCTTTTTCACAAATATCTTTCTACTTTTTCCAACAACTTCTTCACTAAGTTTCTATTTTAATTTCCATTCAATTTTCCTTCTCTTTTTCTTCTTATTTTCGGCTAGCTCTTCCCAAAAATATGTTGACTTTTCAACCCTTTTTAAACACCTAATTTATACCTTAATTACCTTAATTAATCATTAATCCATTGGCTAATTAAACCTTTAGGTATTTATCTAATCCACCTTATTCATTTCCTAAACAATTAGCCATTAATTATTTATTTACTTACTTACTAATTATTGATAATTTTCTTAATTAGGATTAATCATTATCTCACAACTATTTTATTGACATTGGTATTTTATGCTCTACGGGGCAACTTATGTCCCCCAAAATAATATTAAATTTCACTTTATTATTTTCCAAGGGAAATAATCCAAAAAATTCCCTAAATTAGAGACAACATACTCTCTAATTTTTAATAATTATTTCATTGCCTCTCCGGATTTATCATAGTATTTTACGACTCCTACGGCATTTAGGGCTTGTTTGGCACTATATCTCTTCTATTTTCAATATAAATAGCCCTAGAAATAATACCTAATTTTGAAACCACATATTCACCTATTTCCAATAGGTATTATTTATTAAAATATAATATTCTAGATAAATAATTATCCGGGTATTACACCCCTTTTGGACAACATCAGTATTACTCCCCCTGACGACAACATTGCTTCTGATATCTTTGTGTTGGTGAAGAACTATATTTTGCCAATGACCAATATACATTAGTGCTCCAATAGCACTAAATCATGGTACTTTTGGACCAAGTAGTTCTTCTTCAAATTCTTTGTACTAAGTATACACGTATAATGCCCTGAAATTCATGTTTATCATAAATATTATATTTTGATAATTAAAACCCATTAAATTAAGGTGAATATGTGGTGTCAAAAGGTTGCAATTTCTTTCTTTTAATTTAGGGAAATTCCTCTAGGAATTAGGGTTAACCAAAGACCAAATGATACATATTAAAATGGGAGAGTATGTTGTCTCTAATTTATGTAATTTATTTTACATAATTCTTGAGCAATTTCTCCTTGAATTTTAATAAATCAAAATCTAGTTTCTAATCTTCAATTAGGGATCATAAAATACCCTATAATTAATATTAAAACATCTAGTTTTAATATAATCAATAATGAGCTATAAGGGATTATGAAGATAATTATGGTGATTAAAGAATACTAAAAAAAATTGTGAGGCAATTGAATTTTTATTAATTGAATTTAGGGCAATTTAAATTACCATAAAACATCATAATTAAGTATAGTCTTAATTTAATCATAAGAGATGATAAAATGACATGGAAATACTTATTCCAACTAAAGAAAATTATCAACAACTAATGGGCAATTAAATTTGCAAACATTAAAATATTTATATTAATTTTCGAAATTAATTAATTAATAATTAAAAAGGCATGATTAAGAAATATATAAGATTAATTACATAAATTTCCCTAACTAGTAAGGCTAATTGATCATCAAGGATGCACTTGAGACTATTAAGCAATGGATTAAGACACTAATCAAGCTTTATTAATCAACTTTGACATGTCAACTAAAATCAATGGCCAAGATTAAGTCTAATAAAGCAAGATCCAAAGGCCTAAAATAATTCTATCATTTAAAAAGTCTTAATCCAAGTAAATAGCTATGAACCAATGAGAATTAACTTCTAGAATAAAGCATAAAGCAAATTGAGAATGCTTGAAGGAGGGGAGGCCACATCAATATGGTAAGAAAAGTAGTGGAAAATAAAGGGGCCAACAAAGCAAAGGAAAAGTAAAGGAAAGATTTTGTGGAAGTTAAAATGGCCAACAAGGTTTGCAAAAAAAGTGGAAGAGGATAGGAGAGAGAGAGAATGGACGGTTGGGAGGAGTGAATGGTGAGGATGAGTGTTTCAAAATTTACTTTGATCTAAGGGATGAAATTCAAAATGAATTAGGTTAGGAATAATTGCCAAAATGCCATACCAAATTCCTATAAATAGGGGCCTTTAGTCTTCACAAAATCTCACACCAAAACAAGCTTAGTGATCTGCATATAGAGTGAAGTGATAGAGGAGGAGGAGCATCTTGAAGGAGTTAGAGCATTGGTAAGTAAGTTCTTTAAGTTTGAGTTCTTAGTTTCATAGATAGATTTTGCTTTGATCTTAAATATGCAAGAGTAATTTTATTTTCATGTTTTTATGGTTATAAATAGCTTTATTTCTAAAAAAGGATGAAGAAAGTGATATAGCAAAATTTTTGGAAGAGAAACATCAAAGTAACGAAGTTCTGGCGAAATTTTTCGGTTAGGCGATTTCTGGAGTCAGCTTCATTGAGGCTATCATGTTATGTTCGAAATGATCTTCAAAAATCATGATATTTTTCAAGAACAAATTATACGTCCAGGGATTTTTAAATATATAAAATATGTATCAATATGAGTTCTGGGCAAGGAGATAAAAATTCCTAAAGTTAGGCTACGTTTTTCTGGGAAAATTCTGGACAGAGGTTGAAGAACATTAAACTGGGAATGACATATTGAATCTGGGTAAAAAACAGTATTTTTCATTAAAATTAGACATGATAAAGATTCCAAGGAATTTTACGGAACCTTGTTTCGATTTTTGTAGAATTATGTATGATTTTTCAAAGTTATGGGAAAGTCTAGCCAGAAGTGCTAAGCCAACGTTTTTACGAAAATAAGGGGGATATTAAATGAAAATAAATTCACCAAGGGTAAAATAGTCATTAGTGGCCAAAATATCTCTTATATATTATTTATGGATTAAATAAAGCGATATTACTATTATAGGCTATCCGAGAACACATACCGACCGACGAATGTACCGCTATCACGACTCAGGTACGTACGCGTACTGTAACACTAACTCTGATGCTTATTGAATGCTTATATGTGATAGATGATAACTTTACATCTGTTGTGTGCTTATGTACTATTGGGGATACATCTGCTGTGTGCTTATGTGCTATTGGGATTGGAAAGATTAATTGCCGTATCTCCCAAAACAACCAAGTTCGTAATTAATTTGCAGAATTAGGGAACCTGGGTCGTTTCCCAACGAATTTGCAGCGGGCTTGTTTAATAACAATAGTGAAACAGAATGATAAAATGGGGGGTTTGGTTTAACAGAATAGAACAAAACGAAATAACATAACCAAAATGCAATAAACATAGTCAAACAGAATCAAATAAACAGAGACGATTAAAGATGATCAACCCAACGAATTGATTCCGAAACCTCCATCATTGAACGAAAATACAACTAACCCACGTTTGGTTCCGGATGAATCGAAATCTCGCATTCATCCGGAGATTCCCTCGCCTAGACGATCGCCTAGAATCTGTCCAGACAGTGGCGTCTCACTGTGCAATCGCACAAGAACACTATAACCTAGTCCGAACTAAGTCCTTGGGATGAACCAAACCGAATATTAAATCTAATATTCGAACTATTTCAAATCGAATCCGATAAGATGAAAACAGAATCGAGTAGTTACCGATTAGGCACGAGTTCTCTGGATGAATCATGGAATCCTCATCGTTGGGTTAATCACAAGAGTTTAGCCGATCATGGTTGGGAAAATCGAAGAACGAACGAAGAACACGAAGAACGCGCGAAGAACATGAAGAACAGATGAGAGAAAATGAAAACTTGTATTTTGATCCACTATAATGTTAAAAACGTGAATGAATATGTTTGTGGCAGCTGCCATACTTAAAAATAACCTAAAACGAAATGGGCTCTCATAGTTTTAGCCCAAAACAGAAATAAAATAAAACTGGACTTAAATTACAAAATTCGGGTCCAAAATAAATCCAGAATTGTACATCCGACTTTGGCTCCAAAATTGACCGCCTTCTTGACCGAATTTTCTCTTGATGTCTTCATAACAATTGTAGCTCTCTAAATCATCTGAAATATGAGACAAAAATGAGGCAAATCCGATGTCTGGTTCAAGAGTTATGGTAGAAATAGTGAAGCAACACAAAACTGGAATTTTATTATTAAAAATGGCTAAAATGCAATAAAGGCCCAAGGCCCAAATAAACATAAGAGCCATTATTTATTAGCTAAAGGGTCCTAAATTATTATTCAAGAGACAAAAATAAGTGTATAAAATATTCAATTATCAAATCCCCCACACTTATCTTTTTGCACTCCTGAGCAAAATTCAAATAGAAAGACCTAAAGGAAAAACTCTTCTTTACTAATAATTGCTAACAATGCAAAAATTGAATCAAGGGACACAAAGCTTCAAAAGACCAATCATTCAAGACCAAAACCCCTTCATCTCAAATTACAATTCATGGTAGTGTCAATCAATGATGCTAATCACAAAGATGATCTCTCAAATGATGCGCTCAATCAATCAGTCTCTCAAGTGTTTAAGGTAAATAAGTGTATCGCTCAAATTCTACTCAAGAAATTTGTTCTACCATAAGCTTGCTCAACTTCTACGTCTCCACTACTCATAACACATACATGCACAAATCAAGAGAGCTTGTAATTAAAGGTTGTAACGGGGCTAGGGTGAAGGTAGGTAATAGTATGGAATAAGAGGCTAAGCACCAAAGAAATCAAAAGGAAGAGCACTGATTAACACAATCATTCTCTATGTATGAGACTTTTATTCTACTCATATATACATTCCTTTCTATGTATTTTCTTTTCTTTTCTCTTCTTTTGTTGTTTTCTTTTCTTTTTCTTTTTTTTTTCTTTTTTTTTTTTTTTTACTTTTCTTTCTTTCCTTTCATTGTATACGTAATTACAATGTCAAAATCAAATATCCCCCCCACTTAAACCGTTGCACTCTGAGCAACCCCACACTTAAACACAAAACAAGTTGAAACCAATGCTCAATAAATCTTCAAGGTGCGGAATAAAATGGTTTTACGCTTAGGCTTGTAATGTGGCTTAGAAAAGAATGGGTCAAAAGGCACAAAGGGGCTAGCAAGGGAATCATAATGTAAGGGAAAGCTATTTGGCCAAAGTGAGGAGAATAAAAGAAAGAAAACAAGCTTCCATCATACTTATGCACGTAAGTGAAAATGTAGTTTCAAAAGAAAAGGAGCAAGTTCTAGAGAACACAAATCATGAGAGATGCACACATGAAAGAAAGAATGGCGAAAGATGAATTCCATTCATGCGGGCCCAAAACCTCACAAGGTCAATACCAACTTAGGTAATCAACAACATCAAATCAACTACCAAGACTTGTAATCGAAGAGTCAAGAGTTCCGACTAAAACAGAATGATCAATTAAAACCAAAATGTCCTAGTTCATAATATGTAGCAATCATTAGAAAGAAAGAATGTATTTATTTTCAAAAAGCAAAGTAGAAAAGGAAAACAAATAAAAGAGAGGGAGGGAGAAGAAAGAAGAATACTCCCAAGGGTTTATGGAGGATAAGTGGCATCAATGAGGAGAATCTCTGCTTCCTCGAGTGCCGCTGTGGGGATCCCTCATGAAATGGCTTGAGCGATGCCCATTGACCTTAAAAGTCCGTCCCGTGGGTGGATCACATAGCTCAACAAAGACCAAATGGAAATATGTTAGTGATCACAAAAGGGTCATCCCATCTAGATCGAAGCTACTGGGCATAAACTTCAAACGGAATTAAATAGAAGAACTTTCGGCCCACAAAAATTCTTTCCTCGAATATGCTTATCATGGAATGCCTTAGTCTTTTCCTTATACAACCGTGAGCTTTCATAGGCATCCAATCTAAGCTCATCTAACTCTTGCAGTGCAGACTTCCTCTCCATCCCGGACTTAGCCAAATCCATGTTGCATTGCTTAATAGCCCAATAGGCTTGATGCTCCAACTCAACCGGAAGATGACATTTTTGGAAATTATGCCCTAGGGGCAAGTCATTGTACTTATCAACGATCCCCATATGAATTGGGTAGTCGCAATGTCTTGCTAGAGGCCGCTTGCGACTTGTGGGTGATGCAGATGGCCCATTGCCAATCTCATGTGGGCTGCAGGTCGCACACAAGAATGGCCCAACACGAGCAAGAGTGTCCAGATTCATTGAATCTTAAATGTGTTTAAGATTTAATGAATACTTATTTAATCTAGGATGTGTGTGTATATATATATATGCATATATAAATATATTAAATTCGAAAATAATAATGATATTATTTATTGACAATAATATTATTTTATATAGTATTTAATTTATTTGATAAATTAAATAACTATAATAAATTGAGATATTGTATCTCAGATTTAATTTTCGAATAAAGATATTGCATATCAGATTTAATTTAAACTGAGATATCGGATCTCATTTTAAATTAAATATAATGATATCATATCTTGATTTAATATATATATTAAATTCAAAAATAATAATGATATTATTTATTGACAATAATATTATTATATATAGTATTTAATTTATTTGATAAATTAAATAACTATAATAAATTGAGATATTGTATCTCAGATTTAATTTTCGAATAAAGATATTGCATATCGATTTAATTTGAACCGAGATATCGGATCTCATTTGAAATTAAATATAACGATATCATATCTTGATTTAATTTATAAATATAAATTAAATCATAGGGCTTTTAATTCGGATTAAATAAATAGATTTGATTAGATCTATCAGATAGATTTAATTAATATATTTTTTAATCCAGATTCAAAATTTGTTTTGAATATAATACGCCTGCCAGGTTTAGAAAACTGACGGGACATTTTGTCGAGCGTATTAGAAAGCCGCGAGAAACCCTAGATAGAAAATATAGAGACGCACAGTTCAGAGGCGCTAGCACGCCTCCGTTCGTGTTTCTGAAGGTCATTCGTGTGGATACCGGTAGAGGAAGGCGATTCTAAAGAGTCGGCTTCGCCGATCGAGAAGGTAGCCCACCGCTCAAATTGTTCGCAAAGGTACGATTCGGAAACCTTAAACCTTGATTTAAACGTCGTTGAGCGATCCGCCTAAGGGATTCGTAAATGTTTTTACTCCGCCGCGTGTACGGATCCCAACAAAGGGCATCGAGCCAACTCAACGTGCGTTTAAATTAGGTTTTATACGTGTGTTTATATATGAGATACATGTATGGTTAAAACCGAATACGTAATGTGTTTAAATTCAAAACTCGCGTTAGGGTTTCTACCGGTTCCAAGTCAGACTGTGTGGCTGATTCGCGTGGATCTGAAACGTTCAGATCCGATGTCGATCAGTTCGTTAGGGTTTGAATTTTTCGGAAAAAAAAAATCACGTCTTTTTTTTTGAGAAATTATTTTCGAAAATAATATTTTATTTTGAAATTTCTAACGAGACCGCCGTAGGGATCCCGGCTGATTGTCAGTAGCGCCAGAATTTAAATCATGATATTATATTATATATAGTATATAATATAATATAAATTAGAGAATCTAAATCATGATATTATATTGTATTTATAATATAATATAAATTAGAGAATTAAATCATGATATTATATTATATATAGTATATAATATAATTTAAATTAGAGAATTTAAATCATGATATTATATTATATTTATAATATAATATAAATTAGAAAATTTAAATCATGATAAGATTAATCATAATATTTTATTTCATAATTGTATGACTTAATATATGTTGTGATTTACCTTTCAAAAGTTGTTTGGGTATGGTGAACAACATGGCTCTAGAGTTTTACAATTGTTGTAAATTTTAAATATGGCCTGCGAGCCATGCCTCTTTCTTTAAATACTCCTGATGTACTTCTTTTTGTTTTAGAGAAGTCCTCTCATTGGCTTGAGAGGATTTTAGGTTAAGGTTGAGCCATGTTGTGTCACAATTTTAATTATGTCTTGATTTGATGATTGCATGATTAATTTAGAATTTTAATTATGGTTTGATTAGATCACTCATAATTAATTTAGAATTTTAATTATGTTTTGATTAGATCACTCATAATTAATTTAGAATTTTAATTATGATTTGATTAGATCACTCATAATCAATTTAGAGTTTTAATTATGTTTTGACTAGATCACTCATAATTAATTTAGATATTATATGAGATACAATAGTGATTGCATTCATATAAGTATAATTAATAGGATTAATCTAATTATACCCTCTAAATAAAATCTTAAGTCATAATGCCACCAATAAATGAATACTTGTCAAAACCTAGATCGCCCATTTGTATGTTCCACCAAAGTGGATGCATCGAGTTATCTTGGTGAGACAAGAGTGAGTAATGGTGATACTCAATATTCATTATTGTCCCGACTTAATTGAGATTATCAAAACGGTTTTGGATCTCAAGGCATTAGATGGGATTAAACATGCCACGTCATATGATGATTAAATCCCATAAAGATCTAAGAGTTACATATGATGTAATTGGCAAGGGGTTTGCCTACCTAAATAACTTAATTTAAGCGTCCTGCCAAAGCGGACTTAAATTTAAGCCAAATATGGATCTTAGCCCACTAATTATAATGAGGGTTGTTAATTCAAAGGGAGGTTACTACTTAAACTTTGCATACCTTTAGTTGTAGAATCATGTAGTCTAGTAATACTTCAACACCATCAATGCGATCAGTCCTTGAGAAGGACGAACTCGATGAGACAAACTCTCTTGACATGTTTGGGACTTAAGCGTTGATCCTAAACACGAAAGAAAAGAGTATCTCATCAATCAACCCATTCTTGACGAGCCTTCAACTACTGATCCAAGAGCTCATGATGCTTGCCACTATGCTTCTAGACCTCAATAAAGATCTAGAACATGTGGAGTCTTTTGAGATGATTGTTCATCCTACGGAAATGTTCCAAGAATGAGCAAGGCTTGAGAGGCTTGAATTCCCATGTCCCGGAGTTAGCTACGATGTGATCTTCAACTCACTCCCGTGAAGTTATGATAACTTTGTCATGGATTACAACATGAACAACATGGAGGAATCAATTTCTCGAACCGCATGAAATGCTCAAAATCGGTGAGCTAAGCCTTACGAAGAGGCCCAATCTTTTTTTGACCGTTCAGAAAGGAAGGGGAATGAAACGGAAAGCCAAGAAGGAAAAACCTCCGAAGGATAGAGTCTGTTTCTTTTACAATGAACTTGGTCATTTGAAAAGAAATTGCAAACTCTACCTCGAAGATCTGGACAAGAACAAGAAGGATAGCGGGGCTATCGCTTCAAGTATCTATGTCATAGATATTCGTTTTTCTACTTCCTCAACATGGGTATTGGATACTACATGTGGATCTCACATTTGAATAAATGTAGGATCTCAAGGACAGTAGAAAATTGAATGGACATATCTATGACATAACTAGTAAAAGGTTCAAGTCAAATGATTTGAATCCAACCTATCTATGGCATTGTCGTCTAGGCCATATAAATGAGCAACGCATTTCGAAACTCCATAAAGATGGATTTCTTAACTCATTTGATTTTGAATCAATTGATACATGCGAGTCTTGTTTATTGGGAAAGATGACAAAGGCACCTTTTACTGGACACAGTGAGAGAGCCACCAATTTATTGGGCCTCATACATACCGATGTGTGTGGACCAATGAATACATCTCGCGAGGAGGTCATTTGTACTTCATTACATTTATAGACGATTTCGGTAGATATAGATATATCTATTTAATGAAACATAAGTCGGAATCTTTTGAAATGTTCAAAATATTCCAAAATGAAGTGCAAAATCAACTTGGCAAAACAATTAAGACACTTCGATCCGATCGGGGTGGTAAGTATTTGAGCCAAGAGTTCATTGACCATCTTAGGAGTTGTGGGATCGTCTCGCAACTTACTCCTCCAAGAACACCTCAATGGAATGGTGTTTCTGAGCAGAGGAATCGAACTCTATTAGATATGGTTCGATCTATGATGAGTCAAACAGATCTTCCACCTTCCTTTTGGGGCAATGCCCTAGAAACAGCTGCGTTCACACTGAATCGTGTTCCGTCAAAGGCAGTTGAAAAGACACCATATGAGATATGGACTGGGAAGAAACCCGGTTTGTCATTTCTTGAAATTTGGGGATATGAGGTTTACGTTAAACACTAAGCCTCTGATAAATTATCATCCAGATCCTCAAAATGCCTATTTGTGGGGTATCCTAAGAAAACTAAAGGATACTATGTCTACAATCCTACCGATCACAAAGTGTTTGTTATTCGGAATGGTGTCCTTTTGGAGAAAGAGTTCATCTCTAAAAGAGCCAAGTGGGAGTAAGGTGAAACCTCGAAGAAGTTCGAGAGTCACCTGACAATGTAGAACCACAAATGGAAACCGAAGAAGACTCACAACAAGTTGTCGAGCCTACGCTAGTAACACAAGGCCCACGAAGGTCCGATAGAACACGGCTACAGCCTCAGAGATGTGGATTTCTGATTACTGGAAGCCATGATGTTTTACTCATTGAGCACAATGAGCCAACTACCTATCGCGAGGCCATGGTGGGACCCAACTCCGAAAGATGGCTTAGTGCCATGAAGTCTGAAATGCAATCCATGTATGACAATGAGGTATGGGCCTTAGTCGATCCACCCGAAGGTGTAAAAACCATTGGGTGCAAGTGGGTTTTCAAAGAGAAAACCGACATGGATAGCAAAGTAAATATCTTCAAGGCACGATCGGTTGCAAAAGGATTCACTCAAACTCATGGTGTGGACTATGATGAAACCTTTTCCCCAATTGCAATGGCCAAATCAATCGAATCCTTCTTACCATTGCATCATATTATGACTATGAAATATGGCAGATGGACGTCAAAACAACATTCCTTAACTAAAGCTCCTTGAGGATGTGTACATGACACAACTGAGGGTTTTGTGCGTCCGAGGACTCGTAAAGTTTGCAAGCTTCAAAGATCCATTTATGGTTTGAAGCAAGCATCTCGGAGTGGAATCATCATTTTGATGAAGTAGTCAAAGAGTTTGGATTCATTCAAAACATATATGAACCTTGTGTTTACAAGAAGGTTAGTGGGAGCACGCTTGTATTTCTAGTGCTTTATGTTGATGACATCCTACTCATTGGGAATGACATTCCTACCTTGCAGAGTGTCAAGTCTTGGTTAGGAAAGTCTTTCTCAATGAAAGATTTAGGCGAAGCCACTTACATCCTTGGGATTAGGATCTATAGAGATAGATCTAAGAGGCTGATAGGCCTAAGTCAGAGCACATACATAGACAAGATACCGCATAGATTCGGTATGCGGGATTCCAAAAGGGGTTACATGCCCATGTCTCATGGCATTCATCTCAGTAAGGATTTGTGTCCTACTACACAAGATCAAAGAGACCGCATGAGTAAGATTCCATATGCCTCCGCCATTGGATCTATCATGTATGCCATGTTATGTACTCGATCGAATGTCTCATATGCCTTGAGTATGACCAGCAGATATCAACAAGATCCCGATGAGGATCACTGGACTGCTGTCAAGAATATCCTTAAGTACTTAAGAAGGGCTAAGGACTTATTCTTGGTATATGGTGGCTTGGAGGATGAGCTCTGTGTGACTGGTTACACAGATGCGAGTTTCCAAACTGACCAAGATCATTCAAGATCGCAATCAGGATATGTATTCTTGTTGAATGGTGGTGCAGTGAGCTGGAAGAGCTCTTAGCAGAGCACCGTAGTTGATTCTCGCAATAGAAGCCGAGTATATAGCAAAGATCGGATGCAACCGAGGAGGCCTTTTGGATTAGTAAGTTCATTAATGAACTAGGGGTGGTTCCTACCATCTCAAATCCAATAGACTTGTTCTCGTGACAATAGCGGTGCTATTCCGCGTACCAAGGAGCCTAGGTCACATCAAAGAACCAACCATATACTCAAGCGATTTCATCTTATCAGAGAAATCAATGATAGAGGTGATACAAAAAAAAAGAAATATTATGCAAAGTACGAGGAGAAAGCAAGTCATTATACTTTAAACGTTAATGTTATTTAAAGAATTCTCCTTTAGTTATCATTTCATTTGCATGTTTATAGTGATAACTCTATCCCTGGATATATCTAATAGATTATCCTAAATGTCCCTGGTCGGTCATCTCCGGGGGAGCCAAGATGAAATAAGACCAGTGTGACTTTGATGAGTATGGGGATACGAGTCAAAGTCATCGGCACTTGTAAGAGTACAAGGTGCTGGACCGACCCACTATGAGAAAGCCGCATGGAATAAGTCATAAGCTTTTCTCATGTATAACCGCGTCACAACGCCCTTTGACTGAGATCATCATGGATTCCTACATGATGAGTCGCTGTCTTTGACCTAGTCAAAAGTCACCTTTGACCGGGTGATGATAAAGGCTAGGATCGGGATCAGTGATTCTCATGCGGAGGAATGTGAGTGGTCAAGATGGGATTTGTCCCTCACATTTGTAGAGAGATAATACTGGGCCCCTCGATGAGTGAGTCTGAGAAATGTATGGTCATACTACGATGGAAAGGAGTTTCCATCTCAATTGTTAGACTACTCAAGAATCGAGAAAGTAATGGTCAAGAACAGAAGTTGACATTTTCCATGCCTCATCCTTGACCAAATTATCGCGTGACAAAAGGGACGTGACATGGTTGTACGATAGGTTATATCGCATAAACAATGACGTTGATCCTCTTACTAAGCCGCTTGCACAAGTAAAACATGAGCGTCATGTTAGGGCAATGGGAATTAAGGTAATTAATGATTGCACCTAGTGCAAGTGGGAGTCTGTTGGAAATTATGCCCTAGGGGCAAGTCATTGTACTTATCAACGATCCCCATATGAATTGGGTAGTCGCAATGTCTTGCTAGAGGCCGCTTGCGACTTGTGGGCTGGTACAATATTGGCCCGCTGCCAATCTCATGTGGGCTGCAGGTCGCACACAAGAATGGCCCAACACGAGCAAGAGTGTCCAGATTCATTGAATCTTAAATGTGTTTAAGATTTAATGAATACTTATTTAATCTAGGATGTGTGTGTGTATATATATATATGCATATATAAATATATTAAATTCGAAAATAATAATGATATTATTTATTGACAATAATATTATTTTATATAGTATTTAATTTATTTGATAAATTAAATAACTATAATAAATTGAGATATTGTATCTCGATTTAATTTTCGAATAAAGATATTGCATATCGATTTAATTTAAACCGAGATATCGGATCTCATTTTAAATTAAATATAATGATATCATATCTTGATTTAATATATATATTAAATTCGAAAATAATAATGATATTATTTATTGACAATAATATTATTATATATAGTATTTAATTTATTTGATAAATTAAATAACTATAATAAATTGAGATATTGTATCTCAGATTTAATTTTCGAATAAAGATATTGCATATCGATTTAATTTGAACCGAGATATCGGATCTCATTTGAAATTAAATATAACGATATCATATCTTGATTTAATTTATAAATATAAATTAAATCGTAGGGCTTTTAATTCGGATTAAATAAATAGATTTGATTAGATCTATCGATAGATTTAATTAATATATTTTTAATCCAGATTCAAAATTTGTTTTGAATATAATACGCCCGCTAGGTTTAGAAAAACCGACGGACATTTTGTCGAGCGTATTAGAAAGCCGCGAGAAACCCTAGATAGAAAATATAGAGACGCACGCCCGAGGCACTAGCATGCCTCCGTTCGTGTTTCTGAAGGCTGTTCGTGTGGATACCGGTAGAGGAAGGCGATTCTAAAGAGTCGGCTTCTGCTGATCGAGAAGGTAGCCCACCAGTTCAAATTGTTCTGCAAAGGTACGATTCGGAAACCTTAAACCTTGATTTAAACGTCGTTGAGCGATCCGCCTAAGGGATTCGTAAATGTTTTTACTCCGCTGCGTGTACGGATCCCAACAGACATGCCTTACCAAAGACAATCCGATAGGGAGACATCCCAATCGGAGTCTTGTAGGCGGTGCGATATGCCCACAAAGCATCATCTAGTCGCTTACTCCAATCTTTCCGGGTAGAGTTGACAGTCTTCTGAAGGATTTGTTTAATCTCTCTATTTGAGACTTCAGCCTGACCGTTGGTCTCGTGGATGGTATGTTTGTGGAAACCTTGTGAAGCACTCCATACTTGCGTAGCAAGGCACCCATGCTTCGATTGCAAAAATGGGAACCCTGATCACTGATAATAGCTCTAGGAATGTCAAACCTGCAGAAAATGTTAGACCTAACAAAGTCCACCACCACAGAAGAATCATTAGTTCGGGTGGCTTTCGCCTCAACCCATTTCGAAACATAATCAACAGCCAGCAAGATGTAAGTGTAACCATATGAAGCAGGAATGGACCCATGAAATCAATACCCCAAACATCAAAGATCTCACAAAACAATATAGGGTTTTGGGGCATCTCATGCCTACGGGAAATACTCCTCGCCCTCCGACAGCTTATCACATGATTTACAAAACAAATGGGCATCATGAAACAGGAAGGCCAAAATAATCCACATTCTAACACTTTCCTAGCAGCTTCTTTGGGGTCCAAAGTGACCACCACAGTGTAAGCATGAGCAAAATGCAATATAGATTGAAACTCACAATCGTGCACACATCTCCTAACTACTTGGTCACTACAAAATTTCCACGTATAAGGGTCATCCCAAACATAATATTTAGACTCACTTTTCAATTTAAGGGTTTGGGCCCTAGTGGATTCTACAGAAAAACACCACTACCAAGTAGTTAACTAAATCAAAGATACCACGGGTCTTAACTTGCACGTAGAAGCCGCTCATCGTGAAATCATCCCGAATAGAAGAGGGGTGAGAGGGAGAATGAGTGATACGACTCAAGTGGTCGGCTACCCGCTTTTGTGCTCCACTTCTATCTCGAATCTCCACATCAAACTCTTGGAGCAACAACATCCACCGGATGAGTCGTGGCTTAGCATCCGCCTTTCTCAAAAGAAACTTTAAAGCCGCATGGTCGAGAAAACAATGACTCTACTAGCTAGCGATATGACCTAAACTTATCGAAGGCAAATACAATGGCCAACAACTCCTTTTCGGTGGTGGTGTAATTAGATCGAGCGTAATCCAAAGTCTTGGAGGCATAGGCAATCACATGGGAGGCTCTATCAACCCGTTGTGCCAAGATAGCACCAACCGCATAGTTGGAAGCATCGCACATCAACTCAAAGGGAAGGTGCCAATCGTGGGCCGGATCACTCAATGTAGTAAGGCAACGCTTCAAGTGAACGAAGGCCGCCTTGCACGCATCATCAAAGACAAAGTCGGTGTCCTTATGCGTAAGGTTGGACAAGGGTTGAGCGAGCCTTGCTGAAATCTCGAATGAAACGTCGATAGAAACCTGCATGGCCAAGAAAAGAGCGAACTTCCCGCACGTAAGCGGGGTAAGGCAAAGCAAGAATCACATCTATCTTAGCAGGGGTCTACCTCAATCCCTTTCCTAGACACTATGTGTCCCAAGACTATGCCCGACTCAACCATAAAGTGACACTTTTCATAATTCAAAGACAAGATTAGATTCAATACACCTATGCAAGACTCTAGACAAATTAGCTAAGCATGCATCAAAATCGACCCATATACAAAGTGAAATCATCCATGAAAACCTCCATGCAAATCCTCTAGGAACTCGAGAAAGTACTCACCATACAACGCCGAAAGGTGCCAGTGCATTGCAGAGGCCAAAAGGCATCCTTCGGTAAGCATATGTCCCAAAGGGGCATGTAAAGGTCGTCTTCTCCCGATCCTCGGGAGGCCAATCGCTCTAACATCTGATCAATGAAAGGTAAAGGGTAATGATCCTTGCGAGTGGCTTGGTTGAGTCTCCTATAGTCAATGCAAACTCTCCAACTATTCTCGAACTCGAGTAGGAATGAGCTCATTCTTCCGATTGGCTACGACAAGAACTCCGACTTCTTGGGAACCACCCGGACTGGGCTAACCCACCGGCTATCGAAATAGGATAGATGATGCCAGCTTGCGTGCTTAGTGACCTCTTTCTTCACCACATCAAGGATAAGAGGATTAAGGCGTCTCTGGGGTTGCCTCACCGGCTTAGAGTCCTCCTCCAATGAATCCGTGCATGCACATAGAAGGGCTAATGCCAACTATGTCACCCAATGTCCACCCAATAGCTTTCTTGTTCACCCTCAATAAGCTTAGCAGCTTCTCTTCTTGATCGCGTGAGATTGTTTGCCACAATGACTCGGCAACTGCTCATTCTCCTCCGTAAATGCATACTTCGATGGTCCGGAAGGGATTTCAACTCTAGTTTGGGCGGTTGCTCGGTGGAGGGAGAAGCTTGGGTGGTTGTTGCAACAACTCGATGTCATCACATTGGGAATACCCGAAACCATATTCAAAGAAGCACAAGCGTAAGGACCGTGTCTATACAGCTCAAGGTTAACATCGAATTCAGTTCATCAAAATCGAATGAAGCTCATCAAAATCGAATCGGATGCACGTTAGGATCGTGGATGAAGCTCAAACTCGAATCAATATCGAGTCTACAAGTAATGTAGAATCATCAAGCAAATCAGAATCACCAAACAATGCGCCTTAACCAAATTAGTGCAAACAGAGCACCATTCATTATCATCGCATGCACAAATGGGGGTATCACTCTCGATGAAAAATAAGGATAATCAGACACCAACCATTAAGAACATCATCCACAAAGATCATCAATCACATCAATACGTAAAATGTAATGCTCTTCCCTAGGATATTTCATGGCATCAAAGATATTGAAATTCACGATATATCACCAAACTCCATGGAAAGAGTACCGAATGCACATCTATCTTAGTCCTAGCTGTTTTCATGAAAGGTCTCCCTAGAATGATTGGTGACCTACTACTAGGAGACTCACCCTCCATATCCAAGATGTAAAAATCAGCAGGGAATATCAATTCATTAACTTTGACTAATACATCTTCAACTAAACCAGAAGGATGGGCATTACTCCTATTAGCTAACTGAACAATGACACCAGTTGGACTCAAAGGTCCAAGACCAAGAGATCTATAAACAGATGCAGGCATGACATTAATAGAAGCACCTAAATCTAGCATGCAATCATCAAATCTATAGTTACCAATAAGGCAAGGGATAGAAAATGTCCCTGGATCTTTGCATTTACGAGGCATGGTAGGTCGGATGAGTGCCGAGACATTCGGTTCAAGCTCACTCGCTCATTTCCCTTCGCCGCCTCTTGTTGGTGCACAACTCTTTCGTAAACTTGGCATATTTAGGAATTTGTTTGACTCGCATCTAAGAGAGGAATGTTTATCTCTACTCTTCTGAATGTCTCAAGTATATCCTTCTCTTGTGCTTTATCTCGCCAACTTCTTGACTCGAATCGCTCTCTCGAGGGAAGGGAAGAGGGATAGGAATGTCTTCCTCTTCACCTTGCTGCACCGCTTTTGCTTTTCGAGTCAATCTTCACATTTCCCGACTCGTTTTCGATGTGGAAGTCACATCTGCAGCTTGCTTAGGTTCCTCCAATTGCTTGCCGCATCGTAGTGATATAGCACTCACATTTCCCTTAGGATTGGGAATTGTTTGTGAGGGAAGGGAATTGGATCCCTGAGGTTGAAGCTGGTTCAATGATGTTGCCAATTGCTCAATCTGTGTTTGCAAACTCTGAATGGAAGTATCACTTCATCATTTCTTCAAGTGAGGAACCACCACCACTACTACTAGCCTGTTGTTGTGCCGCCTGTGGAGGTGGACATATGGCCGGTCGAGGAGGTGGTGCTTGTAAGGGTAAAGGGGGTGCAGACCGTTGTTGGAAAGTCCGTGGTCCGTACGGCCTCTCGCCGGTAGTTCCCAAAATTCTCGCGACATCGGTTACTCGATTCCGATTTTGGTATTGGTTGCTCTGGTTCGATTTTGGTTCCAAATGAAAGTTGGGGTGATTTCTCCAACCAGATTATAAGTGTTGGAGAAGGCATTATTCTCGTTGGTATTGTGGCCTTCCCGGAAAACACCCACCGCAGCTACCGACCGATCTTGGTAAGTAGGATCATGCAAGGTAGGGCAAGAGTCGGTGAGAATGATAAGGGTCGAACAAAACCCACAAGAGTACCCATGCCGAGAAGGGGAAGACTGCATCGTTTGTGTCACCGCCACCGCCTCACAAGGGAGGTCGATCATCAAGTCTAGTCTCTAATCTCTCGAGAATCATGCCGGACTCGGAGCTTGAATATGGTAAACAGGAGTACTATTGGCCCCGGTGCCAAACTGCCGAGAGTTATCTCGCCATAATAGATATCAAGTCTCGGCTTCTTCAGTGTCTTGTTACTCATAGCCCCACCGCTAGAAGCATCCACCAACCCTTTGTCTACCGGTGATAGACCATCATAGAAAGAGTTGATCAAGTCTTTTCGTATATCCGATGGTGTGGACAGCTTGCACATAACCTTTTGAACCTCTCCCAATACTCATGCATAGTCTCCCAAATGATCTGTCTAATGTTGCCAATGTCCTTCTTGATTGCGCTTGCTCTTGAGGAAGGGAAATATTTCTCTAGAAATAGCCTCTCTCGAATATCACCCAGCTCCCAATAGATGAGGGTCAAGGTACAAAGAACCAATCCTTGGCTCCACCCTCCAATGAGAAAGGAAAAGCTCTCGCCTTGATATGATCTTCATCAATGGCATGAGGTTTCATAGTGCCGCATACTACATGGAATTCCTTCAAATGCTTAATGGGCACTCACCGCAAGACCATGAAACTTAGGCAACAAGTGTATTAGACCAGATTTCACTCAAAGTTAGCAAGAAGGTTAGGATATTGGATGCACAAGGGTTGATAATTAACATCAGTGCACCCAATTCCTTCAAAGTATGATGATTATCCCGCTCTCCCGCCATAATGTCCGAGCGAGCAAAGTTGCTACTAGAATCATGAACACAACAAGACTATCGAAATACTATCGAAGCACAATCGAAATATCAATGTAATGAACACAATCGAATGGCGAATCGACTCTAATTGAGTATCCAGCCTGGTATTAATCTTATGACTTAGCCTAACAACTCTTCTAGCAAGAAGAATTGTTCTTTCTATTTCAGATCAAATGGCAACAAATCTTCTCGATTAGTAGTATTCCCGGTACTCATGCAACATATACACAAAGCAGAATTGGCAAGTACTCGAATGACAAAGATGCCACCGTAAAATCAAAATTACGAAAATGCCACAAGAGGTGGTGAAAAGTGGAAAACACTAAAAGACACAGAGACAAAACACACAAAAGCAAAAACCTATGCTAGAAATTGACCAAAACAAGTCCAAAAACAGATCAAATGATTTTTAAAATTTTGGGACTTGGACAGGCAACTCCTAGACTATTGGGGGACTCAAAAATGGAATAAAAACTTCAAAAATTGAAAAAGTGACCTAAACGATGGAATTTGGTGAAACGGAGGATAGCCCTTGGAAAATGGAACATTTTCGAAGGTGGTCTAACGATTTGCCATTTTCTATCACTGTTCCAAATTTCAACTCAATCAGAGATACTAAAAAAAATGGTCCTGTTGGAAATCAAAAAAGCAGAACCTAAAACAGTGAAAAAATGGTCTAAACGTTGGAATTTGGGGAAAGTGAGTGAGACCTCACTTCCTCCTAGGAAGTGACTTTTGCTTAAAACACCCAATTCCTTGTGAATAAGACCTGGTTTGAGTGATCGGAGTCGAAAATTTCTGTCCGGCCACCCGAACCACCTAAACTACCTAAACTAAGCTATTTACAATACTGTTACTAATCAAACCGATGCAAATTCCCCGGCAACGGCGCCATTTTTGGAAAGATTAATTGACGTATCTCCCAAAACAACCAAGTTCGAAATTAATTTGCATAATTAGGGAACCTGGGTCGTTTCCCAACGAATTTGCAGCGGGCTTGTTTAATAACAATAGTGAAACAGAATGATAAAATGGGGGGTTTGGTTTAACATAATAGAACAAAACGAAATAACATAACCAAAATGCAATAAACAGAGTCAAACAGAATCAAATAAACAGAGACAGATTAAAGATGATCAACCCAACGAATTGATTCCAGAAACCTCCATCATTGAACGAAAATACAACTAACCCACGTTTGGTTCCGGATGAATCGAAATCTCTCGCATTCATCCGAGATCCCTCGCCTAGACGATCGCCTAGAATCTGTCCGGACAGTGGCGTCTCACTGTGCAATCGCACAGCAACACTATAACCTAGTCCGAACTAAGTCCTTGGGATGAACCAAACCGAATATTAAATCTAATATTCGAACTATTTCCAGAAATCGAATCCGATAAGATGAAAACAGAATCGAGTAGTTACCGATTAGGCACGAGTTCTCTGGATGAATCATGGAATCCTCATCGTTGGGTTAATCACAAGAGTTTAGCCGATCATGGCTGGGAAAATCGAAGAACGAACGAAGAACACGAAGAACGCGCGAAGAACATGAAGAATGATGAGAGAAAATGAAAACTTGTATTTTGATCCACTCTAATGTTAAAAACGTGAATGAATATGTTTGTGGCAGCTGCCATACTTAAAAATAACCTAAAACGAAATGGGCTCTCATAGTTTTAGCCCAAAACAGAAATAAAATAAAACTGGACTTAAATTACAAAATTCGGGTCCAAAATAAATCCAGAATTGTACATCCGACTTTGGCTCCAAAATTGACTGCCTTCTTGACCGAATTTTCTCTTGATGTCTTCATAACAATTGTAGCTCTCTGAATCATCTGAAATATGAGACAAAAATGAGGCAAATCCGATGTCTGGTTCAAGAGTTATGGTAGAAATAGTGAAGCAACACAAAACTGGAATTTTATTATTAAAAATGGCTAAAATGCAATAAAAGGCCCAAGGCCCAAATAAACATAAGAGCCATTATTTATTAGCTAAAGGGTCCTAAATTATTATTCAAGAGACAAAAATAAGTGTATAAAATATTCAATTATCTCTGATGCTTATTGAATGCTTATATGTGATAGATGATAACTTTACATCTGTTGTGTGCTTATGTACTATTGGGGATACATCTGCTGTGTGCTTATGTACTATTGGGATACATCTGTTGTGTGCTTATGTACTATTGGGATACATCTGATGTGTGCTCATGTATTGTTCGTATACACCTGCTGTGTGCTTATGTATTGATATATTGCTGTAATGAATATCTGTCATCCATATACTGTCATATTTAAGCATTAGGTTAACCGTTACCTGAGGTCCGATGGGCATTGGACCTCAGCTCCTACTATAGCCTCAGGATCCGGAGGAATCAGGACCGAAGACAAGGGTAAGCAGCACCAGTGAGGACCCGGCTGGAGAATTTCTTTTTGGATATGTATTATCGTACTCTTAAATATTCGGATAAATTGTACTGCTGTATAAGCAACCAGATACACCAACAGTGAATGTTTATCAGATACTCGCTCTTTTAAATTGTTCCGATGCTCTACTCTGATGAAAAAATTTTATTCCGCTCTTGAAAATGGGATGTTACACACGGTTGACTGGGACCTGACATTTGGTCAACTTAAAGGCAACTTGTGGGTGGACCGATAGTAGTTTCATGTTGTTGCTTGAATTGTTGTGTGATATGTTGCCAGATGATAACGTACTTCCAAATCATATGTATGAGGCCAAGAAAATCTTGTCTATATGGGTATGGAGTATAAAAAGATACACAGTTGCCTTAATGACTATGTATTGTACAGAAATGAGTATGAAGTCCTTAGTAATTGTCCGAAGTGTAAAACTTCATGATACAACGTGAAGAAAGGTGGTCGTTCTGGAGATTAGACAACAAAAAGGAAACCTTTGAAGGCATTGTGGTATCTTCCAATAATACTGCGATTTAAGTGTTTTTTACTAGTGCATCAACAACGAAGAAGTTGAGATGACATTCTGATGAGAGAATATATAATGGAAAATATCTTCGACACTCGACTGACTCTCTGCAATGGAAGAAAATAGACGAAATGTTCCCTCAATTTGGCAACGAGCCAAGAAACCTTCAGTTGGGGCTTTATATAGATGGCTTCAATCTGTATGGAACTCTTAGTAGCACCCATAGTGCATGCCTGGTCCTCCTTGTAATATACAACTTACCTCCCTAGCTATGTATGAAATGCAAGTATGTCATGCTTTCTATGATGATTTCTGGACCAAAACAGCTAGGGAACAATATCGATGTGTACTTGGCGCCTTTGGTTGAGGATTTGAAGAAGTTGGGGGAGGAAGGTGTAGATGTGTTTGATGCATATAAGAAGGAGTCCTTCAAGCTATGTGCAATGATTTTTACCACAATAAACTACTTTCCTGCATACAGAAATTTGTCAGGATATTGTGTGAAGGGGCATAAAGTATGTCTGATATGTGAAGCAGACACACACTTCTATCAACTAAAGCACGGGAAAAAAATGGTCTACCTCGGTCACAGGAGATTTCTTCATCGGATCCACCCATATCGTAGGTTAAGAAAACATTTTAATGGATTACTGGAGCATAGAACGGTTCCAAAGGCATTAACCAGAGAGGAAGTTTATAGTCGGGTGGAACATATCAATGTCATCATGGGTAAGCAACAAAAGATTGCAGGTGAGAAGAACAAATGGAAGAAGAGATCAATTTTCTTTGATCTTCCATATTGGCATAGTCTTGATGTGAGACACAGTCTTGATGTGATGCATATGGAGAAAAACGTTTGTGATAGCCTTGTCAATACGCTTTTGCACATACTAGGGAAGACTAAGGATGGAATTAGTGCGAGACTGGATCTGGTTGATATTGGAATAAGAGAATGGTTACATCCACAACTAATAGAAGATGGTAAGGGGGCATACATGGGGCCAGTAGTGCATACACTATCAAAAACGGAGAAAAAAAGTTTGTATGGGTGTTTATATGACATAAAGGTTCCACAAGGGTGTTCTTCTAATGTGAGCAGGTGTGTGTCAATGAACGATTTGAAGTTAGTGGGAATGAAGTCCCATGATTATCATGTGTTGATGCAACAACTATTACCAGTAGCTATTAGAGGCATTATGAAAGATGAAGTGCGAACTACTATAACCAAACTGTGTATTTTCTTTAATACTATCTGTAACAAAGTCATTAACATTGAAAAGTTGGATGAATTGGAAAATGAGGGTTATATTTGTAACACCCCTACTTTTGTAATCTATGCACAAGCACGAGTTAGTGAAATAATGAGAAGTTTTGATTCAAATTTGAGATATTTTCCTTTTGTTACTTATTACGTAAATTATTCTAAGGACTCTGAAGTAATAAACCACTACTTAAAATTAAGTTTAAAATTCACTAAGTTAAGAGGGAAACCATGCTAGTCACATTGTGACTTGAGAGTGAAGCAAGCTAAGTTAAGGTTCTCGGAGAGAGAAAAGCCGGTGTAATGAAGAAGAGACAAAAGACAATAGTCAGAAACAAACTCCAACCCTGTAGGGCCTGGTATGCATTGACCCACCAGGGGAGGAGAGAGACTGAGCATACAGATCATGTGCAAAAGTAAAAGTCAGTGGTAGTGATGATTTGGAGGACACGTGGCGTTTCGGGGTTAGAAGTTGAATTTTTGGTAGCACAAAGTACGAGGTAAATTATGAGATACTCAAATATGAATCTCTTGCTCCCCAAGGCACTGAGTTTTGGCCACTTATGGTCAGGGAGAAGATACAACTAATCCGACCCCACACAAGTCCAATTGGGTAGCCCGAGTAGTAAGGGAAAGTGTAACCGGCAAAAGATAGCTAAGTGGGACCGGTTAGAGGTTTCTTGAGACGGACCCAGACCCCCAGACACAAGGAAAATGGCGCTACATGCAAAGATGGGAGAGAGAAAATGACTTGGACAACAAGAAAAGAAAGTCAAATAAGTAATGATGAGGAGAGAGAAAAGAATAAAAAAATAAGAATTAATCTGCACCACACATTTGAATATGACATGACAAAGGGCTGACATGTAATTATGAGGGCACATGGGTGAAAATGATGCCATTTTAGGGCAGCCAGGTGGGGCCCACTGACTTGGAGAAAAAGAAACCAAAAGTACAAGTTATTAACCACAAGGCATTGTATTAACCATTGGACAAAAGCCTAGATCCAATAAATTCAAAAACTATAATTTTGGGTAGCCAAGAATATGATTTTTGTGGATAATATGGTGCCACCCAACCTACCCTAGAACCCTCTAAAATTACTTGGAAAATGAGCCAAGGAATCATGTAATAATCTGAAGCATCCTTCTGACCATTGGACAATAGCAAGATTTGGACAATTTCCTTAACCCTTGGAGTTTATTTAAGGACACCATCAACCCATTTTTCTTAAGTCTTAAGACATCTTCAAGAGGGAGAAGAGAGGGAGCAGAAAGGTCTTTGGTCCAGAAAGAAGAAGGAAGCACGCGAGTTCGAAGGTTCGAGGTAAGTACTCAACCGATGACTTAATGACTCTTGTTTTGAGTTTCTGCCCAATGATGATGAACATGGGGTTACAATGGTATTTCGACATTTTTGAGGTTTCTATTGAGTCAAAAACGTGATCTTGAGTGGGGATAAGTTAAGTTTACCTTTTCCGAACACGAAAAGCCCTAAGTCTTAAAAATACACAAGTCTGCCAACTCTTGCGTTTTTTGGGCAGCAAGTGTTGATCGGATAATTTAAAATAGTAAATTAAATACGTTTTCTCTGAAATTTTTCATGATTGAAGAAAACATTTGGGGATTCATTTTGGTATAATATTTCGTGTCTTTTAGGTTTTCCTACTAGGAGATATTTATTTTTGAAAATAGCCCAAAAACCTGGACTTTACCTCGGACCAGCGGCAAGGGTTTGGGAATAAGGGAAGGATTCGAACCCAGATGACCTTGGAAAATATTTTTATTGTAAACTATACATAATAAGGGTTCAGTGGCTGCTAGAATCACTTCGATTGGATTTTCTTGAATTAGTTATAAATTTTGTGAAGTTGGATCACCGTTTCTGGAATTTTGGGAAGGTGCGAATTTCATTGTTTTGAAAGAGGAAATTTATATAAGTGTTTAAATGGGATGTGCTTGTTGTATCTAGGGTTGTAACGTGTGGGAGGCATCTCTTAAACACTGGGTAAAGGTTTGCTGAGTTCAAGAAAATACCTGGTAGTAACTGTTAACTCGCATACTCTATGTTACTTTTGCATGTGTGTTGTATCATGATTGAGGATTCGGGCTGTAGTGCCTAGAGGACTGTGTGTCCTTAGGTTACTATTGAAGTTCGAGGTATGTCAGGTAGGTAGTACCTTTTGGACTGTGTGTCCTTAGGTTGCTATTGAGGCCTGAGGCATGTAGGGTAGGTAGTACCTATTAGACTGTGTGTCCTTAGGTCACTATTGAGGCCCAAGGTATATGGGGTAGGTAGTACCTGTTGGACTGTGTATCCTTAGGTGACTACTGAGGCCTCTAGGGATAGGTAGCTAGGGTTGGAAGCCTTGGCTACTAAGGCCTCTTAGTACTATTGGTTCCGGGGGCTTGTCTTAAACAGGAAGTTCTGTAGGTTTGTGGTACATGCCATGTATGATTTTCTTGATTGTGATTTACATGACATGCATTGCATACATATTTTATATGAGTTTAACAGTTACTCTGGGGTTTAATTTTGAACTCCAGAACATTTTGGAGACATAAGTGGAAGGCAGTAGCTATTGTGGGGCTTGAGAAAGGTAGGGCATGCCCTATTATTTTGTACTTTATAGTTTTTGGGATAACTGTATAATTTACTTATGTTCAATACTTACTTTTGGATAACTGTATCCTAAACCCTTCAGGGACTTATTTTCTGTCAGTTACTATATGTTTACCAGTACATTGTATTCATCCAAACCAGTATTGTGCTCTGTTGCGTTTACTCTTATATATGTTGAAAGCGAATAAGTAACTAAGGAAAGGTAATTTAATAAAAAGGAATCCCTCTAACCTGCCACCCGAAAGGGCGAGGCCAGTAGGGGTGTAACAATATTATTTTGTCCCAACTAGAGATGCATTTTCCACCTGCATTTTTTGATATAATGGTGCATTTGATAGTGCATTTGGTAAGGGAGGTAAGGCTCAGCGGTCTAGTTTACCTAAGGTGGATGTACCCTTTGGAGCGATATATGAAGATCTTAAAAGGGTATTCTAAAAATCTTTATCGACCAGAAGCCTTAATAGTTGAAAGATATGTAGTTAAAGAGGCCACGGACTTTCACAAAGAATATCTATCAGGGGCCACGGTACAATCTCAGCATGATGAGGGGATAAGCAAGGGAACTAAAGGACTCAAAATGAAGAATATGCCTCGTGAAAAGTTGTTGTAGGCACACTTGTATATCTTGAATAATATGGAAGAAGTTCAGCCATACATAGATGAACACAAACAGAGTTTGAAGAATATGAATCCAAGGAAGAATGACATACAGATAGCGAATACACAAAACTAGACATTCATAAAGTGGTTTGAGGAGAAGGTGTCGCATGAGACTGGTGTGTCTGATGCAATCGAGTGGTTTGCTTGGGGGCCTTCTTTTCAAGTCATCACTTGGAGCAATTATGATATAAACGAGTATTCTTTCTACACCAAAGACCAAGATGACAAAAGTTCTATGAAAAATAATGGGGTGATGGTTGAAGTTGAATCCATGCACTTTTCGAGTTTGAAAGACAAAAACCTCGTATTAGCATCAATGGCCTATTATGAAGTTATTGAAGTAATATGGGAGATGACCTACATTAAGTTCAAAGTTACTTTATTGAAATGTAAGTGGGTTAGCAATAATGTTGTTGTAATAGATCCACAATTTGGATTTGTCTCAGTTAATCTTCAAAGAGTTGGTCATAGAGATAAGCCATTCATTCTAGCAAGTCAGACGAAACAAGTGTTTTATGTCACAAACCTTGCAAATAAAAAGATGTCCATTGTAATCCAAAGTAATAAAAAAAAAAAAGTATGGTGAAGAATCCTTCAACCTTGACGATATACCACCTTTCACAACAAATCCACCTACAGCAACTAAAGTAGAATTGGTAGATGATGATGAATATGCTGTAAAAAATGATCATTGTGATGGAATATGGGAAACCATATAAAGTAAGAGCTTAAGTTATGAAATAGTACTGTGTGATTTTTTTTTCATTTTACTTGTTTGTTTATTTTATTCATTTAATTACAACTTAATAACCTATCTTACATTTATTTTATTCATTTAATTACAAAATATAACCTATCTTACATTTATTTGTCTTAACAGGAATATGGACAACTCTGATGGGTCACACAGCGATGGAGTCGAACCCGTTGTGAAAAGGGTTAGAGGCAGTACACAGATGGGAGCTTTGGTTGCACGTCATGAACAACAACGGGAGAGGCTACATGTGGACTTCGATGCTGATAAGAATCTAACTGGTGATGAGGAAGACAAGTTCACTAGCTATGTTGGCTATTTAGCTCGAAGCAAAGTTTGCATTGTGTACGCTACTTGGAGGTAGGTTCCATCGAAAACAAAGGAGTTTATTTGGCGAAAACTTTTGGTATATAACTTTTGATATATCTGCATTTGTATCTTTAGTCATATTGCTTAAAATATAATTATCTTATCATTTACCTTGTAGCAAATGTATGATGTCCCAGACAACAAGGCGATGTAAAAGCACTTGATGGGGGAAGTTTGTCTTCGATGGAAAGATTTCAAGAACAAGCTCTCCCAAAATTATATTCGCGGGGCAAAGAGGAATGAGGATCCATGTGTTAAATATATGTACATTTCTCCAGAGGACTGGAGGTCGTTTGTGGCGTCACGGCAAGAGCCTCAATTTATTGTAAATTTTTTTTCAACTCTTATCTTTTATTTCAATATACTTGACATCATTGACTTAGTTTTCTTTGTTTTTGTTTCACAGGAAGTAAGTGAAGCAAGCAACAAATAAGTACCAGCATTACGTATCTCGAGCTGTTTATATAAAGCTTGAACAAAGGATGATAGCAGAAGAGTTGGAGAAAAGGAAGGAAGCTGCCAAATCAGATCCTAGCATAATTGTTCAGGCCCCAGATCCTCATCCGCGTTACCAAAAATGGAAAGCTGTGAGGCTTAAGGGTGATAAATACATCAATCCAATGGTTGTTGAGGTTGCTGCAAAGATCGCAAGTAGTTAAAATTGAAGTATGTAATTTTGAAATTGTTTCATATTACAAGTGTTTAATTTTCATTGGATTAAAATTGTATGACACAAGATTCACTTGAAGAGTAGAGTAGCCAAGGTTCATTTATGCCGAGTCACCAGATGGACATCCTATCAACAGCGATTGGGAAACCAGATAACCCTGGTTGTCTTCGAGGGGAGCCAAAAGGAGTTGGTGTCGCAAAATATTTTGGATGCACTCCACATTGTTGTTCTAATCCTGAGCCTAGTCCGGAGCTTATAGCCAAAATTCGAGTGGAACTCCTTAGAGATATCATGAAACAGGTACGTGGTGAAATGGTATCTATGATGCAATCATCGAAGGAACGTACAACCGAGGATTCCTCGGCCGTCCCCAGCATAAAGGATAGTTATAACCCTCTGGAGGTACTACAATATGAACCTTCTCTCCCTCCACAAGGTGGAGAACCTTGCAAGCTATATTTGGATGTCCCACAACTTCGTCTTGCTGCCAATGCTCTCATTCAATTACAATCAACCACCCACCATAATAAACAAATTCCAAACAATCAACGTAGGGTGACTGTGACGTGTGTTCGAGAGGGGGAAGAAGCAATAGACATCCTGATTCCAAACAATCAATGAGGTTACCACACTAGGCAAGGCGATAGGATCGTTCATCCTTTGGCCGAAGAAACTTATCAACTGCACGCTGGCACCTCTAATGGTAGGAAATACTAACCATTACTTGAATTTTAGACTTGCTTTCATTATTGTTGTGCTTATGTGTTTGAGAGAAATTCTTGTGCGTATGACATCGTTTTGCTGTGACTTGGGGATTTTTGTTGTCAAACTTGAAATTGTTTAAAGTGTTGTATCTAAATCTGATTTGCACTTGCTTAAATATGTTGTATCTTGACATAAACTTGAACTACAGCTGTTTGGACAGTTGTTTAATTACTCATTTTTGCTATCTTTTTTCTATTGTAAAACAATGAATTCATGTTGCATTAATTGATTGCTACATTTTCTTCTTAACCTACTCATGATCTGTATTTTATGTTTTACTAGGATGAACACCATGCGACACAATTTCCCTTCTTGGCACAACTACAACAATTGTACAATGACATTAACGAAATCACCATGCAGATGCCTGAGGGAATTCTTGGCTCAAGAGTGTCATCGCATCCTTTTACAATTGACAACACAAAAGGCAGATTATACATTTAGAGGAGCTAGATATATGTTGGCTTAAACTTGCAATCCTTTAAGTAAAAAATTTTCCCTTCAATTAATCATGTGATTTTTTTTTTATATATTCAACAATTCATTTATCTTTTTAATTCTATCATAATTTCTTCCTCAACATGTGCGTCGAAATCAGAAGAAATGAGTCATATGGATTGTTATGTCTATCGAACACAGCAAGGAGCTACATTACCTTGGAAATAAGGACATCTTATGTGGGTTATACAATGGGAGAGACGAAATTGCCTTGTTATCTAGCACCAATTCATGAAGGGTACGTATTTTAGTTTTGTCTAGTTAAGATGTTTAAGAATAAATTTCCTTCTTATCTTAACTTAATCTTATTCTGTATGTGTTGTAGTAGTTATCATTGGAGTTTGTGTGTTGTTTGTCCACCCAAGAACACCCTCTATTGGTTTGAATCCTTGGGTAAGAGGCCACACAGAGAAATAAAATCCATGTTTAGCAGCTAAGTAAACTTTTTTCTAAATCATTGATATTCTTGAATTAAATGAATTGTTATAATGTCTGTTCATTTTGATTTTTATGATAGTGCATTAAAGGCATATAGATTGTTTTGTGGGCTTTAAGGGGGTCCAAGTAAAGAACCGACGTGGGTTTATCCAAAAGTAAGTAATTGTTTCAATTCAAGTTATTTCATTGATAGTGCAATTCGATATGCTTTTATTCATTAAAGAGGAACTCAAGTAACCATTTGCTTTTGATTTATAGTGCCCTCAACAACCATGGGGCACTGAGTGCAGATACTATGTTATACTCTACATGTATTACGTCATTCAAAACGAACTTATTTCAGATATTGACGAGGTAATCGCTCCTTCATTCTCGAATGATAATATTTTTTGAAGTTGTACTTTAGTTGTTTAATTAATTCATTCACTTGATTGAGTTATCTTATACCTTGTTTTCCATTTTATAGATTTTTGGTTCTGAGGAAGCCTACTCGGAGGAAGATATCGATTTGATTCGAAACCTGTTAGCTAGACATTTTCTTCAACACATAGATGAATGAAGTTGGTCTTTTATATTGCTTAATTAGTATCAGATAGCTAGACAACTTTTTGACACTTTGTGGTGATTGTTGTACATAGTAGTAATAGTAGTCACCACTTGAATTAGTTAGAGCAAATTGGTTAAGATGATTTGAAGTTAGCCACTTACACTTTGTTGTTACACTTTCGAGCCAAAAATATAAGGTTAGTTGAGCTAACATTTTAGCACATAGGTGTTGTTTATTTTATTACATTGGGGTGATTGTTGCCTGCTGATATGTAAGAAGGTTTTTGTAAAGGATTGTGGGCAGTGAATATAAGAAGCAGCTATTTTTTAAAAAATAATAATACTTAAGGCATCTAAATAATTTATTAGGACGCCATAAGTGAACTTATGGCATCTAAAATATGTTATACGACGCCTTAAGTTTAACTTACGGTGTCCTAATACAGTATTTAGATGCCTTAGGTGCTAACTTACGGCGTCCTAATATAGTATTTAGATTCCTTAATTGCTAACTTACGGCGTCCTAATACTCTATTTAGACGCCTTAAGTATGGTGCAAGTTGCCTTAAAGAGTTCTCTAATGGTGTCCTAGTACAAATTTAGGACACTGTAAGGTACAACTTACAGCGTCCTACTTTTTTTTGGAGGTCGTAAGTTGTACCTACTACGCCCCCCAAATAGGCGTCCCGTGGAAAAATGATGTTAAAAGTGCACAAAGTTTGACATCACTTAAAACTTGTGATTTTCGCAATTTGGGATGGATTTCTGATTTGGTGATGGCTTTGCCTAGATTTGTTAATTGTTCATAAAATATGATATTGATGGTTTATGGTTTAATTTATGGTCTCAAAAGCTTGGTTTAATGTTGTTGGTTGATAAGGCTTGATCTTCAAGTGTTATGTAATTTTGGGAAGCCATATTTCTAAGGGGAAATGCAGCCCTTTTTTATTTTTTTTATTTTATAAAATCAACACTTGATTAACTAAGGGATTGAACATGGGAATATGGTTTTAAATCAAGCCCAATGCTACGGAAAAATATGCAAGAACCAGGCTCGAAGTTTAGCAAAGTGTATGAAAAGGAGTTGGCTTATGTCCGCTGCAGCAATTCATCCGCTGCACTCCAAACGGTGCAGTTTTAGCGGAAATCACACACACCGGTTCTCTTTTTTTAAAAAAAAAAAAAATCAGGTACTGCCAGATAGTAAAAAAATAATTAGGGATACTGAATCGTACTGAAAAAATATTTCATGATCTTAAAAAATTATTTTAAGATCTTAAAAAAAAAATTCAGGGTACAGATTAGTATTAAAATGACACTTGTACCTAAAAAAATTATTTTTGGATCTTGAAAAAATAATTTTGGTACTGACTACTACTAAAAATATATTTTTTTCTAGATCCTAAAATAATTTTTTAAGATTATGAATTATTTTTTAAGTACCAGTCAGTATTCTGATAGTACCAGTCTACACCCTGAAATAATTTTTTAAGATCTTAAAATAATTTTTTAAGATCATGAAATATTTTTTCAGTACGATTCAGTATCCCGAATTATCCTTTTACTATCTGACAGTGCCTAATTTTTTTTTTTTTTAAAAAAGAATGGACCAGTGTGTGATTTCCGCTAAAACTACACCGTTTGGAGTGCAGCGGATGAATTGCTGCAGCGGACATAAGCCAACTCCGTATGAAAATGGCTTCTTTTTTTTCTTTTTCTTTTTTTGCCTGCGTATGAAAATGGCATTTTAGGATTCAAGTACCCTATAATTCTGTTATGAACGAATCTGGTAGGAGGAGTTGGAATTTCTTAATTCTAATCTCAAAAATGAATTCCCCATGAAAAAATAAGTGGGAAAATGATATTTCTAGAATTTGTTTGCAAGGGAAAATAAAGTGAAGAATTAAGATAATGAAATTAGAAGTTAAATAGAGCTTAAGTTGTCAAGAGTTGAAGACATGTTTAATGGCTCTAATAATTCTAATAAATACTTCATGGCATATACTTAGGGCCAATGGATATCATGAAAAAAGAATTGAAGGCTGGGTTATGGTGAATCAAGTTATGGAAGCAAGGAAACAAAGAGGAATTAGAAAGGCTAAAAAGGTAGTGAACTTTCCACCATTGTGCGCTTGGTATTTATGCTTGTGTGATGATATGTATGATTGCTTTGCTTGATTACACGAATCATGATTGAATTCTTGAAGCTCTCTTTCTAATTGATCCCATGGCCATGTGTGATGTATTTATGATTTTTTAATGGTAAAATGTTTATTTATAAATGATTTGTGAATTCTAATATTTTTATGCATTATACTTTACTTTTCATCAATTTTATCATAACTTTAATTATTGTTGTTTTAGTTGGAACCATGACAAATCTTATCAAACTCAAGTTTACTGCTTTTGAAAACTATTTGTCTTGGGTGTTAGATGTTAAAATCCATATAGATGCTAATGGCCTATTTTACTTGGAAAAGAAGTGACTAGCTAAGATAAGGTCAAGGCCATGATTTTCCTTCACCACCATCTCCATGAAGGGTTGAAAACTGAATACCTAACAATGAAATATGCATTGGAACTATGGAATAATTTGAAAGAAGTAGTGTATGATCACTAGAAAATGGTGATTTTAATTAAAACTCGTTATGAATGGATACATTTAAGGCTACAAGATTTTAAAACCATAAGTGAATATAATTCAATAGTTTTTTAAACTAGTTTTCAATTGAAATTATTTGATGAGAAAATAATTGATGAGGGCTAATTAGAGAAAACGTTGTTCACCGTTCATGCTTCCAATGTGCTATTGCAGCAGAAATATCATGAGAAGGGTTTTACAAAAATGTTCAAGTTAATCTCATGTCTTCTTGTGACTGAACAAAATAATGAGTTGCTGATGAAAAATCTTCAGATTCGTCCCACTAGTTTTGCTTAATTCCCTAAGGTGAAGTGGTTACTCATGATTATTTACTAGGGTTGAGGTTGCGGTCGTAGTCTTGGCCATGGTAGGGGACATAGTAATTACCTTCATCATAGTAATGGAAGTAACAATTATGATCTCAATACCCACTAGAAGAAAAAATATAATGAAGGGCCAAAAAAGGACAACAGTTGTCTTTCAAAAGCTGTTGAAAATGAATGTTATCGGTGTGTTCTGAAGGGACCTAGCACGTACTTGTTGTACGCCTAAGTATCTAGAAAAACTTTATCAAGCCTCTATAAGAAAAGGAATGTGAATAATGTGGAGACATTTGATTTTTTTTTTTTTCAAAATGATGATATTGAGGCACATAAGAATGATGATATCATTGAGATATATGATATTAATGGCCTTAATGCTTTGACACACTTGGAAGTGGTTGATTTCTTTGATAATCTTGATTAGACAAGTTTGGTTGGAAAAATAACAAAAAATGTTTTAGTTTATGGTTTATTTTGTTTTTTCTCATCGAATTTATGCTTTATTTGTGTTGCTTTAATTTTATCGTTTCCATCTATAATAAGACCATTATTACTTATAATGTATTTTGAATTTATTTTAATACATTTCACTACTACAAAATATGGCTTTTGCGTCCCTAATTGGCGTCCTATTCTAAAAAACAGAAGTAAAAAAAAAAAAAAAGGCGGTGGCATTTTTGTAATTATATGTAAGAAAAGTTGACTTTTGGCGTCTATGTCTGATAATTAGACGCCAAAAGTAACACTTTTGACGTCTAAGTTCAATATTTAGACGCTAAAAGTGAATCTTAACGCCAAAAATATGGAGTCCTGGCGCCAAAAGCAACATTGTTGACGTCGAAGTTGTATAATTAGACGTCAAAAGTGGACACTTCAGCGTCTAAGTTTAAATATAAGACGTCAAAACACATTCAAAATTCCACCTACCTCCTTTGAATTAAATGCCTGCCAACTGCACCACGTCCTTTCTTCTTTCTTTTTTCTTTTTTCTTCTTTCCTCTTTCCTCTTTCTTTTTTCTTCTTTCCTCTTCCCTCTTTCTTCTTTATCTTCTCGATCTGCACCTTCAAAAAAAAATTCGCTGGACCTCTCCTCTCTTGCCTTCTTCACATCTCTCTCACCTTCCTCGCCGTCCACCCCTCGACCGCCGTCCCTCACCGCCGTCATCCCTCACTCATTCACTCAAGGTCGCTCGCCATCTCTCACTCGCCGTCCCTCACTCATTTGCACACCGTCGCTCGCTCGTCACCGTCACTCACTCACCGTCGTCGCTCGTCACCGTCGCTCACTCACCATTGCTCGCTCCACCGTCGTCGCTAGCTCGTTAGATCAAACGCCATCCGAAGTTCGATCTGCACAGTACAGCTCTTCGATCTGCCGCTGAAACTTTTATTTCTTCGATCTTCGATTTCTACATGAGATTAAATGTGATTTCTTCCTTCTCCTCTGAAACTTTTTTATTTCTTTGTTTTAGGATGATTTTGATTTTTGGATTGTTTATATATATTTGGAATTTGTGGATCTGGAATGGAATGTAGATCTGGAATATGTGTTTCTTCCTTCTCCAATGTGTATATATATTTGGAATGTGTGATCTGGAATGTGTGATCTGGAATGTGAATGCTCTCTCTCTTTTTTTGTTTTATGCAATATTCACCATTTTGTGATCCAAATCGAAGGGAAGGATAGCAATGAAGGTAAAGGTAAGTTGTGGTGGAGATCGATTTGGATTGGGGATTTTTTTTTTAAAAAAACAATTTGGCGTCCTAAAAGGTCTTAGACGCCTTAAGCTTTGAAATATGACGTCCTATTAAGTTCTAGGACGCCGAAAGCCTTGTACTTTCTACGCCCCCTAAATAGGCGTCCCTACAAAAAAGGACGCCGAAGGGGGCAAAAATAGGACGTTAAATGGCTTTTTTGTAGTAGTGTTTGTTTTCTTTTTTTAATAAGGAATACATTTCTTACCTTTTTGATGAAGAATATGGATGTTTCTATCATTGGACACGAATGAAGATATATCCTACATAGACAGTGCTACAACACGCACCATATACTTAGAGGTCAAAAATATTTTTCACACCTAACAATAATTAGTGCAACTATCAATACCATAGTGGGTGTAATACAAAACTAATTGAAGTCTCTTGAAGAGCAATTATAATATTATCCAAAGGGAAAAAATCTCAAAAAAATTTCTTGAGTTTTAAAAATATCCATCGAATGGGTATCGCATATTGAGACTATAAGAACAATCTTCTACATATTACAATGGTTAGGTATGGAGAAATATGTGTCCTAGAAAAATTACCTACATTATCTTCTAGTTTGAACTATACAAGTATAAGAATAATTGAGACAAATGTTTTGATAAGCTAGAAGCTTAATGATAAAAATACATTTATTGTTTGGCATTACTGGTTAGGCCTTCCTAGATCAACTATAATGTGGAGAATTGTTGAAAACTCACATGGACATCCATTGAAGAGTCAAAACATTCTTTAACTTTTCATTCATTGCTTGTTCTCAAGACAAAATTAATTACAAGTGTTAGTTCTCGAAGTTTTGATGATAACAAGACGAAAATTAATCAAGAGTTTATGATGAAAATAATTATGGTTTTGAATCAGTATATTTCCTGTATTACAAGTGTTACTCGAGTAAGAACTTTTGTCTACTCGAGTAAACCTCTATCTGACAAGTGTGTTTAAGTATTCTCAGAGCTCAATGTTACTCGAGTAATACACCTACCTACTCGAGTAATGTCGTTTCAATACAAAGTCAGAGGCTGGCTCCAATAGCTACTCGAGTAAGCACAATGACTTACTCAAGTAAGCTACTCAAGTAAGGCATCTTAGCTACTTGAGTAAAAGACTCTTCATGAAGCAACAAAGTCTTTGTCACAGCGCCACCCGAGTAATAGGTAAGAGTTACTCGAGTAACCTACTCGAGTAAGATAAGTATGTCACTTGAGTAAGCTTTTCTCAAATTCATTCTTTGCTCTTTGTCTGATAATTACTCGAGTAATGTTGTTTTGTTACTTGAGTAAATATGTTGCTAAAGCAATCAATTTGAACTCACAAGATATTACTCAAGTAACAAGGCACTGTTACTCGTGTAATCATATCACTGTGATATTACTCAAGCAAAAAAAGACACTGTTACTCAAGTAATAACGTTACAGAGGCCATTAATTTAAATCACTGCGACATTACTCAAGTAACAAGGAAGTGTTACTTGAGTAAAGGTCCTCATTTTTCAAAATGCTTCATTGTAACGTTAATCACTTATTTCTTACACATTCTGGGTTATTATCTATTTGTACTTAATCTCACTCAAACTCATTTATATCATATCTAATCATCTTCTTGAGAGTATTACAGATGTTTAACCATGCTTAATCTCTCATTATCCGAAAAGCCAATCGAAGTGTCAGAAGAATTTAATGCTCGCTATAAATAGAGCCAACAAATGGAATGAGACCTCATAGCAGACGAAATCATTCCTTCGAGGCTTACCTATTCTGGAAAATACTCTGAGTCATCTTCTATGCACAAGTACGTCGATGGCTAACGAGTTAATGAAGCAATGGTCGACTGTACCTAATGGAAACCATCTATGCCTAACGGAAGTTTGAAGAGACACAACGGCTACATTCAAAGCTTCACAATGACATTAATGGAAGATTGGTATAAAAGCTCACCACATTCAATTCTGCCAACTGCCGAAACTCTGTGCAATCAATTCGACATTATTTCAACTTACTGTTTCATTCACTTCATTTAATATCTTTGGGTATTTTCTATACTTTAGTGATTATCACTTATTTACTCAGTGAGGAGTTGTTAAATACTTATTTGATTATCTGTTTAGTGGGTTAATCTCAAGGTTGTGGAACCTTGAGTGTGGGTGTACGATTACAACTTGTAAAGGGGAATGAGTCCTAGTGTGAAAGGATCATCTCGAGTACAAAGAGTGTAATTGTAACTATGACTAAGAGTTAGTGAAAAACCCAGAGTGTCTGGGGACTGAACGTAGGTCAGGGAGTTGAACCGAACAAGTATAAATTCTATATGTCCATTCTCTCTGTCTCCGTCTTTGTATTTACTGTTCGTCTTTACTTTCGGAAAAAGATTTTCGAAATCCCCTATTCACCCCCCTCTAGGTGATATTGTTTCTTCACAAGGCCTTCACTGATAAAAGTTAGGGTTGAATCTCTTGAACTTCTAGAGTGTATCTATGGACAAACGTGGACCAATTCATTTGTCATGCAGACCATTCAAATATTTTATGATTTTAATATATGCATCTACAAGATGGTTGCATGTGCACTTTTGTCAACGCATATATAATTTAGCATTTGCTAGATTACTTGCTTAATAATTATGTTAAGAGTACAGTTCCTAGATCATGCAATCAAAGACAATTCATCTTTGACAATACCATTATGTTTTCATCTCAAACTTTTAATGATTATTGCATGGTAGCTGAAATAACAATAAAAATAATTTGTTGCTCATGTCCACACTCGAAATGGCCTAGCAAAATCGTTCATTAACTCCAATTGATAGCTAGACTAATGCTTTAGAGAATAAAACTTCTCATCTCAATGTGGGTATATGCAATTTTACATGCAACAACAATTATACGCATCATGCCAACAAATTATTATAAATTCTCCCCATTACAATTGGCTTTGGGTTAAGAACCAAATATTTATGATCTTAGAATTTTCGGATATGCAATATTTGTCGATTTCGCTCAACCACAATGCACAAAGATGGAGCCTCAAAGAAGATTGGAAATAGATGTTGGTTATGAATTTCCTTTTATAATAGTATTTAGAACCATTAACTATAGATTTGTTAACGACACGTTTTGATTATTGCCATTTTGATAAAACAATTTTTCCAGTATCAGGGGGAGTTAATAACAAGATGGAAAAAATATAGTACATGGAAAATATTATCATTGTCTCATCAAGATCCTCGTACACAAGAACAATGTGAACTTGAAGTTCAAAAAATAATTCATTTGCAAAATATTGAAAATCAACTTCTAAATGCACTCACTAACCTCAAGAGAATTACCAAATCTCACAACCTAGTTGAAAATGTTCTAATTATAATTGACGTCCCAATATGAAAACCAACAAATACAAAGGAAACCAAGCCATGCGTGAATTGTGGTTGACCAATCAATAAAGATAAAAATCCTACAATGAAAAAGGAGCAATTGATCAAGATGATCAAGTTAAAGAGACTAGTCTTATAGGAGAGGCCCAAGACATAGATAATTAAAAGACTCTAAAGAGGTTTAGGTATCTGAAAATAGTGAAGAGATCTCGATAAGTTATATCACTAAAGGAAAAAGATGGAACCAAGAAAATATAGTTGTCAGCAACATATTTCCATACAATGTTGCTATTGAAATAATTAATTAGAATGAGGATCTTGAACTTAGATCAGTTGAAGAACGTAGATACATAAATGATTAGCCAAAATGAAAAAAATGCAATTCAAGTAGATTTAACTCACTCTCAAATGCGAAGTTTTTGGACCTATAGTCTTTATACCAAATGGTGTAAAACCCGTCAAATATAGATAGTCATTTGTGCAAAAAAATGAGAAAAATAAGGTCGTTAAATATAAAGCACAAGTACCAAATAGTGTTGGATAACAGGTGATTTGCGAAGTTAGAGAAATATTAGGAATAATTATTTATTAATATTATTTAGGATATTTTCTGATTTGTAAAGTGGTCCTTATGTTTAGAATTGGTGGGTTAGGCGATTAATATTATTTATTTAGGTAGTTACTCCCATTATCTGAGTTGTATATTGATAGGATAGTTTTAGGAGTACTTTTAAGGAGTCATTGATGTTTTTCTTTTTCTATAAATATTGAGGCTCAATACATGTAAAAATTGTCTAAAAATATGTGAAGATTTATAGAGAGGTATTTCTCTTATTTGGGAGATTCTCCTATGGCTTTATTAGTCAGATGAGTTCAAAATTATTGTCCAACTCCTATCAAAGATTTATCTTCTTCTTTATTAATTATGGAGTTAGATTTTGATTTCATAATTTGATGAAAAGTTTCCTTCATTATTTTTCTCTACCGATTTGGATCCTATCACATGACTAGACATATTTTCGCTCAAGGATTTTCGCAATGGCTAATCATTGATTATGAATAGACATATTTTCTTGTGGTGGATACAATCATTGTAAGATATTTAATTATTCTAACAATGAACAAAAAACTTGAGACATTTCTAATATATGTTGTTACAACATATTTATACAGTACTTTAGATACTAAAATTTATATGAAATCCATCAAAAATTTAAACTACTAGAAGCATGAAAGAATTCTCGAGAAGATTGTGCAATTTGTTTGCATAAATCATTAAATGGATTGAAGCAATTTGGAAGAATGTGGTATAATAATCTTAAAGAGTATTTGTTAAAGGAGGTTATAAAAATGATCCAGTTTGTTTTTATAAAAATAAATGGATCAAAGTTTGTCATAATCACTATGTATGTGGATTATTTGAATATAATTGAAACTCCTAAAGAGCTTCAAAAAAGCAGTTGATCATTTAAAGAGAGAATTTGAAATGAAGTGTAATACCCGGATAACTATTTATCCTAAATATTATATTATGATAAATTCTAAGAGGCAATTAAATATTTATTAAAAATAGGAAAGTATATTGTCTCTAATTTTGGTAATTTATTAAATTATTTCCTTGGAATTTAAAAAGGGAAAAATCCAATATTATTTTTGGGACCATAAGTTGCCCCATGATTTTTAAAATAATACATGGAGCATAAATGACCAATATCAATGCAATAGTTGTGAGAAAAATAATTAATTCTAATTAAGAAAAATGTCAACAATTAGTAGGTGATTAAATAAGTAATTAATGGCCAATTGTTTAGGCATGAATAAGGGAGAAGTCCCAAGTTAATTAAATAAAACCCCTAAAAACTAATGACCAAGATTAGCATAAAGATAATTACTAATACATTTTCCAATTAAAGGAAATTACCAACAACTAATGAGAAATTAAATTTGCAAACATTAAAGTATTAATGTAATTTTTGAAATTAATTAATAATTAAAAATGCATGATTAAAAAGTATATGAGATTAATTACATAAACCCTCCTAACAAGTAAGCATAATTGACCAACTAGAATGCTTTAGAGATTATTAAGCAAATGGATTAAAACACTAATAAAGCTTCATTAATCAACTTTGACAAGTCAACAATGACAACTAAAAGCAATGGCCAAGATTGAAGCTAATGAAGTTAATCTAATGGTCCTAATTAATTAAGCCCTAATCCATGTGAAAATTAAATGACCAATGGGAACACTTAAACATAGGATATTTTTTCAAGTGGAAGAGCATATTCCATGGCCAAGAAGTGACCATGAATTTCGAAATAAAGGGGTGAGGAATTTTGTGATTTGGTTAAAATATTATAAGCATAAAAACACATGGGATAATTGGCACATGGGGGTCATTTATTTCATGGAAGAGGATAAGATAATTGAACAAATTGGAAGAATGAAGGATGAAAGGAAGCCACGGATTTCTTGGTTTGGAAGAGAAGAATATTATGGTTTAATATTGAACAAAACCCACATGATAAAGCAAACACATGGAGCAATTAATTTTGAAAGAAGATGATGTCACTAAAGCAAAGTTGAAAAGTCAAGAAATGGGGGAAGGGGAGCCGAAATTGTTGATTATTTGGGAGTGTGTATGAGTGTGTCAAGTGGTAAGGAGAGAGAAAGGAAAGTTGAAGATATTTGAGAGGTATTTAGTGACAAAACAAAAAGGATAAATGAGAACCGATAGAAATTAAATCGTATCTTGAAATATATGAACTAAGTATCTAACATCAGGACATATTATAAACAAGTGAATTTTTATCCTGAAGTGAGTTATCTCCGAAGTCATTTCCGTAACCGACGGGGTTTATCCTAAAATGACTAAAAGACTGGTAAAGACCCCTAATTGGACCATAATCCTTGATATTTAAAGTACTTCTCAAGTGATTACATAAGCTTCAAAGTGTACTTTTGAAAGTATCTGAGAATAATTAAGTATATACGATTAGAACACTAAGCAGGGAAATTTATCGGTAGGAGAAAATCTCAAATGGATAGGATGACATCATATGACATCATTTTTGGAAGAGAGAAGGGGGGGAGGTCGGCAAGGGGGATCCAAGGGTGAGGATGAAGTCTTACATGGAACCCTAGATCCTATGGCTCATATTGAAGGAGAAGAAGTTCAAAGAAATTGCAACTTTGCCATAACCTTTTTCTATAAATAGGCCTTCAACTCTTTGTATTTTTCACACCAAATCTCAAGCAACATTTCGAAATTCTAGAGAGAGGAGAGAAGGAGGACTCTTGTGAAGAAGTAGCAAAGCTCTGGGTAAATTCTTCGGTCCCTAGTTTTAAGTTCTAGTCTTTAGTTCGGTAGTTCTTGAAGTTCTAGTGTAGATGTTGTTTTGATCTTTAATCTTACAATATATATTTGTTATCATGTTTTTATGAGTAAATAAGGTTGTATTTCGAAAATATGATAGAGGAAGAGATATAGCAAAATTTTGGAAGATTATTGTCAAAGTAGCGAAGCTCTGGCGAAATTTCGTCGATTAGTGAAGTCAAGGTAAAATAGTCATTTGTGACTAAAATATCTATTAGGATATTGTTTATTAATTAAATATGATATTATCCTTATAGGATATCCGTGGTCACGTTCCGACCGGCAGACGTACCGTAATCATCGACGAAGGTACGTTTGCGGCGTACTGTAACACTGATTCTAATGCTTATAGTATTATTATATGTGATGGATACTTTCATAAAGCCATGAACGGGACTCTGTCCTGGACATGCACTGTGACTAAGGTATGGGACTTAGATCACTAAGTACAGCTTTACTCGGGTTATAGGCATAATAATACCGATATGTTTTCCTAGCGCTGAGGACACGACCGTACATCGTGGCACGGATGGTGCAAACCAGATTTAACTTTACATATTATTGTAGTTGTTATTAAATGATCATACGACGTACTGGCTTGATCAATGCTGTAATACTAGAAATATTTGTTTTTCATATATTTTATATAAGCATGAGGTTAACCGTTACCTAAGGTCCGATGGGCATTGGACCTCAGCTCTTAGCTTCAGGGTACAGAGACTCGAGGACGAAAGATAAGAGTAAGCAGCGCGCGTGAAGACCGCGTAAAGACCCGGCCGAGGATATTTAACCTTCGAACAGATAAATGTATCATTCTTTATGAACAGGAAGCTACGCCACAGTTAATGTTGTATCAGTTACTCAATACTTTATTTGCTCCGATGCTCTACTCTGATATATGAAGAAAAAAATATATTTCGCTTTTCGAAAATGGGATGTTACATGAAGGATCTCATAAGAACAAAGTTTTTTGTTGAATTACAAATTGAGCACTTAACAAATGGAATCTTTCTTCATCAATCAACTTATATTAAAAAAATATTAAAGCGTTTCTATATAGGTAAAGTGCATTGATGAGTACTATTTATGTCATGTTTTCCCTGTGATGTGTGACTGTTTTGTATGGTGAATATGAACTTAAATGTGTCTAATCTGAGAAAATATGTATAATTCACACATATAGGGAAATGTAGGATGAATCTCATAAATGGTAGCAATTACATAATTATATGATACATGTGCATAAGATAAAGGCAAGTTTGAGGTTTAGTGTGAAAGCACATAACATAGCCGATACAATGCTATAGCATTGGGTAAGCCATAACGTGCCCGAAATACAATGCAACCAGAATGCTATAGCATCGTAAATGAGGCGATGCTATGCACCTTGTGTTCTAACTTTTCCCTCGAGGCTGTTTCAGGAAGTTAAGTGTAGGTTATTAGACGGACGTTTAGACGGTGGTTAGATTGCTGACAGTTGAAATAGAAGATGCAGAGGATTGAAGATACGATTTAGAGAATCTCATAGTACCAACAGAATCAATCAACCGAATTTGGAAAGTTGGACCTGACGGATTTAGAAAGGCCCAACTCACTAAACGTACACCGCAAGGAAACTTAACTATAAGAGAAAAAGACGACTAACCCTAAAGATCATTGAAGTCATGAAGGAGTCAACAGAATTCTTATTCGGCTAGACTCCAAAGAAGAGCAAGAGAACTTACGAAGCATGAAAGCTCCAGAATAGACCCAGAATCCTTACCTGTAGTGAGACGGAGATTAGAAGACAAAGAGACGTCACGTGATAAGTGCCTCCTACGCCGTCGACCCCTCCGATGAACTTTCTATCTTATTTCGTTGATTTTTAGTTTATCTGTTTCCATGGGCTATTCTGCTATGATTTGTTTTGTGATTCCCTTATCAATCATGAACTAAAATTCCTTTAGCTGAGCGAGGATTAATTCTTGAGTGTAGAATGAAACCAGTTTGCTAGTTCTTTAATTAAATAATTTTAGTTTGTTTATCAATATTTTAATCTCTTGTTGGTTAGCGAAAGCTAAGGGCTAGATCAGTGGCCTTGACTTACTGAAAGGGAGTTGGGGTTAGACATCTGATAGGCAGTGTTTGCTAGGCAGGCTGGTGCAAGGCTTGACCTATCATTGTAGGCTACAGGAATGGGTCTACCGCTCATAACCATACACCTTGAGTAGGATTGATAATCTGAACTAGAAAATCGCCATAGGCATATGGGAGAAGTATGGCTAGGATTGTACTTATAGGACGTGGAAGCTTCTGTATAGCATAGTGGTAGGTTAACTGGATAACATTGTGAAGGCGGCTATGCTGTAGCATTACAGAAGTTGTACAACATAATTGCTATAGCAATGCATTAAAGTAAACTAGGGGAGTAACATGCTTAGGATGAAGTCTGAGCTCAGCCTATCTTTAAGCTATTATCTTCTTGCGACTATAATCATTTGTTTATTTCTTTGTTTGATAGTTATAACCAAAAACAGCAAACCCAATTATAATTTTCTTTTCTTTTTAAACACAATTGTCTTTGAAACTAGTATCATCATCGGTATCTCGGTCTCTGTGGGACGGTACTCTACTTACTCTTTATTACTTGTTCGACTGGTTCACTTGCCATCAAGGAAATCGACCAACATGCATCCATTAACTACTCCAATGGTTGTAAGATAGCTTGACAAGGAGAAAGATCCTTTTCACCTTCAAGGAAAAAAAAGAAAGAACTTATTGATCAAGAAGAGCCATATCTTAGTGCTGTAAGTGCAATAATGTATCTTGTTAATTCAACACAACCTAATATAATATTTATTATAAATTTGTTGGCATGATTAGTTATTCTCCAAAAGAAGGCATTGTAATAGAATTAAACATATATTTTGATAATTTCAAGGGACCAATAATATGAGATTATTTTATTCTAAGAAATTTGGATCACAATTGGTTGTTATGTAGATGCAAGGTTTTTATCAAATCTACACAATGATAGATCTCAAATAGAATATTTATTTACTCGTGAAGGTGTAGCTATATCTTGGTGTTCAAAAAAACAAATATTGGCAATTACCTCATCAAATAATGTGGAAATAACTGTAGTTCATGAGGTAAGGCAAGAATATGTTTAGCTAAGGTCAATGACTCAACAAATCGAATCAATATGTGTTTTTTTTTTCCTAGAACAGAATATTTCAATAGTATTATGTGAAGATAATACAACATGCATAGCTAAATTGAAAGGATAATATATCAAAGGAGATAACACAAAATATATTTCTCCAAAATTTCTTTTTCATTCATGGTCTTTATGAAGAGTGATGACATAGATGTATGTTCAACAAATTCACTCATCATGACAACACAACCTTCTATAACACCCTGACTTGTGGTGCCTTTATTCATCAGAGTTATAGCGCACAGGCATTGAAATAGTTTGGACAACTTAATTGTGGAATAAAACTTTCTTAAAATAACTTAGTTTGAAAACACGAGGATAAATTTTTCACGATCCGAATCTATCTTATAGTGAGATGTTAATACATTAATCCAAAATAGACAAATGATAAACGATATAATACAGTCTATCTACTCATATTTTTCCAAAAAATTCCTTCTGCTGTAACCCTTATAGCTGCATCTTTCCTCTTGATCCCAATCCACTACATGTCTCTTTCATGCGATCTGAAACCCCAGGGGTAACAATTATTCTTATATGCAGGTATGAAATATAAATGACAACATATCACATGTTAAGCATAGAATAATTCACAGTAAACAAATCGCACCATAACCGCAATTATTGGCCAAGGACCGCAACCCTTTAGGACACGCAGCCCCAATCCATAGCTAGAATACACATATGCAAATTATCTAGCAAACATAGTTAGTCATACATAAATACATGCATACAAGCTAATAAGATAATAGTTATCCACCTCAAACTTGAATCCTCAATTCGTTCGAAGGTGTTAAGATTAGTAGAGATGTCAAGGTATGCCTATAACGATTATCATTGTCATTAGTCACTACTTGCGTCGCAAAGTATCTAACTACATGAACTATTTTTAGAGATTTAAAAGTGGTTATTAACCCCTAATATTCCCTTAATAATAATACCTTTTTTATTCTGTATGGTACTATATTAAGTGCCATGTCCTTTAAAAATGTTAAGAAGAGTTATCCTTTTCACTTTAGAGTGTTTATAACCCTTAATAGACAAGTTATCCAAAAGAAAAACCTTTACTTTCAAGGTTATGCACAATTAACAACTTACGTGACTATTTTAAAACTTATCAAAAATTCAGCCTTTAACTTTTCTGAGAATTTAGAAAATTCATAACTGGACCGATACAACTCCAAATGGAGTGATTCCAATTTCTACTTAAACCTTGATAAGTCTATTTTCATAAATTAAAGTCACCAAGTTGATTTATAGTTGAGAAAATTCCCAACTTCCGAAAAACACAAGCAATGTCCAGAATTTTCTAGATTTCGACAAATTACCTATCAAATTAAACCTCCATGTGTCAAATTTTTATCTGAAAATTTCACATTTGTTTGATTTTGTTTACTTGGTCCAAAATGCAACGTCATTTTGCTACTCCAGAGTCATACTAAAAATTTCCAGATTTTTAGCTCAACTTCCAAAAATCATAACTCGAGCTATAGACCTCCGCTTAAGGTGATCCAAAACTCGTTTTAAATATTATTATGTGTACTATTAACACACACAATTTCAGGGTCAAAAGAGGTCATTTACCTTGGTTTTAACTCACTCAAAGATTATTGTTCTAACTGAAAAATTCAGTTTTCAAGATCTCCCCGGCTTATGATTTCATGCATATGACTCATTCTCACACATGCATATGTTTCCTAATTCCTTAACAATTCAGTACTCCTTATTTACATTACGAGCTCATGTGTATATGTCCACTAGCTTTTAGTATATTATTTTCTTAAAAAGATAGCTAGCTTGACTCTTTCCATACTTCATGTATAGCATTACACACACACACACACACATTTAACCACACACACACTTAACAATTATTCACTCCCTTCCTCACAAAAAACCAACGGATTTTACCAATACACACACATATCTCAATGCATTCCAACACTCAAATCAGACTTAATATACTCTTTCCCTTCCTCTTGAAAACTGACGGATACACACACAACAATTTGAATTTTCTCCCTCCTGGGTCCCATGGCATTAAACACACACATACTCCAACTTTGAATCAATTCAACACACTGCAAGCTTTCCTATCATCTTTCCAAAAGCAAAGCCACGTTTTTGGTCCGTGATATATATATATATGAATCATTTATATGACAGCAAAACCACCCCCTATGCAGAAACATATATATACCTACGCACACACTAACACCCAGCAACGATCTCATTCTTCTTCTTTTTTTGTATATATAGCAACCTTTTTTTATATCAGTAAGGCTCTTGTTTCTGTTCTTAGACCCTATATATACATTAAGATTACGATGTTTCCAACGACATATATATGTGGAGTAACGTTCTCTTCTATTATTTTCCACAAGCAGCGAATATATATCAACTAAGCTTTCTCTTTAGTGTATGTGCAGCGCTAGTTTCATTTATATATACTAAGACAGTAAACTTTATAACTTGTTGATTTTACCTTGCTAGCTTCCAGGCTTTTACTCTCAGACATGCTGTTACTCTTGCCTCTGTTTTGCTGGATCTGAAACAAAGCAAGAACGACTACGCTTTCTGTCTCCCTCTTTCACACTTACTCTCTCTTTCTCTCTGTCTCTCTCTCTCGGACTCGTTTGAGGCAGCGTGAAAGGTGAAGCAACTAGGAGGCTGTTGATACACACACACACACACACATCATGAGCACAGTCCGGACTGAGAAGAAGAACACAATGGATATGGGTGTGGCGCTCGAGAGGCAAGGGCACTCTTGCGTGAACAGTGAGGGAAAATCCATTACTTACATTTAATGTTGTTGCTGCTTCTTTTTCTCTTGACGGCGTGCACAGTTTGTGCGTATAGAGGGAGTATGGGATGGTCTGCTGTTACGTGTTTGACACTGTTCAGTTTTCTTTTGTGTCTCACGTGTTGAGAGGTATAATGGGCTGATGATATAATTCCAGTGTGTATGGGCTTGGTTTGCATGAGAATGGCAATTGAATATTGAAGAGGCCATGTATTACTGTAACACGTTTTAGCTGAAGATTAAATTAATTGGGCTTTGTGTTTTGGGTTGAAATAGTTTCCCTGTTTTGGGCTGAAGAATAAATGAGCCAAAATGTATATATGGATTTTAGGTGGTTGGGTTACTTTAAAAATTATCCCACTTGATCCTCTTCAAGACTCATATTTGTAAGGGGTTAAGGTACAAAAATAGACATGTGCTTTTTTCCGAAGAGCGCCCAGTAGCAAATGTTTTTTTCAGGTGCAAAAGTAACTATGTGGTTACAAATTAGGTGCAAAAATAGCGTTTGACCGTTAAGTTTGACTTTTGACCGTTAGATTTGACTTTTTTTGTTGACTGGACGATGACGTGGCATTTCAAAGGTGCAAAAATAATTTTAGGATATTGAAAAAATATTTCAGGTATTGATTGGTACTAAAAGGATACTGAAAAAAATATTTCAGGGTACTGACTGGTACTAAAAGTATTTTCAGATACCGATTGGTACAAAAAAATATTTCATAATTTTGAAAAATTATTTTAGGAAAAAAAAGTCAAACTTAACGATCAAAAGTCAAACTTAACGGTCAAACGCTATTTTTGCACCTAATTTGTAACCACATAGTTACTTTTGCACCTGAAAAAACCATTTGCTACTGGGCGCTACTCGGAGAAAAGCACATGTCTATTTTGCACCTTAACCCTTATTTGTAAGTATTGGATTAAAATTTAGGGTTAAGGTGCAAAAATGCACATGTACTTTACCCTAAGGAGCGCCCAGCACCAAGTGTTTTTTGTAGGTGCAAAAGTGCACACGTGGTTACAAATTAGGTGCCAAAGTACCGTTTGACCGTTAAGTTTGACTATGACCGTTAAGTTAGACTTTTTTTTGCTAATTGGATGATGACTAGACGCTGACGTGGACAATCATCCTCTTCTCTCATTCAAACACTATAAATTTCCTTCTTCCTCAGTGCCCAGATCAAAGGGAAAAATATGTCATCAAAAGGAAAAAGTTTTATTTTATTAATTAACTTGTTAACATAAAACTAATAAAAATCCATCAAACCTAGCCGAATGAAGACTTCGGTTGGAGGAACATTTGGGGCTTAGTGTCACGCACCGCAAGGAACGCTAGATATTTTGCGTGCCAAGACACTCTACATTAAAGGGAGGTTTAGACTTGCCAAATGGCAAAGTCTAGAATGTTCTTGAATATTGAAGACATGTGTGCATATTTGTAGAATTGTTTGGAGAATTCTAGAGAACTATTGTAAGTGTGTAAATATCTAGATATTTCTAAGGAAGGTTCGGAGAACTATTCTCCACCGTAGGATGTAATCAATCTTAGCCGTTCATTGAGGAGGTGGTAGGCTATAAATAGAGGTGTCCTCCTCATTTGTAAATCATCCAAGAGTCTTCAAGCAATACAAGTCATTTGTATTCAAGAGCTTCTCTCTCTAACTTCTCTTTCTCTCTCTAAAAGTTATCTTAGTCTTTATGGTCTTTGCCTACTCGTGAGGTTTCGGCTGACTTAGCAAAGATCGAGAGGGGTGATCAAGCTAAGGTCGGCACGGTATTTGGGAGATCAAGTCCAAGGCCGTGACAAAGTGGTATCAGAGCTTTGGTTCAGAGCAGCTAGGTTCGAAGCTGTGAACGTGGTTCGTAGGCAAGAATGTCGGGAACGACTGAGGAAGTTGTTGTGGCTGGAGAAGAAAGAGGTAGAGAGACCCAACTTGCTCCCGAGGCAAAGAAGACCCGAGGATCAAGTAAGTCCCGCCAAGCCGCAGATACTGTCACCTTGATGGCAAAGGTGGAGGCTTTGGAGGAGGCCTTACATGGGGTGGCTAATAGGGTGGACAAGGTGGAAAGTCACTTTGAGACACTTGAAACCCACACCCTAGGCCAATTAGACAACTTGAGGTCGGATGTTGATTCACACCTCAATGTAGAGGAGGAACGAGCCGAGTCCATGAGGCGACTCGAGGCAAAGGTAATGGATGTCATTACCGCGATGCAGGGGCAACTCAACTCTCTAAAGAGTTCTTTGGAGAGACAAACTAAGACTCCGTTGGTGGGTGGTACCAGTGGAGCAAGGGAGGTGAGGTGGGATCTCCCTAAGCCGAAGGAATTTCAAGGCGTTCGTGATGCCAAGGAGGTTGAGAACTTCTTATGGCAAATGGAGAGATATGCTGAGAGCCTGAACTTGGCCGATGACACAACCAAGGTACGCACTACTTCCTTATTTCTTGCGGATAACGCTATGTTGTGGTGGCGTAGGAAGCATGCAGACATGGAGAGAGATCTTTGCACCATAGAGACCTGGGAAGATTTCAAGAGGGAGTTGAAGAAGCAATTCTATCCCGAGAACGTGGTCTATGTGGCTAGAAAGAAGTTGAGGGAACTTAAGCACAAGACCTCGATTTCGGATTATGTAAGGGACTTTACTTCCCTTACATTGCAAATCCCCAATCTTAGCAACGAGGAAACGTTGTTCTACTTCGTCGATGGTCTTCAGAATTGGGCCAAACATGAACTCCAACGGCGTGGTGCGACAGATGTGGACGAAGCCATTGCCATTGCGGAGAGTCTCACTGATTATCAAAAGGGGGAGAAAGGTGAGTCTTCCGGATCGAAGTCTCCTGAACCCAATCATGGGAACGGTGGGGGAGACAAGGGGAAGGAGTTCACTAAGGGAGGAAATGGAAAATCCTTCCATGGGAGCAAATCAAGAGAAGAAGAGGACAATAAGTCACTACGTGTGCAAAGGGTCGCATTACATGAGCAAGTGTCCGAAGCTTGGTAGCTTGTCACCATCGTTGAAGGGAAAGATGGACTGACGAGGAGGAGCCGAGTATACGGATGGGATCTCTCAGGTGCTGAATGCCTTGAAGGCCAAACATGAGGAACTCGTTTCGAGGAGTAAAGGCCTCATGTTTGCTGATGTGGAGCTGAATGGGAAGCCAATGAAGGTGATGGTGGACACCGGGGCTACCCATAACCTCATTACTCCCGAAGAGGCCAAGCGGGTTGGTCTCACTGTGGTTCAAGCCCGAGGAGGATGGTGGAAGTCTGTCAACACTCTTGCCAAACCTCTCAATGGTGTAGCTCGTGAGGTAGAGCTATGCATCGGGACGTGGAAGGGGACCGTAGATTTGTCAAATGACCCTATGGACGACTTTAATGTGGTACTCGGACTGGACTTTTTGCGCAAGGCAAAAGTAGTCCTTATGCCAGGTGAAGACTCGCTGTGCATCCTTGAAAAGGGGATTGGTTGCACAGTGCCTACGACAAGTGATGATCGGGGTGTTCGCTTGTCAACCATGCAAGTGGCGAAGGGGCCTAGGAGCAGGGAAGTCACCTACCTTGCGGCTTTGAAGGTGGTCGATCCGGATGTGGAGGATCGTGGGAATCTTCCCCCTGTCTTGAAGTGGACTGGAAACCTCATGCCATCAAGACTCCAAGAAAGGTTGCCGCCTAGGCGAGAGGTGGACCGCGGGATGGAGTATGGGGTTGGCACGGCTAATGTAGTAGGTGATACATTGAGCCGAAGGGTTGAGGTCACAAGGTCCTTCCTGGGCAAGTCAGCCAGGATGAGGAAGAAGGTTGCAGCTAGGAAGAAGCGAGTCTCTGAATACCAAGTAAGAGACAAGGTGATGGTGAAGCTCCTTCCTCAGCAACTTAAGGTTCTTCGAAAGGGGCACAAAGGCCTTATCCACGAGTATGGAGGCCCGTACAAGGGTGATCCTGATCCGGCTAGCCACGAGTCAGTGACGAGGACGTCACCGGATTAGGTGGGGGAGAGTGTCACGCACCGCAAGGAACGCTAGATATTTTGCGTGCCAAGACACTCTACATTAAAGGGAGGTTTAGACTTGCCAAATGGCAAAGTCTAGAATGTTCTTGAATATTGAAGACATGTGTGCATATTTGTAGAATTGTTTGGAGAATTCTAGAGAACTATTGTAAGTGTGTAAATATCTAGATATTTCTAAGGAAGGTTCTGGAGAACTATTCTCCACCGTAGGATGTAATCAATCTTAGCCGTTCATTGAGGAGGTGGTAGGCTATAAATAGAGGTGTCCTCCTCATTTGTAAATCATCCAAGAGTCTTCAAGCAATACAAGTCATTTGTATTCAAGAGCTTCTCTCTCTAACTTCTCTTTCTATCTCTAAAAGTTCTCTTACTCTTTGTGGTCTTTGCCTACTCGTGAGGTTTCGGCTGACTTAGCAAAGATCGAGAGGGGTGATCAAGCTAAGGCCGGCACGGTATTTGGGAGATCAAGTCCAAGGCCGTGACATTAGGGTTCAACTTTGGTTGAAGGAAGAGAAGGTGCGATGGAGACGGGAAGCCATTGTCGACAACGAGGGGGTAAATGAGGGCGGTTAATGGAGTGATTTTGTAGTTGTAAAGCGACGAAGTCTATAATCTGGAGAGAAGGAAGCGAAAGTGGTCCAGCGATTTAAAGATTCAAAACCAGATTTCAAATTGCAAATATTCTGAACAAAATCAATTAAAATCCACAAATTCATAATCTATGGAAGGCAACATCTCTCTGAGTTGCTCTATTCCTTCCTATATCAATCAAAAATTTAGAATCTCGTATGATATCAACTTCCCCTGTTCTTTTCTTCCTTTATTACTTCTTTTCTAATGAACATTTCCTGATCAATCACAACAATGGATACTCCATATACTGTATAGATCACAAACTTCCATAGATTCTGGGTACAAAAAAATACCCCCAGATCGGGTCAATCCAAGCATAAAACAACAAAATGAAATTCTTTCTTTCACTATATACACACAAGTGTTTTCCTTAATTCCAAATAATCAATTAATTGATTCACTTCTATCAGATCATGAAAAATGAATCCCACCCAAAATCTGCTCACACATTCCCACCAAATGGTACAAGAGAAAAGCCGATGAAGTAGGCATACTCAATGCAAGCAAGACAATCATACCAAACCAAGGACCAAGCTCGGCCTCGTGTTCATCAACTGAGTTTGCAACACTCCGAGTGCGTCGCAAATCATGGAATCATAGCTCGTGTAGTAGCACTTTTCCCAGTCCATCCAATCCACCGACGACTCGTAGTTCTTCTCGATCATCTTCATCTCGTGGATTCTCTTCCTCAGAACTATCATGTTCTCGCCCACCGTACTCTCACCAAAATTCTGATCCACTCCCTCGCTCCTCCAAGCAGCCGTGACGATGATGGTTTTCCGACGACCCAGGATCAGCCTCGAATTCGAATCCAGAATTGAGAGAAATGAGGGTGAATTTATGGAAATGGATGGCATGATGATGTTTTTGGATCGATGAATTAGGGTTTTAGCTTCTGAGAATTATAGGATTCGTGGGATATTGGAAGGGTTTATATGGGAAGGATTGAATGTTATCTGGGCATTGAAGAAGAAGGAAATTTATAGGGTTTGAATGAGAGAAGAGGATGATTGTCCACATCAGCATCTAATCATCATCCAGTCAGTAAAAAAAAAGGTTCAACTCAACAGTCAAAGTTAAACTTAACAGTCAAATGGTATTTTTGTATCTAATTTGTAACCACGTGTGCACTTTTGCACCTAAAAAAAAACACTTGGTGTTGGGCGCTCCTCGGAGTAAAGTACATATGCATTTTTGCACCTTAACCCTAAAATTTAATCCTTAATTCCATTTAACGATTTTCTTTCTCAATTAAATTTCTTTTGGCCATAAAATAGTATCCCTAAAATATTTAGGCCTAAAATTATTCCCAACTATTTGTCCCTAATTTTACGGGAAAATATGCCTTTAAATTCCAAATATTACCTTTATACTTTATCCAAGCTAAATTTTCCATAAATAATTTCATCATGATAATTCTATATCCTTGAAATATTATTTCACAATTTTCCCCTTTTTTCCCCTTGGCCGAAGATATGGCTCTTTTCGGGAATGTCACACCTCTTGAACCGGGCTTAGACGTTCGCCTAATTTAAACTTATTTTCAAGTTTCAATGCCCAAAATTCAGGATGTTACACCTTCCATATTTGTTTACCAAGACACTACCAACTAAGACATTTGAGAAATTAGTGTATGGTATTGGAATACACAAACTCAAAAATATAAAGTGATATGATGTTACCATCAAAGAGAGTAAATATTGTGTAGGTTTTTCCTAGTAAGATTTGAATGAGGCATAATAATATTTGTTTTGGACATCTAAGGGGATTGTTAGAAACTTTATATGTGGATGTCCATAACCCGTAGGATTCTTAGAATTTCTCATCTTCAATGTCCTAAACTACATGACCTCCCCAATTAATGACTTTGGAGGAGCTTCACATTGTTAATGCCATTATGGTCTTATTTATTTCTTAATAACTCTAGTATAAGGCTTCAATGTTTGGAGGCCTATAAGTAGAGGCCATATGTATAAGGCATTTGTACTAAGAATCAAAGTGAATGAGAAATAGGCCATTGTCTTTGTAATAACCTGATTTTTACTTTGCTAAAAATTCTGTGGAGCAATGTATATGCTTAGTAGAATGGAATAATGGAATTGTCATAGAATGCTTAATTTTCCTGAAATTTTAAATTTTAGGAAAATATTGTAATATGAAATAGTTGTTAAGAGAATAATATGCCAATGAATACTTGGACCATGCATAATTTCGTTCAAAAAGGGATTAGAAAAGGCCATGTGGGATTTTCTAAATAAATGTGTGTTCTATGACCTTAATGTCAACAAAGATCACCTTTTGTGTGACATGGTATTAAGTATAATAATTGATCAAGAAGGAGGAAATTATTGTTGACTATGTGATGCTATTATATTGGTCAATAAAGAGCAATTGGAAAGGCATTTTGTTTATGTCAATTTCGACCAAAATGATAAAGGAATGAAAGGATATTGTCCTATTAGAACTTAGTTAATAAATAGCAATATAAATGTATTAAATTGACATGTGTCTAAGGGTAATATAAGAAAATTTGGGAACCTTTTTCCTAAGGCCATTTTCGGCCAAGATATGAGATGAGTGGGAAGAGTAATAAATTGCATTAAGACATAGGATACAAAGTCAAGAAGTGTAATTCTTAAGCTTCTTTACTTAATTAAGCCTTGGATTTGTGCCATGTGTACAAAGATGGAATACTATGAAGAAAAGCCATCTTGACACATGATAAGGAGTCTTTATGAAGATTCAATCTTGTTTCCATCCATCCAATAAGATGAGAAAAGGGAAGCTTCATGAATTAAAATATCTATGACATGCTAAAATTAAGGTACAAGTCATAAATTTCATCTTGTAACCTAGAGTGCCATTTGTCATGTTAGGAAATTATGGTGAATTGATGATAAGGGTCATATGTGCATATAATTTATATGGAAAAGATGAATCAATGGCTTCTTAAAATCAGCCCAAAGTCGTCCCAACCAAGGGAAGAAAAGATAAGAAATCATGACATCACAACTAGTCAAGAGATGTATTAAATAGGTTACAAGTGTATGATTTTGATTGTGCCAAGTATAAGGCAAGGAAGACAAGGGAAGATGACAAGTCTTGGAGGCAAATAATGAGCCTAAGTGCATGATGTAATTCGATCAAAGGAGGAGGAGAAGGAAATGTAAGCCTCCTACCACTACTACAAAAATTGGATATTACTACCCTAAAAAACGTCCTTATTTAGAAACAAGACGTCCAAAATGAAGGCGGTGGCATTCTTGTAATTATCTTGAGGGAAGTTTAGCCTTCAACGTCCTAAATAAGAAATCAGGACTCCTTAAATTTATTTTTGGTGTCCTAAATTTGTTTCAGGACGTCTAACATTCTCTCGCGCCATAAAATATGATAATTTTTTGTTTGGCGCCATGCGAGATTCCCTTTTTTGCAATAATATTAATTTATGGCGACCTGAATAACTTTAAGGACGCTTTTAATGTGGCAATACATATTAATTACTTCGCGCCATGGATTTTTTGTTTGGCGCCGAGGATGATTTTTTAAAAAATTTAATAATATTGGCGACCTGATTGATATTCAGGTTGCCAATATTAATATATTGGCGACCTGAATCTTAATCAGGTCGCCAATATTAATAAAATGGCGACCTGAATACATTTCAGAATGCCAAAATAAAAATATAAGCGTCCTGAAATCATATTCAGGTCGCCTATATTCAATTTTTTTAGGTTAATATACATGTGCGCCTCTTCATTTTCTCTCACACTATTCTCTGATCTCCGACGACAGCGCGCGCGAAATCCTCTCGTCCTCACTCACACTCGTGTCGTTCCTTCTCCAAGCCTCGGTGCTCTCGTTGCCGTCTCCGCCGTCGTCTCCTCCGTCTCCACCGCCGTCGTCACTGATCACACTCGTGGTTCTATCTCTCGCTCACTCCGCTTCTTTCCCGATCGAAGAAACCCACCAAACCCAGCAAGTAAGCTTCTTGTTCGTTTCTTAAGTTCTTTGATTCCTAATAACCCATGTATGAATGGATTTTTGCTTAAGTTAGGATTCTTAAGTTAATGCTTCTTGTTTATGGACTGGATTTTTTGCTTCTGTATGTTTAGGATTCCTGCCTCTTTCTCTCTCACTCGCATTTTGGATTGTGCACTATTGATGGTAATGTGGATTGCCATGTTTCTTATACTCGTTCGATAATGACATAGGGTTTAGCTTTAGTCTGTTGTAAAAGCACGTTTACTTTAAGTAAACATTGACTCTATGGCTCTATGCTTTCTTTATCTTACATAAATATTGGTGATGATGATTTTAAGTCAGTTCCTCTAAATTGCATCAAATTTAAAACGTTGAATATTAAATTTGAGTGTCCATTATTGATCTGAAGGGAATAAATAACATCTCTGATTAATATATTAATATGTGGGGGGAGGGGGAAGCTTAGGCGAAATTGCATCTCTAGCTCTTATAAATAAGAACATTATATAGCCCACCAAATTACCTATGATGATTTCCACCAAATTAAGTTAATGCTTCTTGTTTATGGACTGGATTTTTTGCTTCTGTTTAGGATTCTTGCCTCTTTCACCTCCAAAGAGCTATGAATTCGGCCTATCTAACATTGATTTGTTCTTCATGAACAGGAATATGTCGAGCTCATCAGAGGAGTCATCGGGTGATAGGGTTGATCAACCCGTTAAAAGAAAGGGTAGAGGTAACACTCATATGGGTTCGCTAATTGCACGTCGTGAAAACCAAAAGAAGCGGCTGCATGTGGAGTTTGATTCCAATATGAATCCAATTGGTCAAGAGGAGGACAATTTCATTAGCTATTTAGGCTATCTGGCTCAAAGCAAAGTTCGCATTGTTTACCCTCATTGGAGATTGGTTCCTCAAAAAGCGAAGGACTTGATCTGGGCACAAATTTTGGTATATCATTTTCCACATAATGCATTTGTTGATTTAGTCTTATTACTTTATATGTTATTTATTGATCTTCTCTTTTAATTACCTTGCAGCAAACGTTCGATGTCCCCAACAATAAGGCGATGAACAAGCATTGGATGGGCGAAGTTCGTCTACGATGGAAGGACTTTAAGAATAAGCTGACAAAAAAGTACATTCGAGGGCCAAAGAGGAATGAGGATCCCTCAAAGATCTACGATTTCATTTCTCCAGAGGACTGGTAGGAGTTTGTGGCGTCTCGGCAAAATCCTGAATTTCTTGTAATATTTCTTTCGTATCTTATCTTTTAGTTGGATGTACTTGACATCGTTTGCTAATTTTTATTTGTTTTCGTGTCACAGGAAAAAGCTCAAGCCAATAGAGAGAGGCAGGAGAGAAATAAGTATCCACATTGCATGTCCAGAGGTGGATATAAAAGTCGGAACGGAAGATGATGGAAGCAGAGTTGGCGCGAATGAAGGAAGCTTCCCAGGCCGATCCGTCCATTGTTGTCCAGCCCCCTGTCCGTCCTCCTCGTCACCAAAAATGGAAAGCTGCCAGGATGAAGGGTGACAAATACATCAATGCAGATGTAGCTGAGGTCGCCTCAAAGATTGTAAGTTGTTCAATTAGGCGTATTTACTAGCCTTAGTTGTTTCACATTACGCAAGTTTAGACATTGTTTCTGAATAATCTTTTGATGCAGGATTCACTTGAGCAGCAGAGCTCCCTTTTTGGCCGGCGTTCACGTTCATATGACGACGAGAACCCTAGTCCCCGCTCGTAGCAAAAATTTGGGTGAACCTCGTAGATGAGATTTTGGCACAAGTACGAGGTGAGATGAGGTCCATGATACATGAGAAGGAAAGTACGGGACAGCCAACCCAGCAAGTGCCAGTCTTCCCCAGCAGCCATGATAGTTCTCTGCCTCCAGAAGTTCAAATCGGTGGTCACTAGAGCTGGGAATTAGGGCCGACCCGGCCCGACAGGGCCTGGCCCTACAGGGCCTGGAGTAAGGAAAACATCTGTTTTTCAAAACCCGGCCCGATAGTACCAGGGCCAGGGCCGGCCCTACAGGGCCTGAAAATTACTATTCCAGATTTTAACTATTTTTCTTTCTTTTTCCTTCGATTTTTTTCAAAGAAATATAATTAGTAAATTGCAACCATTAAAGTTCTAATCTATCAAATAAATGTTATCAACATTAATACCTAAACAATATAAATCATTCAACAAATAAACACATTTATTAATTCGTAATAAAAACAAATAAACACAAAGAATATGTTTTTTCCTTTTTTTTCAAAAAATATTAAACAAAGGAATTCCTTTGTGTATGCCCACGAAAAATGCCTTTCCCTCTCGTAATTTTGTGTGTGTCTGCAGATTCCTTCGATTCAGCCATGATTTTACTGACAGGTAAGAATAATTATACTTATTTTACACAAAATATATTTATAATTTATTACATATATAATATTGTAATACCAAAGTATGTGTTTATTTAATATGAAAACATCCATTCTTTAAAATTTATAATAACTAATTATGTGTTTTAATACGTAATAATAATAAACATAAAAAGGGTTATAGTTTAAACTAAAAAAATCTAAGTAATTACAAATAACTACATTCATTAAGTTGAAGTCTAGGTAATTAAATTTTTTTAAAGAAAATGCTACAGTAAAACGGGCCTAACGGGCCGGCCCGATTAAGCCCGAGGCCCTACAGGGCCCTGCAGGGCCAATTTCAAAATTTTGACCTATTTTTCAAACCCAAGCCCTACAGGGCCAGGGCTTAAACGGGTCGGCCCGATGGGCTTGGCCCGATTTCCCGGCTCTAGTGGTCACCCTCCTCCAGAAGTTGATATCGGTGGCGAGCGTCCACAAGTTGATATTGGCGAGCCTTCTCACACTCCACAGGGAGGACGTCCTTGCACACTACATTTGGATGTCCCACACCGGCGTATTGTTGCGGATGGTCTTGTTTACTTAGAGCAAACCATCCACCATAACAACCCAATTCCACAAGACCAACGTCGGGTGACTGTGACAAGTGTGCGAGAGGGGGAAGAAAGGACAGCCATACTGATCGATGATGAGGAGGTTCCTAATTTAGAGGCCGCAATAGGATCGTTCATCCTTTGGCCGTCTCATCTTATTGAGATAGTGATGACACCTCCAATGGTAGGACACACATTACTGAGTGATGATTCCTGATTCATTTTCATTGCTAACACACTCACATAATATGTTTTGTATGTTTTCATAGGATGAAGAAGCTGCCCCCCAGAATAACCGAACGGATTCGTATGGCTTCTTATGTCCTGCCAACACCACGAGTGAGAGGAATAAGTTAAACAGAAGGTCGCTTTATGTCGGAATAACAATGGGCGACAGAGAATTGCCTTGTTATCTAGCTCCAATAATTGAAGGGTATGTATTTTAGTTTTGTCTATATTTATTACATTTTTAGAATAAATTGCTTTCTTGTCTTAATTTAATATTAATATGTATATTTTGTAGTGGTCATTGGACCTTAGTTGTTGCCTGTCCCGCCAAGAACGCATTTTATTGGTTGGATTCCTTAGGTGGCAAGCCAGACGAAGACATCAAAACTATGTTTGCCGAGTAAGTAAATTTTCATCTAAATCATTGATTCTTCTTTTAAATGAATTGTTTTCATCATGTTTGTTAATTTCCATTTTAATGATAGTGGTCTGAAGACGTATAAAGAGCTTACTGGATCAAAAGACCAGGGTGGACCGAAGTGGTATTATCCAAAGGTAAGTAGTTTCAATTCAAGTTCTTTCATTGACACAATAACTTTCGATATGGCTTTATTTGTTTTAACAAGTTGCTTTTGATTTATAGTGCCCTCGACAATCGGGGAAGACCGAGTGCGGATACTACGTTATCCACCACATGCATGCCATTGTTTCCACCGGACGTCTTACAGGTTTTCAAAATGTACGTGAATTTCAATGTGATTGCACACTTGATGAGTTTTTAATTATATCATTCACTAGTGAAGTACTTCATTGGTTGATAACAAGTTTGTTTTCCAATTTACAGTTTTTTGGTGGTAATGTTGCTCCGTTCTCGGATGAAGAAGTCGATACGATTCGAGACGTTATGGCTAGTTATCTTCTGCAACACATATAGGTATGTGTGTGTGTGTGTGTGTGTGTGTGTGTGTGTGTGTGTGTGAATTTGACTTTGTTGTTGGTAGTGTACTAGTTCAAATGTATGTGAATTTGACAATATTCTTGTTGGTAGTGCACTAGTTCAAATGTATGTGAATTTCAAAATGTTGTTGTTGGTAGTGCACTTGCTAGCTAGTTCAATTATTGAATTTTAGTTTTCAATGCTCATGTATAAATTTCAATAATGTTCAAAATGTTGTTGTTGGTAGTGCACTTGCTAACTATAGTTGCTGATTTGTTGGGAATTATTTGAGCACTACTGTATCTCTTGGGTTGTAAATATTGTTTTCCTGTTTGCAGGCAATTTTGGAATAGTGTTCAAATTGATATCATTTTTAAAAAAAAAATCAAAATAAGGCGTCCTGAAATTAAATTCAGGACGCCAAATATAATTTTAATAAGTCCTGAATTAACTGCAGGACGCCTCATATGAGGCATCCTGAATTTAATTTCAGGACGCCTAACTTCAGGACGCCAAACCATAGAAAAAACAACTTCCTTGCCCGAGACGTCCCTCTAAATAAGGACGTTAATTGGGTCTTATTTAGTTCGTTTTTTAGTGTTTTTGTAGTAGTGTACAAGGCCCTATATGTAGTCGTCCAAGAGAAGGAAGGAATGAGGAAAATACGAAGCTTCACATTTAAACACATGGTACAAAAGAAAAGTCAACATAATTAAATTCCTCTTGCTACTTGTTTTGATAGGGAAGTAAATTGAGTTATTAGGGGACACCTAAGCATAGAAATTAAGGATTAAAATGAGGACACATATGCTTCATTAAAGGTCATAAATTTCGGCCAACCAAGAGACAAGAAGGAAAAGGTGTGAACACAAGATAAAATATAAGACAAAGGAGTCAAAATAAGTCAAGTACAATTCTCCCTAATATTTTGTAACTTTCGATCAAGAAGAAGAGGCAAGGGAAGAGAATGACTCTTAATAATTTGACACATGTTCAAGGCAACCAAAATAGCTCAAGCATGAGCATATGTCGGCCAAGTCAAGAGAGAGGAAGAAAATTCAAGGGACAAGTCACAATTATTGGTCATAAGAGTGAATTATAATGTAAGGGTATTTTGGACAATTATCAAGGGGACTCTCATGTGATTTTTCCACCAATTATAAATCACCTCTCATCCCTCTTTCCATGCAAGATTTCTTCCAAGAACTCAAGAGAATACCAAGAGCTGAGTTTGACCGAAACATAGAAAGAAGGAAGGAAATATCAAGGTATCAAGGTGAGTAATTATGATTTAAGTTCCAACTTCTCTTCTTCAATCCCTATGTAAGCTTCAAGTATTGAAAATGCCAATTTATATTGTATTTTGAAGGGAGGCCAAAAGCTTAGGAAGGATCAATAAGGAAGAAGATTTCAACAAGTGCAAATATAAGTCAAGTAAGTAATACTTATAGCCTCCTTGCACTTGTTTGTGATGTTGGTTGATCTTGGATTAATTTCTTCATGTTTGTTGTAGATTTGGAGGTTATAAACTCTAAGAGGAGATTCTTTCTAATGTTATTAAAATGGATTAAAGAATGTATTAAGCTTAAATAATGAGTTAGAAGGCAACCTATAGCATAAAATCATAGAATTTGTGAAGTGAATTTGGAAAATTAATTGTCTTTTTCATGACTTACTTTCAATCAGACCAAGGCATGAGGAACTAGTGGGATTTTGTCAACTTTGATGCTTCCAAAGTGTTTAAAATGAAAAGTTGTGTGGTATAAATGTTGGATATAGTGATTTTGGAAGCATTAGGATTAAATTACAAGAAACCCTAAATCTACCAGAATTATATTCCAACGAGGCAGATAACTTGTAACATATTTTTGGATAATTAAAAGATGTCCAAATGCTATAAAATTTACATTCTTAAAGTAGACATCTTGAACTTTAATTTGATAGTTCATGGGCCTATTTTGGATTTATGTACTTAGAGATATAAATTTTTGAAGTTGACCCATGATTCGGGAATTTTAATCTGGGCAGTAGTGACATTTAAATTATTCTGGAACTGTACAAATTTTTCTGGCTGATGGTGATATATTTATTTGAAAATAGACATATCAAGGGTCACATAGCCTTTGGACTCACCTAAATTGCATATTTGTGTAGTTAATAATGAGCTTTCAAAGTTTGGTGAAAATTTTGGAATTTTTAGTCAAGGTCCGTAAATGAAGTGAATAAAAGTCAAGCTTAATTAATTTGTGTCCTTGCAAATTAATAAAGGACTTTTAACCATAAATTGGGCCTAAAATGATAATTAATTCTAGTATTATTTGAATTATGAAGAATTTGCATAAGTGATTAATATTATTTATAATTATAAAAAGTGTTGTTGCTCGAAGCCTTTAAGGAATTTGGGAGTTGGTTGTCAATCTAAAAATCTATCAGGTAGTAACTTTATTCTTATATGCTTTGTATGGCTATATATATATATATATATACCATGATTGTGATCTGTGTCTAAGGCACACATTTATTGCATTCAGTTGTTTTGGGTTCGAGGCCTAGTTGTTTTTTCCAGCGCTGTAGATTCGGACTTGCTGTGTGTTGTGCCCTGCAATCAACGTTGTGTGCATTTTGTGACTGCATGTGATGTATGCTAAATATTGTATTGTTTATTTTCATAATATTGGTTGGTTGTCATATATTGTTTATACTTTGTGTATGAGATTAATTGTTACTCCGATGTTCAATTTTGAATCTCAGACATTGCCACTAGTTCAAGAAGAGAGCGAAGTAGTGATCATGGTGCAAGGGGCAAAGCTGTGGAAGAGCACCGGTGATAGATGTTGGTGATCTGGTGACTCAAGAGTCGTGGTTAATATTTTTGGTACTGTTGTTTTGATTAGACTTAGTAGAAGTTGTGTATGATATTGGTATTAATATTTGAGATGATTGTATAATTATATTTGAGTTGGTGATCCTGGAGATTAAGGTAGATTTAATTTTATCAGTATTCTTCGCCCAAACAGTTATTATACGCTTATTGCACTATATGCCTTTAGGGGTGAGCAACGGGCGGGCGGGGCTGCCCCGGGGGGTAACCCACGTCCCGCCCGTTTAAATTAAACGGGTACAGGGCGCCCCGTACCCGTTGTGAAAACCCGTTTAACCCGTATAAACGGGTATGCCTAAACGGGTCCAGGGAACCCGTTTAGGCGTTCTAGCCTTTTTTTTATTAAAAAATCATGTTTTTGGGCGCAGAATTTTTTTGGCCCAGAAGTCCAGAACAGTTTGTTAGGCCCAAAATATATTCTTTTTGTTTCATTTTCTGGGCCTAGAATAGTCTTTTTTTTCTTTTTTTCTTTTTGCGTTTTATATACGAAGAGAGATCAATGAAGTTGATGATTTCAAAAGCAAAGAACCTACGTTGGCAAAATGGAATTTGGGTTCTGCATCTTAATGAATCAATTGAATAGGTTAATTAACTGAATAGGCAGCTGAGAGTCCAAGACCTAATAATGAATAAATTGCCACCACGTCCAAAGCATATTAAACTAATAACACGCACAACATGCATGATCAATGTTCATATACAAACCAGACAACAAATTCCATTAATCATAATCTCACACACACACACACACATATATATATATATGACATGCATAACACATTTCTCTTGTTTAGGTAAGTTGTGTTTACGTTAAGACGACGTTTGTCTAACTCTAATAAAAATAAACTGTCTAAATTATTATCAATAGTCAAAATAAAATAGTAATTTAATTATATCATTACTTTATACCACTAGTATCGTTTTTAAGCGGCCACAACCTTGCGTGCTTAGCTGAGACTAAGCAGGTAGATATATTTAGTGAGATTAAGCATGTACTCAGAGCGGACAGATGAAGATTCAGTGTAAAAATAAAGAAAGAAATGGATTTGAACAACGTCTCTAGGGAGAGAGAAAAATAGAAGAACTCGTGGACTCGTGGTGGTCAAACAAACCAAAATACAAGAACTCTTAACCTGCAATTAGAAATTCTAGCAGATAGACAGGAATAGAGGGAAGAACACGCCAAAAGCTCCCCACATTCAAACTTTTTTTTTCTTCACTCCTAAAAATAATGGTTATTGATAATATTAACGGCAAAAAAAAAAGTGCAAGAAAAGGAAAATAAAGATTAACAGACGACCTCAACAACGACAAGCACTAATCTGGAAAGAAAGAAAAAAAAAAAAAAAAAAAAAAAAGATAAACGGGTACGGGCGGGCACGGGTGCCCCGTGACTCAACCCGTGACCCGCCCCATATAATGAAAACGGGTACAGGGCAGCCCCGTACCCATGACGGGCCCAATCTGGGCGAGCTTAATTCGAAGAAAATTCCATGGGGTGCGGGTGATTGAGCGGGTTGCGGGTCACTTGCTCACCCCTATATGCCTTGCTGTATGACGTTTTATCAGATGGGGTGTGACAGTCTTCTCTCCCAATCTCTTATCTTACTATTTCTTATACTTCTTGCTATCTCTTCTACTATCTCTTATCTTGCTATATAGTGACAATTTATTGATTATACATATAGAGGGTTTTTAACAGTAAAGTAATTTTCAGCTTAAACGATTAAAATTATTACTACTTTAAAAATTCTATAATTAACTAATTTTTTAAATATTTTTTTGTGGCGGCTAATTTTTTTAAATATTTATAAATTAATTATCTAACTCATATATTTAAGTACTGGAAGAAGTATATTATTAATTAATTTTCTTTACTTCAAAATTAAATTACTCTTAATTTCTACACAATTTTATGTTTGCCACACATTTTCTACATGTTCTTAAATATGTTGACTTGGATAATTACCTTACTTTTCTTAGTGGATCATGTTTTAAAAAATTAAATGACACTACAAAGGCAGTGAGAAACGGAACTTTAAATTCGGTGACAATAAACCCGACCGCGTCTTTGACTTTCCGTTTGATTCGGGTCAAATATGGATGACAAACGTAACAGTGTGATCATTGTTGTGGAAAAAGCTCTTCATCGTCACTTTTTATGGATGTTCTTTCTTTGGATTATTCCTATACCAAAAAAATGGTCTTCAAATTGTCGAAATCTTCCAATAAGAAATATATATAAAATTTCATTTGATTGTTGATCTCCAACCATGAAATTAAATATTGATAAAATATAACAATAAAATATCAATGATGGTTAGATTGAGCCAGTGGTGGAGCCACATTGGTATCTATGTGGGTAAGTGCAGACACAAACTTTTAAGAATATATATGTATATTGAAGAGACTTCTCAAGAATAAGCATCAGTGGTCTAGTGGTAAAATGAATGGTATCCTCCCATAGAATTGACCCAAGTTTGAATCCCCTCTTGTGCATTGTTCTTTTCCTTTTTGCCATGTTGAAGACTCACTGAATCAAATGTTCTTTGAAATACACATATATAATTTATCATTCTTTTTAATTGTGTCTGCCACAAATATAGGGAAAAAATTACAACAAAATACCCACTATTTCCATTTTTTATATATTTTTAAAAATTATAAATTAAATACATTTATCATATATAATTTCACTCTTAATTATAAATAAATCCTAAAAGTAAAAATTAGGATATTACAAAAGTCGTTGAGCTTATAGAGGTATCAGCTCTGTTGCAGTGATCCATTCCATATTTCTTAAGAAGCTCTCGCAGGTATTTGGTTTGGGAAATAAATATTTCGTTCTTCTTTTACTTGATTCGAAGTCCTAAGAATAAATTTAATTCTCCTATTATAGACTTTTCAAACTCACTTGCATGATCTTAGAGAACTCTTGACACACTTATGTTGAACGTAATATGTTTAATAAGATTGATGATGAAGATATAATGCAATATTTTCAAGGAATGAAGAATCAAAGAATGATTTTGTAATCATTCTGTTGTAATAGCTTAGTTGACTCTTGTTTATTATTTTTCTATATTAAATTGAATTTTTATTTTCTTTTCTTGTTTATACTTTTTTTTTGTTTTTAAATGCATTTTAAACTTTCCTTTAAAAAAAAATTTCGAGCAACCCCCAAATACCATCTACTAATTGTGCACACATAAATAAAAATTTCTACCTCCGCCGCTGGATTGAGCAGGAGATCGACTTAGGCCTTATTTGATCTCCTATTTTCAAAACAATTTTTAATTTTTAAAACCACAAAAAAATTGTTTGATAATGGATTTTCAGTTAAATGTTTTGTAAAAAACAATAATACATTTTATAAAAATAAAAAATAAAACAATTTTTATATATTTTCTTAGGTTAAATATCATTTTCGTCATGGAAGTTTAACCTAAGAAGCACTGGTCACCCGTAAGTTTTTTTGGTCTCATTTTTGTCCCGAAAGTTTAAAAACATAGCAATCTTACCCATCAGTTGATTTTAACCATTGAATTGTTACTCTTCTTTATAAACTTTCAGGTGCAAAAGTGCTCATAAAAAAACTTCTGGGGTAAATTTGCTCAAAAAAAACTTTATGGGCATACTTGCTCTATTTTGTTAATGTCCGGGGTAAAAACGAGACAAAAAAACTTACAAGTGACCAGTACTCCTTAGACTAAACTTACATGGTAAAAATAGTATTTTTACCCTATTTTCTACTATTTTTACCCTATTTTCTATTATGTAGAATCATTTTTTGTTATGTGAAATTAGGCAATAAGAAAAGCGTTGTATCTTCCTTATTTGATGGCTTGATCTCTTCTCTCTCAAACTCAAACTCGCCAAATCTTCTAGCCTTTTTCACTCTTGAGTCTGTTGATCAGCACTCGCCGAAGTTGATTTTCAGCGGATAACAATTATTTTCCAGAAGTTGATTTTAATAACAATTATTTTAAACCAGTTTCTATACTTTTTTATTCTTAAATAATATTTCTAGAAAAATCATCTAAATAGAGTTTTTATTATCTTCTTCTCAACTAATTTAAGAACAATTTCATAAAACTATATTATAAGAACAAAACAATTTTAAAAAAAAAAAAATCAACAAGGCCTTAACTTTTTCAGGTACAATGTTTGAATTTGCCTTGCAATATCATATATCGTATAATTATATAAAACTAACAATAGATATTAGATAAAATTATTTTAAATTATAATAGTTTCATTCAAAAATTAAACACAAATAAGGAAAAAAATAATTCATCATTTCTTATAGTTTCACCTCATTTTTAATCAAGCCCCTATAGTTTTTTTTGTTAGGTTTTGCAGTTTTCTCAATTATAGGCGTTAGCCCATATGCTCATAATCTGTTAATTAATGTTGATGCATATGCTGATACAAAATACAAACTAAAAAGAGATTTCTTTAAAAAAAAAAAAACTTACGGAATGAAAATTATTTTAATTATCAACGTAACAATAAAAATATTATATCTATATATGCTGAATGATTTCGATTTTATTTAAATCCATGTGGCAATAAATTCACGTGTATATGTTGATTGCTTGAACGAAAGCCATGCCATCAATTACAGATAAAATTTCTTATATAGATTAACAAATTATAAGTTTATGGATCAATATCTATAACTTATGAAATTATAAGGATATGATAAAAACTTATCTTTTGGAGTATTTGAGTCTTCATTCTTAAATCTTGATGTAATTTTGATTTTTGTAGGGTCCTTACAATTTTCTTAATTATAAGTTTTAATCAATATATATGCTCATACTATGTTAATTAAGGTTGATATAAATACCGATACAAAATACAAATTAAAAAGGGATTTTCTTTGAAAAAAATATGGAATAGAAATTATTTATTATCAACATAAGAATAAAAAATATTATAGTAATAATTGTCTCCTTACCTTACGTCTATATATTCTGAATGATTTTTATTTTATTTAAATTTATGGGGCAAATTCCCGGATATATGTTGATTTTCTTAAATGAAAGGCATGCCTTCAATTACTAATATAATTTATCATACAAATTAAAAAAATATATATAAGTATATGGGTCGATATATATATGAAACCATAAGAGTGCAATAAAGATAATACAAGGATTTAATTTAAGTGAGGTATAATTACATAGGCTTACGTATAATTTTTTTAAAAAAATATAATAATAAACTTTTGTGGAATAAACACGTAATTTTCTTACAAAGCAATAATTAATGAATTGAAGTGGTCAAATCAAACAAGAATATCAGAGAATCTCCAAAGGAAAAAAAGAATTAGAAATTGATTGAAGAGTGTGCCGTGCATGTTTGAATAAACCGTATGAACATTTGAATGCCCAAGTCTTCAATTACTATATATATATTAATTCAAAAAGTCAAAAGCCTATCTTTTGGAGTAATTGCGCCTTCATTCTTCAATCTTGACGGCACCATTAATGAATTATGGTTCGCCTCAGTGCGGCGACCTTCGTTGGCCACTTGCTTGGTATCCTTTTGAAGAAAATAGACATACATTTGAATCTGATCGAGTGATTGATTTCCCCACACAAAACCGAATTACAGAGCGGACTTTCGTTTTATGTTGCACAACAAATAACACATGTAGATGGAGAGAGAGAGAGAGAGAGAGAGTTGAGTTTTTGAAAAATAAGGATGAATAGTTGAATATGGAGTCAATTTCTACACTTTAGTTAGGATTCACCCCCACCCATCTTATATAATACTCATAACATATCATTTTGATCCTTATTATATAAATATGTTGTGAAAGAAATTTTGGTCATATATAAATGTAAGTCCACATAAAGGGTTATTTGTTATTGATAAGTCTCAATTCTGCAATATATTTCAACTACTTTGTGATTGATTTTTGTTGGAATTTCCATGATTAAAATGTTTTTGTCATGATCAATTGTGAATAAGAACGAAAATGTGGAGATAAGGATTAAAAGAGCTTAATTATTTGATGCATTTTAGAAGTTACCTTGTGCATATGCAGAAAAAGGAAGTGAACCGGTGTCTTTTTTAGCTTAAGCATCATTGCTGGCTCGATGTTGTAGCGATGCTACAACATCACATTAGGACTTAGTAATGAAAATCTGCAATAATATATTTATGTTAAGAACTAATCATTTATTGAGAAAATACATAAAAGTATTGTAGGAATTGGGCCAGATGCTGATATAGACACAAAAAGGTCATGTTCTTGAGGAAGAAGTAAAGAAGGACAGCTAGAATAAAGGCTCAATCAGACAGAATCTTTCCAATGGGCAAATCAGGAAAGTACAAGCCGAACCCAATAAAGGAAGGCTAGACAGCTTGACACAATAACCCTAGCTATAAAAAAGGAAGGGACGACGCATGCACATATACATTTTTGGACGCGGAGAACGTTGAACAAGGACAGAATCTCTCGTGCCTTGTACCTTAGGTTGACGCAGAATGTTTGGCAGTAGAGAGTTGCATGCGATAGAAAACTGCTGAGACAAACAGAATAGCTGAGACGGGAGGTCTCTAAGATGAAGAAGACGCTACTGCACCACATTGCATAAGTACCTCTGTGTTGTCGAGTTCCTTCGACTTAACTCCTTCTTCCTCTTAGTTCATCTTTTTGTACTTTCATGGATACACTTATGTCGATTTCAGTTGTAATCCTTTTTTCAAGCCATGAACTAATATTCCTATGACTAAGCGATGATGGAACCTTGATTTGTAGCTTTAAAACCAGATTGCTATGTTTTATATTATCATAATTCAGTTTATTTAATGTTGGGCATGATTAATGTTGATCTTGTTTGTTAGATGACCAATATTAATGAGCAAGAGTTGTGATCTTAATTTACAAAAAATGAGTTAAGATTAGACCTCCATTAAACAAATGTGTGTTAGAAGAGTTACTGCATAATTCTATCTAACTTTATAAGCTTTAAGAATGAGTTTATCTCACACAACCAAACATCTTGTGTTTCATGTTGTTTTGAACTCAAAATTTGCATCGGCATATGAGGAAAGTAGAGTTAGGAATAATAATACAGGACTATTTGGAAAACTTCTATATACAAAAGAGGTGAACTAACTGAAGAACTTTGTTATAGCGTTGTTGTAGCATTGTAGTAGCAATTTGGGTAAGAGTTGTAAAGACGGGGAAATCAGAGCTTAACCTATTTTTATTTTGATAGCTCTCAACCATATTCATTCTTAATTTGTTACATTCTAATTCTAGATTCAGTAATTAACATCACGCAACTCACATCCATGTACCTTTTGATTTTAACAAATCAAGCAACCATCTTTCACTCTCTTGCATGTATAATATAGTGTTATAATATCTGTGGGACGATATTTTCTACTAATCACTTTATTACTTGTTTGATTGGTAGACTTACATAGATAGCCACCAACAATTATTGATTTCCAATTTTACCTGAGTAAAGAAGTAAGATAAAACTAAAAGCAAAAATTTTCAATACAAATTTTTTTAACAAGGGAAGTCTTAAAAAATTTTATAAATTTAAAATAGGGTAAAGGAGCAAAAGTACACATTGTTTTACCCCCGGGAGCGCCCAACACCATATGCTTTTTTTGGGAGCAAAAATACACACGTGGTTACCATTTTAGAGCAAAAGTCACATTCTACCGTTATATTACTGTTCACTTCAGCTCTTTCTCTCTCATCACGGTGAACAGTAACATAACGGTGAGAAGTGACTTTTGCTCCAAAATGGTAACCACGTGTGTATTTTTGCTCCCAAAAAAAGCATATAGTGCTGGGCGCTCCCGAGGGTAAAGCACATGTGTATTTTTACTCCTTTATCCTTTAAAATATATTGGGTTAAATATCATTTTTGCCATGGAAGTTTTGGCTAAGGGGCATCCAGCACCCGGAAGTTTTCTTGGTATCATTTTTGCCCCGGAAGTTTACAAAAAGGAGCAAATATGCCATGAAAGTTGTTTTTAGGAGCAAATTTGCCTCGGAAGTTTTTTTTTATGAGAAAATTTGCGTAAACTTCTGGGGCAAAAATGATACCACAAATGATCAATCCAACGGTTAAGATCAACTGATGGGCAAGATTGCTGCATTTGTAAACTTCCGGGGCAAAAATGATACCAAAAAAACTTCCGGGTGCTGGGTGCTCTAAACCCAAAACTTCCGTAGCAAAATTGGTCTTTATCCCAAATATATTTAATAGCTTAACTATGATTCCTTGATAGTTGAAATGAACTTACAATAATGATCAAAGCAGTACCCAATGGTTTCTTTCGCTCCAATTTTTCTCGTCTTTCTTCATTTCCCCCATCTGAATCCTTATATCTTCCTTGTTTAAAAATTTTATTGAACAAAACTTAATAGGGATTACAAGGTACGTTATTTAATTTTGGCTATAATCACGTCTTGAAAATGAAATGGATCACTATCTTCGTTGTCGAAGACTAAGTATGTTTTTGTCATAGAGAGAGAGAGAGAAGAGGCCGTGGATAAAGTCCAAAATTAAATGTCCCATCATATTGCTGACCTAGTGCTGATGAAGTGAGGAAAAATATAACACAGATGAATTTTGGGGGGATTTAATTTAAAAAAGAAAAGTTGAAAGTTGAAACCTTCCAATGAAATTAAGAAAAGAATAAAGGGAAAATCCATCTCAGGTCCATTTTAGCAAAAAAATGTCAAAAAAAACTCAAGAAAAAGTCACATTTCAAAAAAGGCTCCAGGGCCTTTTCTGATATTTTTTTTTTATAAAACGTTAGTTGTTAATGTCTACTGATATAGTTGTTAACGTCCACTGATATAGTTGTTAACAGGTACTGATTTAGTTGGTACTTTTTTTCACTTTTTAATTGTTGATTGGTAATTTTGGTACCCTTAATTATTTTTTGTGTTAGATGCTCCTCGGGTAATAGTTCATTGGCAAATTTGCACATTAACCCTACCTTCAATATAAACTTGTTTTCTTTGAAGTTTACCATTCTTATCCTATTTATAAGTTTTTTTTAACTAAATCACACATATCAAGGAGAGGCAGTTAGCTCAATGATTATGGGGTAAATTTTCAAATTTTCCCTTATTTATGAATAAGTATCTTTCAACTCTTTCTTCTCTCCCTATTTTCATTGGTACAATTAATATGGGCAAAATTGTCACAATCTCATTTATTACCTGAAAGAAGACATATAAATAAGACCATATTTTTTTGTCAAAATGTACTCATAAATAAGATTAGAGTGATATAATATAATAGCCATCTATAATGAAGCTCCAAAGGATCTAAACAAGTGTAAAAATATATGGATTTTATTTAGGTTGATGAAATTTGATATTCAAGAAACACAATTTATAGATAATAAAATAACCTATTGAAAAATACATTTTTTAATATAATAGAGATTGTATAACCTATATCAACTTGATATGCTTTTAACTATATTGACTCATTGTTATGCACACAAACTCACTCCTCCTTTCGGCTTTTTTACTTCCCCCATCTTTACATCTTAGTTTATTGAGATTAAGGCTTTCATTGATTTGAGATGTGAGAATTTTTTTTACACATACCCAAGAACTACAACAAGTCAATGTGATAAGTGCTCGGGACATAGTTTACCTTAATATTTTCTTTTTGTTTTTCTTATAAAATATGAGCCTAATAATAATCCAGGTTCAATAATAAAAAAAGTAATTGTTTTTTTATAACAATTAATATATAGAAATTTTTTTAGTTTATTTGTCAGAACTATTTTTTTAGTTTTTTTAATATTTTATTTAACATAAATAAACATGAATGTAAATGAAAAAATTGTTTTTTTTTGGGTACATGAATGAAACAAGAGTTATTTTATGAGAAATTGTTTTAAAAAACATACCCTAAGAAATTCAAAAGCCCAATTCAGCCCATTGGTATCAAAGTGTCATTTCCAAATGTTGTCAAATGGTTTATTTGACACCAAAGGGAAAGGGTTCGATCCTAGAGTTGGTCAAGGCGCTGGGGGAGGCATCCTAGCTCCTAGGCGCCTAAGTTAACGCCTGAGGGTAATAGACGGCTCGCCCTGCCCAACATCAGTATCAGCTAGGAGGAAGGGAGATTTCGCCCTGCCCTTGGATCGTGAGTGAACCCAACCCCTTTTCTAAAATTCTTTTATAAAAAAAAATGGTTTATTTGAAAAAATGCCACCTCAGCCTAAGGTTGTCGTTCAATGCTCATCACAATAGTAAGCATTAGTAACCCCTCGTCCTTGGGCTCAACTAGCAAAGGGGTTGGACACTCTCACCAAAGGGAGGGGGTTCAATTCTAGAGTTGGTCAAGGCGCTGGGGGAGGCATCCTAGCTCCTAGGTGCCTAAGTAAACGTCTGAGGGTAATAGACGGCTCGCCTTGCCCAACATCGATATCACTTAGAAGGAACTCACTATAGTTATCATGCTTGAGCCACATTGCTTCAAATCGAAAAACTCAGCCCCCAACACAAGGACTAGAATTAACTCCAAAACCCAAACAAAGAGGATTGTGATCAGAGAATTTCGTTCTAGACAATACCTGAATAGAACACTCCGGGAAGTTAAAGATACGCCTCATTAGCTAGACCACGGTCCAGACGTTCAAACAGATGACGACCTCCCCTCGAAATCGGACCCTTCCATGTGTATCTCGGACCCACAGCACCAAGATCCATCAGCTTGCATTGTTGAATCCAGTCAGAGAACAAAGCCATTCGACAGAAATTAGCTTCGGCACCCCCAGTCTTTTCTGAAGCAGAAGCCACATCGTTGAAATCCCCAATGAGAACCCAAGGATCCAAAATTGAAGATGCCAATTGACTGATTTCACTCCATACGCTACATTTTAGATGTATAAATTGCCTATCCAACCTTGTCGTCGTTATATCGATATTCTCCTTCCTCCAAGCAGCAACAATGTCACCAGACCTCCCCACGCTAGGAACCCACGCCATCCCGTCGAAACCCGAACCAGTCAAGCAGCGAAATTTATCGATCGAAGTGCACTTCATCTCATCCAGGAACAAAACATCCGGATTCTTCCTTCTACAAAGCATACTAATATTCTGGGCAAAATTCCTACCACAAGCCCCTCTCACATTCCCAAAAACCAATCGCACGATTAATACTGAGGAGTAGCGTAATACTGAGAGTTTAGTTATGCTACAGATCCGTGATTTTGTGAAGAGGAACTGGGAAGTGACTTTTGGCTATGTCCCTCAGGGTCAAAACTACGTTGCTGACAAATTAGCGAAAGAAGCATTATTGGCTTCTCTTTTCTTTAATGAATGTCGTAATTTTCTTAGGACTTTAGTTCTTCATGATTGTATGGGAATTATTTCCCCTTCTACTTCTTTTTAATTACATAGCTTAGCCTCCTTTTATACAAAAAAAAAAAAAACCTCTTCTTACATACTTACTTCGTAAATGTAAATCACGTTGGAAAAATAACTTCTACCATTAGCCAAATGGACACTATCATGGGTAAAAATTCAAATTCAATACCTCATTTGAGAAATTGCACATAGAGCTAGACTAACTCGATCCTTTATCAACCACCGCCTTTTGAATAAAAGGTCGAGGACAAGATTGTCAAACTCGCAAGTTTAAGTAAACTCGTGGCAATGATGTAAACTCGTATCATGAACTTAAATTGTAAACTCGTAAGAGTTTATTTTTCCTATTAAATATGTATTAATAGTGTATAATAAATAATTGAAATATGAAAAAATGATACAATTTGATTGAAGTATATTTGAAATCCAAATAATTGAAATTAAATCCATCAACATTTAAAATATACCATATTTAACAAACAAAAATCTATAAAACTCATATATAAAGCCGCTGAACATGATTAAATAAAAAAAGTTAACACGAGTTTAAGGGTGAGTTAACACGGTTTTGTAAATTAGAGACATAAAAAGGGTAAATCAGTATATAAACTCGTAAGTTTAACGAAGTTTACAATGATTACGAGTTTATCAATGATTCGACTCGATTTGGTCAACTAGAAATGTAAAAACGGTAAACTCAGAGAATCATCTTATGAGTTTGACAACAATGACCGAGGGTGTTTAAAGAGACAAATTACTATGAATATAAAAAGAATGATATAGTTACCACTAATTATATATAAAATATAAAAAAATTCATTAGAGGGTTTCTTAATGACATAATAAATTCTCTGTAATAATTAAATTGCATGATATTCCTTACTATACTGTATACATCTCTTTACACTTGGTACTGTTAATCTCAAACAATACACCTAAAATTGGTAATTATTTTTTTCCGTTAATTACCATAAATATAAAAGTACCACTAATTTCTAAATAAATGAAGCCTTATTCAAGCATAGAATTATTTTATTGCAAATTCTGTAAAAAAAAATTATTTTATTGCAAAACGGAAAAAACAAGAAAATGAAAAAATATAAAAAAAAAAAAAAAGGACGGAAGGAAGAGAGAGAAAGAGAGTTAGGTTGGTGCGTGCAGGAGTTGTTGGCTTGGTTGACCCTCGAGGCTTTGGCCGCGTGAGCGTTTATTATTCCTCTTAATTTCTAGTCTTTTTAATTAAAGGTTATCAAAGTTATACTTTTTAGTTTTTTTTTTTTTTCAATAAACGACTCAGAAGTGATGGGAAAATGGGTAATGCGAGAATCTTCATTTCAAATGTACTCCCGAGCAATATATATATATATATATATATATATATATACTGCGGATCGAATGGGCTATGCACCCCCTTAACATGCGACGCGTAGTTCAAGGTGGGTCCCACCAACAAATTCTGCATCAAGAAATGTCAAAATGTTGAACCTCCCAACTAAAAATTTTCAATCCATCTTGCCGTCAACAATCAGACCACATAAATTTTTATGTGTCTACTCTTGATCATCGATGAGGTCAAAATTCCTCCCAATCCCCTCACAATTTATTATATGTATGCCTCCTGAAGGCTCAACTAGAAGTTGGGAAGGCTCTATCTGTCCAGTTGATCCTCCATTTCTCTCTCTCTCCCTCTCCGTCTTCTTCATCCTCAGGCAATGACTATGGCACCGAACAAGCTTAATTCCTCGGTAATTCAATGTTTTCTTGGTTTATTTAGCTGCTTGGTTGAACTTCATTTGTGAGCATGGAATTTTCTTTGGATCCCTGTAATTTCCTTGTTTTTGGTCCATGGGGTCTGGGTTGCTTAATTAGGATTTACTGTTCTTGAATCTTGATGCCTTCTTGTCTTGTCAACAATCTAAATTTGGACTCAAATTTGTTGTAATTGTGCTTGGAATCCCATTTCTTTGGAGTTTCCAAACTCTTGATTCGTTCGACTCTTTTACTGATAACCGTCGGTCAAACTCGGTTTAACTGAGAATTTGCTTTGATTTTCGAACGCTACAGAAACCTGATTGAGTTGTCAGTATTTTATATAATGTACGTAGAGTCCTCTTACCTACATACTGCAGACAGCCAGGCGTTTCTAAGATTTGAAGCTCAAATCAAGTTTTCATTTATTTGCGTTACTACAAGTGGGATTCGGTGGTCTTCAAATTTGATGTAAATTTGCTTGGAATCCAATTCGTTTGGGGCTTTCAAAGAGTGATTAGTTCAACACTTTAACTGATTAATGTTGGTTAAACTTAGTCAAACTGACAATTTGTGCCGCAGAAACCTGTATATGAATACGTGATTGAATTGACAGTGTTTTATATAGTGTACGTATTGAGACCTATTACCTACATATTGCAGAGCGAAAGTCAGGCATTTCTAAGATGTGAAACTTAAGTTCAATTCAAGTTATTTGCAATCTTACAAATGGGGCTCAGTGGTCTTCGATTTCATATGGCATTCCCTAAATTGTTTGAATCTACCCATTTATATGCATGCTAACTTTATCTCAAAAAAATGTGGGACACTTGGGATACAAGAGTTGTAGAAATCTAAAGTAACAGAGGGAAGAACAGAAGTGAGAGGGATTGGGAAGAGAAATTCAGAGAGAGAGGAGGTAGACAGAACTGTTGCTCTGCTATTCATTCATACACAATCAACAACCATACAATAGGCATAGGCTCTCCATTATATAGGCCTAGCCTTAGTCACTTATTCAGTTATGCGCTAAGTCTCCCTAAGCTACTAACTGATATTACTACTCTATATTAGCTAATTACCTAACTACCCCTATGGCCTCATAGAATTAGTGTAGTGCCACATCATTGGCCTCATAGGATTAATTGTGCCAATTAAATCCCCAATCTAACCTACCCTAATCCCCAAATTATCTAACCTAATTATATTCTCAATCTACATAACAACTTGAGAATTGATTATTATATTTTGAATCTGATTAGTGTGGTGTATTCAGAGTCTAAGAAGAAATTTTTGAATATCTTCATAGAAGTAGGAACAGCCTATGCTGCATTGTGTAGTCCACAATATAGACTGTAGCATGATAATTGTCTGTTTTGGAGGGGATCAATCTCACGTAGCAGTGTTAATTTCCACTATCAAGTATCAACTGTTCACATAATTTCCCGGGTATGTTTGACATTCTGTATGTAACAGGTAAATGAAAATGGGTCATGTTCACCATCTGAGAATGGTTTTGCCCGTTCTTTTTCTCTATTTCCTGCTGAGGCAGACCACGAGCTTCTCCAGTCTTCAATACAGGAATCAGATGATCATCTCATAGAATTTTCTGAAGCCCTGAGAAGTATGCCCATATTTTGATAAGATTATTGATATCAACTGCACAGTAAGACATGATCTTGATATAAAGATCTTTGTCCTTATTTTGTTTTAAACTCCTTCTAGCTGTTGCAAAGGCCCTGAGGCGGGCTGCAGAAGGAAAGGCTTCTGCTCAAGCTGAGGCTGCAGAATGGAAACGAAAATATGAGTTAGAGAGGGCACGGAATCTGAAGTTGGATCATAAAGGTTCTATTAATTAAATTACTGCAAGATGCTCTTTTGTGTTCATATTTCTGTTTCATAGCTGTTGAGCATGCAAAAAGAACAATACTTTTATTCAACTGTGACCGTTTTAACTGCAAAATTCCTTTTCTTTGTTTACTTGGAGATTCTTGAGCTAGTCCTTTGTTTTGAACTTTTTTTTTGTTCAAATCTGAGTTATATATTATGTCTGCAAATTTTATGATGTGAAATCATTATACCTTGCCTTTCAATATCTAGGAGGGAACCGTTTCATTGCCATTTTCTCAATGGTACTGTTGTGGAAACACAGCAAAGATCGTTAATTTTATTTTATTTTGTAATCTCTGTGATATCAATATTTTGTGGCTAGTAGTCTAATCTTTTTTGGCATGCTTTCCATCTCAACTGCTGTTTCATGTGCTGCTTCTCTCTATCCCTCACCCTCTCTGCAATTTATAATATCTCTTTGCTTTTTGTTTCTTTAACAGTGCAGTCATGTCTAGTGAATCAAGGTGATCATGATGGTTTGAAGGCGGATAGCTCAGCCAAGAAGCTTGTATTTTGTGATGAAGCTGGCAAACTATCTGAAAGATGCTGCTCAAGAAATGGGATTTGTTCTCATGAGGTTTTAAGGGATGGGAATCCTGATTCTGATGCCAAAATGATTAGAAAGGTCTGTTATATATCCCTGCTTGATTTAAAATAAGTTGTTAAATCTTTAGCCGGTGGGTTGCTTATTGATGATTTGAAATATGGATGTGCAATTGTATGCTGCATTAATGTCATTTTGTCTTAATACTGTGCAAGGTTGTCTTTACTACTTTCAAATTCTGTGCATCTTAGCCCATGAGAAGGTGTATGCAATCTTAGTTTTTGAGGAATTTGTTCTATCAATAGGCAGTAGCTAATTCATTGTTGTCCCATTAATTTTGTATAGAATAAACAGTCAACTGTAACTGGAATTTTTTCAATCTGCCTAGTACCCCCTCTTAAAAGATGCTCTATTGGAGTTGTTTGCTTTTGAGACAGGCTTCATTTAAACTTTCATGGTGCTCCAAAGGTGAGCAAAGTGATCAGCACAAACATGACATTGTCTCTTTTGAAAGAGGAAACATAACCACTGCTGAGCGCAGCAGTAAGCAGGTATCAACCCCGCCACTGATGAGTGGCTTTATTGCTAAAGAATTCTTACAATTGGTCTTATATTCTTCACCTTAAAATTTCCCCTCATACTAGTATTGAGGTCTTCATACTTGCATGTTCTTTAACTAGCAAGTCATACTAATTTCAGATATCTTTGAAGTGGGAATCATGCCCACAGACGGTTCTCATATTGACCAAACCAAATTCAGTTTCAGTCCAAATGCTGTGTGCAGAGATGACTAGGTATGAACCCCAATATATCACCTATTTTGTCATATCTTTTACATTTTTAGCTTTTCCGGGGTAAAAAGGTTCTTCCTAAGTTTGCTGTACAATGCTGGATTCCTGCGTTGGGCACTTCCCAAAACTATTTAATATGACATCAAGGAAAGGCATTTGCATCAGAGAGCTCGATTTAGTTTGCTGCTACTTCTGCCAGTCCTTTTTCCCCTCCCTTTATTTCTTTAGGAAGGTTAAGGAATCTAAAGTGGTCACGAAACCTAAGAGAAATATGCGCTTCAATAAATTTTTTTTTTCTCTTTTATAAATATAGCATTGCAGCCTGATGGAGGATCAAAGGTTCTGGGAAAAATTACAGTGGCTCAAGTTAGTGATTCTTTGTGTTGTGTTGGAGTTTTTGGTGCTTTTGTTAGGAAACATCATATTTAAAATTGCAGTTTACTTGCATATTATCCAATTTAGTCCAATGTGAGGATGATAGCGATCCAACTCGCTATGCTTTAATTTATTAGGAATTAGTTTATTGTTTTGATTATCTTTTATCTTTTATTTAATCGAGTCTGTTTTAATTATATTATTTTTAGGAATATCTTATTAGATAAGATATAATTGTTAGGATTTTTAGTTAGTCTGTTTAATTATATTTTATTATTATCTTTAGGAATATCTTATTAAATAAGATATAGTTGTTAGGATTATTAGTTATCTAAATCTTGGATTTAGATATATTTTTAGATTTCGTATTTGAATTTTGAATAGAGTCTACTCTTTGTAAATTATTATAAACATTAATAAAGCATCGAATATTTCAGAGAGTAATTAATCGGAGTGTTCTCATGGACTTTAGTAATTAGTGGAATTCCTAATTATTAGAGAGTTGGCTAATCTAATTGAATTCGCAAGAGTCTTGCGTCTTCTCGTAGATTAGAGTATATTCTACAGTTACCTGCTTTGTGTCTTAACAGAGGATCTACCTTGAAGGATGGGATACTCGGCTTGACATGGCCTCTACCCTGAATCTTGCTTTTTATACATTGGTGTTAAGTTCTTGAAAATTTTTACTGTCACTTTCGTTTTTCTTTGTTTAACTTCACTTTGTTATATGTGCAGCAATCCTATCTTTGTATCCTTGTTTTTATTTGCCTTCATGGTATAAGCCTATAAACGGCTGTGTATCTTGGTATCCTTTTTCTTACATGTAATTTGTCAAATTTGCTCAAGTGGTATTACCCTCCTTATCTTTACTTTTTATTCCCAGATGGTTGAGGGAGCAAAAGAAGCTAAACATCTATGTGGAACCTCGTGTTAGGAAGGAACTTCTAAATGAGTCATCATACTACAGCTTCGTAGAAACTTGGAAAGACGGTGAGGAATGAACTATTTGATGCCATAATCTCAATTCAAGCATTATTTAACATGAAGGATGTATCATCAGAAATGCCTGTTGTAATTTTGTGAAGTTTTCTAGCATTATTTTATATCCTACATGTTTATTTTTTTATATTTGATTGTTGATACGTACTATGATTGTTTCCATTTTCATTATTTAAAATTGATTGTAATTGGTTGCAGATAAAGAAATTTCACTGTTGCACACTAAAGTTGACCTTGTGATTACTCTTGGTGGGGATGGCACCGTCCTATGGGTATGTACAATCAATTCAAATTATCTTCCAATCTGATTGTACCCCCCTTTTGTTATGAATTTCTTTGGTAGTTATATTCATCAATAATTGCCAAAAAGATTATTTTCTGATGACTCAAATACTAAGCATGTTATACAAAGGGAGATAAGGGTATCCTGGGAAAGAAAATAAATGCAGTGACAAATTGATAGAGTTTAGGGATTAGCAATCCCTTGATTTTATGCCTATTGAATTACAATAATTTCAATGATTATATAACATCTAACTATATTCTACAAACTGTGCAGGCGGCATCTATGTTTAAAGGACCAGTTCCTCCAGTTGTCCCATTTTCCTTAGGTTCTCTTGGCTTTATGACCCCTTTCCGTATCCTCCATCTTTATCTACATTTCATATTTATTTTTCTGATGTAACATCGTTTTTTCTTATCTGATTGAAACTTTAACTTAATATTCACCAGATAGTGAACATTACAGAGAGTACCTTGAATCAATATTAAAGGGCCCCATTAGCATCACATTACGGCACCGTTTAATATGCCATGTCATAAGAGATGCAGCTAAAAGTGAATATGAAACTGAAGACCACATTCTTGTTTTAAATGAGGTCACCATTGATCGTGGTATATCATCTTACCTCACAAATTTGGAATGTTACTGTGACAATTCTTTTGTCACGTGTGTACAAGGAGATGGATTAATATTATCCACAACATCTGGAAGTACTGCATATTCTCTGGCAGCTGGAGGATCAATGGTCCATCCTCAGGTATTTGAAGAGAGTTTTATTCATATTTCTATTTCGGGTTTAAACTAATACGTAGTAATGAATAAATTCTTTAATATCTTTCAGTTTCAAGAAAATATGATAATTTATTGGAAAAGTTTATATTAAAAACTTCAAAGAAGCTTTTCATAATACATATGGTCTGTGTCTGTGTTATGCTAGATTTGCAAGTCCTGGTAAGTGTGGCTTGCAAAAAATGTCTGTACTTTAAGCTGCAGCTTGTCTGCACCATGATGCTTTATTAAAAGAATGTAGGTATGTTAAAAGAAATGATACGCTGAGCCTTAGAGTAAATTTGTAGGGAAAGACAATAAAATTTATAAATAAATTAACATTTTGCATTCTAGACTACATAAAAATATTTTTAGAGTAAATGGTTGGAATGGAGAAACTGAGAAACTATTTATAGATTGTTTTGTTTTTTAGTTCATGAGACTATTCAATAAGATAATTATACATATAACATACAATTACTTGTACTTGTGTGTTTACCTGCGTCTGCTTCTGTGTGTGCACATATGACACAGGAAAATGTGAAACCAAATATTTAATAAACACAACAGACATGCCATTTTCGAGAGGTTGGCTCTCCATGGAAACCAGATCAAAGATCTCTTTAAACCACTTCCCTTCTGAGCTTTTCCTTTTCTATACCCCAGTCAATAACTTTCTAACTGTTACCTCCAACATTTTATCACTTCCCTTGTTTTGCTCCTCTACTTTTCTTCTTCTTTCTTGTATATACTTCTGTATCTTTTTTTGGACCAGCAGTTCCTTGTTTTCCTATCTTCTCTTCTATTTCTAGTTCTGGAGTAGTGAGCCCAGCATATTTCTAACCGATTAGCACCTGCAAGTGGATAAAATTGGATTTGAAAAAATTTAGGCTTTCCTAAATTTGATGTTATTTTCTTTTTTGACTGCTAGTTCTGGAGTTACACAATCTAGAGCCAGAATTTGTACTCTAGCCAATTCACAGTCTATACTGAAAACATATATCTTTTCATTATCTCTTTAAAACAGAATACAAATATATATAAAGGTTTTCCTAAATAACTACTTATCATAACTACCCTACAACAGATAAGAAGAAATAACTTCCCTAATCACAACAGATAAGAATTAATAACTACTCCTAACTTCCCTTGAGTATCTAAACCAGAATATGACATGTGTCTCTGACATACTCCAAGCTAGATATATATTTTTCTTGAAGTGTCTGCAAAAATTTTGATTGAAAGAAAAATGCCCAAAATGTACAAGGCGGAGGAAAACAAGTCACTGAAGAAAGTAGAGGAAAATCAGCCAAGGTACCTTCCAAAATTTTAAAAGCAAATTGTGTTTGGATTAACTTTTGGAGAATAACTTCTGAAGAAAAGATGAAAAAAGTGATTTAAGAGAATAGATTTTGAAAATAGCTTCTGGGAAAACCATGGCTTCCCACCCCAAACCATGGTTTCATTGCCAAAAAAAGGAAAAGTATTTGGGCTGTTCTTCTCAAAACCATGGTTTTGATAGAAAAATTTTTATGAGAAAAATGAATGTTTGTTTTTGTCAAAACCATGGTTTTGAGCATCATCCAAACATACGAAAATCCATACAGAAGCCACTGGAAACATTCTGATTGAAAAATTGGATTAAAAGTTGCTGGTTTCGGGCTTAGCCAAACATGCTGAATTAAGGCTGATGTGCACTACCCATGTCCATGTGATTTTCTTCCTTTCTTCCCTTTAAAACCACTAGAAAATGTTGACATGGTTTCCTTTAAAATGGATGGACAGATACATGTAGCCAGAAATGCATCATTCTTTAAACTGAATGACTCTTGTTTCAGTTGGGAAATTAAAGAACATTGATTGCAGTTGTGGTTTGCATGGTTATTTGTGGTTTTCTAACAATTTATGATTTCTGTGAGCTGGGTAATTTGATTACTTGGCTATCAAGTTATGTTTCTATCGTCCTCCATATTCCAGTGGGGATTCTCTTCTCGTCAAATGTCTTTTGCTGCCTCGTATTGTCATTTCCTTTTGTATAACATGAAGACTGAAATAGAAATTAACAATTGCCTGAGAACTAATACTTCTTTTGGATTAAAATGTACTGTTTAACTACCAGAACGATGGAGTAGGCTGAAACTATTTTATGTGAAATTCATGTTGTGGATGCAAAATTCTTGGTGAAGAAAGTCTGGCCAAGTGTGAAAATGAGAATGTCGTTTCTGTTTGCTCATTTATTTTGAAAATAAATTCTTACTTTGAATCAATATTGGCATATAGCGCATTTAAGAAAAGTTTCGTCACCTTATCTTTCTTCTAAGTTGTGATGCGCCATTCCTATGTCTAGTACTTTCACCACTCATAACTTTCAGTAAACATTGGAATGTACCTCCGTTGTGACTTGTGAAGCTCTTTCCAAATTTGCAGGTACCAGGAATTTTGTTTACACCAATTTGTCCTCATTCACTATCTTTTCGGCCATTGATATTACCAGAGTACGTCACTCTTCGGGTGCAAATACCATTTAATAGCCGAAGTCCTGCGTGGGCCTCCTTCGACGGCAAGAACAGGAAGCAGCTGGCACCTGGGGATGCCCTGGTTTGCAGCATGTCACTTTGGCCTGTTCCTACGGCATGTCAGGTCGACTCCACGAACGACTTTTTGCGAAGCATACACGAAGGCCTCCACTGGAATTTGAGAAAGACTCAGTCATTTGATGGACCTAGGGACTTGTAATTCTCCACTTCTGTTTCTTGCTGGGTAAGTTTACAGAGAATTTGACTTCTGGGCAGATTGATTGAATATCATGATCACTAGATCTGACAGTATTCAAGAATCTCAAAGTTGTATTCTCTGTGGATTTACCCCTTTACCCTTTTTCCTTTCTTGCCTTGTCTGTGTTCCTCTGGCATGACAGGGTTACGGGACGTTGGGTTATATTGCACATAGGGTTATGATGTATTCTTATTAGTTCTTCCTTATACATATAGGTGCTGGTAATTACCATATTCTGCACGGCTAGCATTCGCTGATGATGACGACTAAAAATATTTAGAGTTTGAATTATAAAATAATGTTATGGTGTAAGAACTAGATATAATAATCCAATTCTCTTTTGTGCCCTACATGGTTTGTGCAAAAGAATGGGCTACTTGACCACGTAGTACTTATTATATATTTATTATTAAAAAAAAGTACTTATATTCATGTGATCATTATTTAACTTTAATTTCTGGGAGAATTGCATCCAGGTCCTAATTAATAGACTTCATGGCAATCAAGTGCCTCAAAATCATCAATGGAGTTTAGAGCAAGGGGGCAAAATTGAACTTTCATATTTAGAATTAATAGCACCTAGATCACTTGAAATTTCATTACAATTTGATGATTTTGAGAGACGTGATTGCTATTAAGTCAATTAATTGGGACTTAGTTTCAATTTTCCCCCCTCAACATTTGAATGCACTCAGGTCAGAGCATACCTCTCAAATAGTACTTACACAGGTACTTATAAATACAACTCTTTTACAATGGAGCTTGGGCCTTGTCTTTCCCATGAGGGCCTCGTGGGTCATCGTTCATCAAGTAAATTGACTTCTGTACCAAAAAAAAAGGGAAAGCAATTGACTTATGAATTGTACAATCAGATGGATTTTTTAAAAAAAATTATAGACATGTGGTATGGAAAGAGAATTCTAATACTTTTTTTCATTGACATAGGAGTGAAAACGGGTTGAGAGAAGTATGATAAAATATTTATGAAACCTTGTATAAAGTGATAAATTAATAAGATTGTATTGTCTTGATATTATCTTGATTTGATTTATTTTATACACACATATAAGGCTTTTGAAACGAAGTTGAAAACTTGATTTTTGAATATTATATAAAATTTATTTATATATTTTACTAGACAAGATTTCATGATTTAAAAGAAATGATTGCTTATAAGATTTTGAATATTATTATTAGAGGAACAAGCACAAAGTACCTTTTATTCGTGAATCATAGTCTTCAGGTTACGCTAGTTATATATGTCTTGCTTGAGCAAAAAAATGTTATATATGTCTTGCGGACTACACTTTGTTATTTGTTCTGTTAAGTTCTTTTGACGACTTGAGCAAAAAAAAAAAAAAGTTCTTTTGACGAAATAAATTTTTTAAAAATATTTTTCACAATTATATCGTAATATTGAAAATAAAATATTTTATTAAAGTTTTTCTCTTAGTTGAGCCTATAGTTATTTTTTTTTTTAATATTATACTTTTTGTCTCCTCGTCCTTGGGTTCAACTGACAAATGGGACGGACTTTCTCACCTCAAGGGAGGGTGTTCGATCCATGCGTTGGTCAATGCGCTGGGGGAGGCATCCTAGGGGTCTAGGACAGTGGAAACGCTGGTAGAGGTGGAGACATGTGTACTCTCTGTCCAGTATGCCTTGTGGACTGGGCTCCAAGCGCCCTGCCCTTGGATTGTGGATGAGCTTTTATATCAAAAAAAAAAATACAATCATTGTTTGATAAAGTTGATTTTAGTGTAAGTTTGATTTATTCTTTGGTTGTAAATGAAGACTGTTCCATGAAACTTGTATACATGTTGCTAGGAAATATATTAGAGTTTACGGTTAGATCCATATAATTAGGGATTACAGTTAACTTATTAGTTTTCCCATATAAAGTCCTCCTTGTACTCTCTTTTATTCTATAGGATTAATAATATTATATTCAGATTATTCAATTACATAGTATCAGAGCTTTAAGTTTGTTCTGGGCTAATTTGTTTTTTTTTCGGTAGCTACTGTCATTGTAGCATGAACAGTAACGAGTTTGGTACTGTTCAGTGAACTGTGAAAGTGGCTAAACAAGGGAGAAGAGAGGAAGAGAGCTCTTGATCTTCAAACCAGAGAAATTGTGTCAAAGCCCCCCTTGCGGCCTTCTCCATCGCGAATCTGATCGTCCTCCGTCGAGAGCTACTATTCTTTCCTCAGCTTTGCCTCCATCTTCACTTTGTCACAAGACCGAAGCTTCTTACGGGTTTCGATCTTCGACATCACAGTGTTGTGGGTCGAGTTTGAAAAGGTGAGAGAAGCAATTGAGAAAGGGAAGAAGAGCTCAGATCATTTGTTCTCTGATGAGACGTTTGGAGTATTGTTTGGTCTCAAGTAAGGCCGTTTGGTGTTTGTCTCTAATGAGACATTTGGAGTATTGTTTGGTCTCAGGTGAGGCTATTTGGTGAGTATTGTTTAGTCTCAGGTGAGACTGTTTGGTGAGTATTGTTTGGTCTCAGATGAGTCCATTTGGTGAGTATTGTTTGGTCTCAGGTGAGGCCGTTTGGTGTTTGTCTCTAGTGAGACGTTTGGAGTATTGTTTGGTTGTTTGGTCTCAAGTGAGGCTATTTGGTGTTTGTCTCTGATGAGATGTTTGGAGTATTATTTGGTCTCAGGTGAGGCCGTTTGGTGTTTGTCTCTGTTAAGATGTTTGGAGTATTATTTGGTTCCTTGAAAGACCGTTGGTTGTTGCATCTTCTACTCTGATTTGGTTTTCTCTTTGTTGTTCGAGCTCCTGGTGAAGCTGGTAGATTATTACCTTGTTTAAGTTCTTGGCTATGAATAATTATTTTCTTGAAGATTAGTTGTTGTATGTGCAAGCTACTTACAGCTTGAGGGGGAGTGTTAGGAAATATATTAGGGATTGCAGTTAAATCCATATAATTAGGGTTTACGGTTAGATCTATATAATTAGGCATTATGGTAAGCTTATTAGTTTACCTATATAAAGCCCTCTTGTACTCTCTTTTATTCCGTAGGATTAATAATATTATATTTAGATTATTCAATTACACATGTGATGTTACTTTCCTTATTTTCATATTTATGTTTAGGGATAGGATATTGTTACTACCAATGTCGCTACTATTTTTTTCACAATTTGATTAGAATCTTATCTACCTTTATCATTTTTCTCTCCTATTGAGGTTTTGGTATAACGGTGACAAAAATGACAGTGACATTGATAATAACCAAAATTGGTATTGACAATATCCTATTCTTTATATTTATATTGGGAAACAAGGTCTCTTATTTTATAAAAATCGGTTGGATGATCACTACAAAAATCTTTCGGAAGTCTAATGTTTGAAGAGATCTTTCTTGTTTGAAAAAAGAAATAAAAGGAGATTTTTTGTTGAAGGACAAAAGTTCATGAATGAATATTATAATGCCATGTGATATAGCCAATTGTTGTAAGTGGATAATATAAAATTAAAAGGGCTTTAGAAGTGATGTATGTTATATTTCGTGTCGGTAACACTTTAATATGTTTCGAGCAAAAAAACAAAAAACTTCAATATGTTAGGCATGACGATGGGGTAACCCAGTAATGTTATTAAAAAAATTAATCTTAATTATCTCAAAATCCAAATCTAATTATTTAAAAAAAGGGAAAAGACAGGAAAATACTATCAAAATTAGTAAATAAATAAATAAGTAAGTTTAATTTCAGGAATTCAAAAGAGACTTAGTTAGAATTTTGAAATGTTGTAAAATTTAAGAAATTACTAACTATCTTTAGTTTCCTTTAACAAAAAATTATCAACCCCCTCGCTGGTCGTTGGAGCTTTGACACAGGCAGGCATAGACGGACCTTGGACAATACAAGGGGGGGCCATAAAAATGTTCAGAATTTTTTTATAAGTAAAAACTCAATGAATGCTTTTTTATACTTATGTACAAACTTTACATAGTTGCATCCATGTATTTGATAATGACATCGTTTCCTTTCAATTGTCATTTTTTGTCAAAACTATCAATTGTCATTGAACATACATACTGAACTTCTGTATTTTAATACCAAAGAGGTTGAAAAATGAGTTTTTTTTCTATATTTATATTTAGCAAGATAATAGTTAATTATATTGTTTAAATTGTTTATAGATTATTTGGAAAGCGATAAAATCTCTGAATAGCTCAATACTTTTATTATAAATCTGAATATTTTAAAAATATTATATAATTATAAAATTTTTAATTAGTTATATATATACATTTGGCCCCCCCAAATATTTATCTCAAGGTCCGTCCCTGCAGGCAGGGGCGGATCCAGAAATTTATGGAAGGGGGGCACAATTTGTAGGGGGACTCGGGGTTTTTTTTTTTAAAGAAAATGTTTAAATACATTAAAAAAACAAAAGAATATAAAGGAAAAAATAAGGCTAAGTACGGTTAGAAATAGCAAAAGTGCTATTAAAAATAGCAAGGCTGGGCACTAAATAAGTTCAAGCACATATATTATAATAACAAAAGTATATTACAATAAAAATAATTACAATATCATCTTTCTAAGCCTTATTTTTTGGAATTTCATCGTAATTGCCCTATTATTAATGCTATAAATACATCTTTTTCAATATAAGGCATTAAACAAATGGCTTTGATTCAGAGAAGCTGGCTATTTGATTCTGCGATGCGAAAGGATTCTCTAGTATTTGGATTTAACCCTATTTTTTTAAAAAATAATTTTTTTTTAAAAAACGTGTCATTTTTTAAGGGGGGGCACTTGCCCCCCAAGTCAAGTACCTGCATCCGCCTATGGACACAGGTGACTGGCGGCGGCCATCACAGGAGCTCTGGTGACTTTGCCGGCGATTGGCTACCAGAGCTCTGGCGGTCTCATATATTTTTTGTATTACTCGAAAAAGTCATTAATATGGATACTTGAGTTATTAATATATATACTAAATTTATAAATAGGGTTGGTCAGAGCTCGGTGATATCATATTTTTTTGAATTTCTGTAGTAAAAGTTGTCAATATGAATATTTTAGTAGTTAATATATATATACTAAAGTTGTAAATAGGGTTGGCTGAAACTCCGACGATTTCATATATTTTTTTAAATTTTTTAAGCAAATGTCGTTAATATGAATACTTGAGTTACTGATATGGATATTGAAGTCGTAAATAGGGTCGGCCAAAGCTTTGGTGGTATCATATTACTTTAAATTTCAAAAAAAAAAAGTCATCAATATGAATACTTGAGTTGCTAATATGGATACTAAAGTTGTAAATAGAGTCGACTGGAGCTTGGAAGGTCTCATATATATATATATATATATATATATATATATATATATATTGAATTTTTGAAGAAAAAATCGTTAATATGGATACTTGAGTTGTTAATATGAATACTAAAGTCGTAAATAGAGTTGACCGAAGCCTTGACAATCTCGTATATTTTTTTTTTTGAATTTCTCAAGCAAAAGTCGTCAATATGGATACTTAAGTTGTTAATATGTATACTAAAGTTGTAAGCAATATATGAGACCGTTGGAGCTCTGGTTAACCGTATTTACAACTTTAGTATGCATATTATAGGGGTGGAAATAGGCCAGGAGCCAATGGCCTGGCCTGGCCTGTCAGGCTAAAAGGCCAGGCTAAGGCCTATTTTAAGGCCTGTTTTGTTTTAACAGGCCAGACCTAGGCCTCCAAATAGGCTGTTAGGCCTAACAGGCCGGCCTGTTAAAAATAATTATTTTTTTATAAAAAACATCAATTAATATTTATCCGGCTTGTTTACATTAGGTCATTTTCGGCTTTGTTTATATTAGGCTTTGTTGTCGGCACATATCTTGTAGGTCTGTTTCCTACTGTTTACATTAGGCCTGTTGTTGGCCTGTATACTGTAGGCCTGTTTCCGGCCTGTTTACATTAGGCCTGTTGTCGGCCTGTATACTGTAGGTATGTTTCTAGCTTGTTTTGCATTTGACCTGTTTTCGGCCTGTAAAGAATACAAGCCTCTTAACAGGCCACAAGCTAGGCTCAGGCCAAAATTTTAGCCTGTAACAGGCAACAGGCCAGGCTCAAGCCACATAACAGGCCTGGCCTGTTAAGGGTGAGGGCCTGACCTGGCCTGTTTCCACCCCTAGCATATTAAAACTTCAAGTTTCCATATTAACAATTTTTTCTTGAGAAATTAAAAAAAAAAGAAAGAAAGAAAGAAAAGAACATTGCTAAAGCTCCAGCTCTAGCGGCCAATCGCCGGCAAGGTCATTGGAGCTTCGGTGACAGCGCCACCACTTGTGCTCTAGCGGGTAGAAAGGGGGTTGAGAATTTTTTATTAAAAAAAGGTAATTATGTAATTTCTCAAGTTTTACAATATTTCAAAATTACAAATCAGTACCTTTAAAATTATTAAAATTAGACATTCTTATTTGTCTTTATTAATTTTGACAGTATTTTTCTATCATTTTTTTTAAAATAGCATAACTTCTCAAAATAATCAGAAAATTATTTCTCTGTCAATTCTGTCCACCGCCCTAAAGGAAACGTCGTCATTTTGTAGAGCGAGTTTTTTTTTTGGTGAACATGTAGAGGGATTGTAACGCAAAAGAAAGAGGCTTCTGGATTCAACAATACGCCCTGAGATTTAAAACGAAATTACAAATTACTCTAAGCGAGCTAGTCTTCCTCGTTGTTCAAAAAAAAAAAAGCTAGTCTTCCTCATCAATTCGAATTCCTTCCCAATTCTTGTTCGCATTTGTGCTTTGTAATTTGATTATGAAGTAAAATGAGTTTCGTCTTAACAACTTTGACGAAGAAGCACGAGGTTGATACTATTATCAGAGACACCTTAGAGAAGGTCCTCGTCCTTCGTTTCGGACGCCCCACCGACCGTGCCTGTCTCGTGCTTGACGACATTGTATGCTTTCTCTTCATCCTCATATTTTGTATTCTCATGTCCCATGAAAATTGAATTCTTTGAGGCTATGGTGGTTAGAAATAATCTTTTCACAGCTTTCAGATTATCCGTTTCTAATTTGCTGTAATGTTCAAAAGTACTGAAAAGCGGGGATAAGGAATTAAAATCTTTCTATCCGATTCATGTCTGTGGGGGAAATCCTCTAAGTTAAACACCTTGCCCTTTTCTGTTTTGTTAGTTGTGTAAAGGGATTCAAAATTTCCGAACCCTTTTTATTTTATTTAGGGTTAAATATGATGTGATTAGCATTCAAGTTTCCTGTAAAGTGTTTAGTTGGGCATATATGACTTCTGTGCTTATCGAATTTAACATCTGTTTCATGATTTTTTATTTGGTATTAATGTAGGCAAGGTTCTAAATTATGTTTATGTTTGGCTGATATTTACAAAGGTATTATGTAATGGAGTATCGGGATGTCAGCTGAGTCTTAAATTTGATACCATGGTTTGAACAGGAAAATTTTTAAAAATGTTTTAATTCATAATATGCTCAGAATTTTACACTATTTGATGTCATAAAACTTTTTGACATTGTTTCCAGCTTTCTAAATCAGCAAGGGATGTGTCCAAATTCGCAACGGTGGCACTAGTAGATATTGACTCTAAGGAGATTCAAGTCTATCTCAAGTATTTTGACATTACCCTCATACCATCTACAGTTTTCTTCTTCAATGCTCATCACATGAAAATGGATTCAGGGTATGATATCTGCACTAGTTAATGCCTATTTCATCTCATTCTTCTCTATTTTTGAGTTTAAGACCAAGCCATAATTTTACGCATTTTAGAACTAATTCTACTTATTATGTTAATTTTATTATATATTCTGTAGGAGTGCTGACCATACTAAATGGATTGGTGCTTTTCATAAAAAGCAAGACTTTATTGATGTTGTAGAGGTACATTCTCCATTTCTTCAAAATCATTTCACTTGTGTATGAATTCCTTATTGACTTGGCATGGCTACCAACTGTTTGGACTTTGGGACATACAAATCAGCATCTTAAGACTGTAAATTGTTAATCAATTGGTAAATGTCATTAGAACAGAATTGTCAAATGGCCATATGGACCACAAGAAGAATGCCAAGGGAATTCAAGAGGAAAAAAAATAAAACTATGATATAATAGTCAGTTAAATCCTGGTTACTATAAAAGAGCTGGAATTATAGGTTGGGTTTCTGAAACATCAACTGTTAGAGAGCATGTAATGTAACACTATAAGAGAGTCCTGACTCTGTAAGGCTGTAGTTCAGAGATAAGAAAATCAATGCCTATTGCAGCCTTTTCTCCCTTATTTCTATGTATTACTTTAGTTATGATATGAATGAGATTATCTTCCTTCTGCTCCTCTGCTTAGATTTCTTATGGTGGAAGAAACAGAGAATGCTTGAAAATGGCTTTACTAATTTGAGTGGGCTTAGCCATCGTTAAAGACGTTTTGTTCTAATTTTATGCCTAGTAGGTTTTAGTGTTTGGTCATTATTATTAAGAGTGATATGTGCTAAAGCAATCCAGCTCTCCTTTTGTTAGAACTATTGGAAGTTGATTAAACATGGTTTGATTCGATTTGTTATTATCCAGTCACTTTCTGCTGAACTGACTTTTCATTGTTATTGTAGTTTATGTACATTGATTCAGGATAAAAAATGTTTCACAGTTCAATAGTCTAATTGTAGGTGAATTGAAGTCAAATCATACAATATTTTACAACGAAAACAAACACGTTATAAAATAATATTTAAAATAGATGTAAGTATTTACAATTATAAAACAATTAAATTATTTTACACATGAACAAAACAAATCCTTGTGAGATGAGGTGAGGAGATTAAATCTCTATCTCTATGTGCCAAAATCCTGTTCCATAAGCAATTTGGATTTGATAAAGTCTCTGCTCATTCCACCTATTTTTATAGTTTGACCCTTTCTTTTGACTAATTTTACCCCTCTATTGGTTTTGAATGTCAAAGAACTGAGCTGGTTGATCCAGTTTTTTGGTTCAAGCAGCATGATCTGTATTTCTTGATACTATTAAGTGTAACGGATTCCCTGAGGCTTCTTTTTGGGAAATACCATTATAGATACCTTTCTTCTTTCTCCTATTCTGACTCTTCCAGTATTATGAAGTTATCTATCAGGGTTTATGAACCCCTTCTTTTTCTTTTACTGTTTTAGTTTATTAATTAAATTAAATTGTTGCAGGCCATATATAGAGGTGCAATGAAGGAAAGCTTATTGTGAAGTGCCCTCTTCCACCAGAACGAATACCAAAATACCAGCTACTGTACAAAGGTGTCTAGAAGTTAACCTTGGTAGATATGACCTTTCTCTTCCCCTGTAGTTGCTAGAGCCGCTTTGATATGTTGGGAGGATTTTAAAAGAACTGAATTGTAAAATGAAAGAAATGTAAATCCCTCAATTATATAATTTGTGTTTCCTTCTGTTTTTCTCCTCTCTTACCCTTGCATACTTCAGCATGTGCTGACTTTAATGGTTTCCTTGCTGCCCTTTTATGTAATTTTATATTTTAGGTTCTTCCCATTCTGCTGGTTCGTGCGCATTCTGATATTACTGTTATTTTCTTGGTTTGATTTGCACCTGATGTTCGTTGATTATGTAAGAAAAGACCTCATTATTGTTCTTGGTTTGTATGTGTTAAATTGCCTTTCTGATACTTTTCTCTAACTTTCCTAGCATCGCCTGAAGTTGTATCCCAAGATTTTTTATTTTTTATTTTTATTTTTTTATAAAATATACCCCAATATTGATAATTCAATGAATTATTTTATGGGCTGTCAGGCAGCCATCTCATCAATTTACAGCCACATACGCAACGAGTGCTTGGAAGTGGGATCTATGCAAATGTTTATACAAATTGAACCAGTTTTAGTGCTCATCGTAATGATAAGTACTAAAAGCTTGTGAGATCTACATATTTCAACTAGAATTTTAAAGTCTAAATTTTAAAATTTTCAACTAATGATTTTTAAAAATATTTTTTTAAAAAAAAATTATAGTTAATATATTATCCATATTTAAACACTATGTAAGGATGATGAGCCCCTGATGCTCATCATTGGGATAATAAGCATTGATTACCAACACAGACTTGGCCTTAACAAATTTGCAAGCAAGGGGGGCAATTGTGTGTGTTTTTTGTTGTTGGTAATTTTGATTACGTTTCTAGACGGAAAGAAGGTTGCTTTCAACGAAAATGAAAAGTGAAAATTAAAAAAGAATAATCCCCTGGGATGAATTATCCTTGTTAATGTTAGGACTTAGGAGGTTGTACAAATAACAACATTACTAAAGTTATGGGCCACGCATATCATGCATTGAAACTACACGAGTTCCACTACTTGGAATGAAATTAAAATAAAAACCTTTTACCAAAAAAAAAGGAAAATTACACTCAGGTCCCATGGAAGGAAAAAAATTACAAAAAAATCCCTTGAAATCACAAAATTACAGAAAAGTTCCAAGAGAATTTTTGTTGTAAATACATACATTTCCTGTTGTAAACACCTGACCATTTACAACAGGAAATGTATATATTTACAGAAAATATATGTATTTACAACATTTAAAAACCTGGATTTTAATTCCGTACAAATAATATAAAAAAAGTCCCAAACCAGGAAATGTATGTATTTACAACAAAAATTCCCTTCGGATTTTTGGGTAATTTTGTGATTTCAAGGGACTTTTTTGTAATTTTTTTTCCTTCCTTGGGACCTAAATGTAATTTTCCCAAAAAAATTAAAATAAAAACCATAATCAGAATTAGTGATTATGATTTTGTAACCAATTGGATTGCCTAGGATTATCAGTCACAACAAGATCGTGAATTTATAACACTCAACACTTAACGGTTATAGTAAAGAGTCGTAAGGTGCATTGAGACCAAGTCCACACAAAAATATATAACGTTAACACTTAACGGTTTAATTTCTTAAGAAAACACTTAATAGTTAAATATAAGAATCGTTATGTATTAACCGGCCGAATCCACAAAAAACAAATACATAACCATTATAATAATTAACTGCAAAGTATCATTTCTAAATACTTGACAATAAAATATTACAACCCTTAAGTAAAATGAGGCAGAATTCTAAAAACCAAATTATTTGACAATATTTAACAGTTCTACGTTAAGTAATCTTTAAAAATACTTAATGGTTAAAAATGATAACCATCAAATATAAGTGGATGGGATTCTAATTTTTTTTTTTTTTATCTTTAATGTTAGGAGGAGGTTGCTCCCAAATAATATGTTAGAGTAACAACATTACTAAAGTTATGGGCTACGCATATCTTGCTTTGAAATTACACGAGTTCGTATGCTTAGAATGAAAAATGCCCCTCGTTCTTGGGTTCAACTAGCGAAGGGGTCGGACTTCCTCACCTCAAGGGAGGGGGTTTGATCCCTGAGTTGGTCAAGGCGCTGGGGGAGGCATCCTAGGGGTCTAGAAAACAGTGGAAACGCTGGTAGAGGTGGAGGCATATGTACTCTCTGTCCAGTATGCCCTGTGGATTGGGCTCCAAGCGCTCTACTCTTGGATTGTGGGTGAGCCCAACCCCTTTCCTAAAATTTTCTTAGCAAAAAAAAAGAATGAAATTAAAATAAAAACCAGTTAAAATTCGTGATTTTGATCTTGGAACCAATTTGACAGCCTTGGATCATCAGTCTTTAAAATAAGAAACTAAGGAGAGTGGTTGAGAGAAAGAGTGTCGATGAGAAAGAAAATAGAAGGAACTAAAAAGAAGGGAACATTAATAACAGTTAGATCCTCAATTTTTTTTTTTTTTTTAAAACATAGAGTTGCAAATATTGATTCAAATAGTTGCGAACTAAAAGTTAGATTTAGAACTTAAATTCCTTATTTGCAATATTAGTCATCAATTAAAAGTTTCTTTAATCAATATTTGGAACTTTTTTCCCCCTGAAAACACATTATCCATGGCTTAATGCTCTTTGAACAACTTGCTATTGATTGAAACGCTTTGAACTTAAAAAACTGGGAAAACCCCTTCGTTAAATAAAAATAATTTATGCACTGTCATTCAAACTCAATTCATTGGTACTGATAACTGATCAAGAGACGAGAGCACTGCAAATTCATCCATATATTACAAAGTAGATAACTTTATCACATTATCAACACACCCCATGAGAGTGATAGATTAATTATTCAATTAAAAAATGTAAATAAACAATAACTAAGCACACGCGCCATGCCTGCGCGTGATTATTCGAGCATATATATGCATATAAACAAGAGCAAAGACCACTTCTTCATCAGAAACATCTCAAGACAGATCAATAACCCAGGCCTATTGCTTGTAAATGGTGAAGCCATAGTTAGTGATAGTGTATCCACCATCAGCCACAAGATTGTGGCCATTCACAAACTTAGACTCATCACTTGCTAAGAACAGAGCAGCTTCAGCAAAATCTTGAGGCTCAATCTCAGCACCTTTCAGAGGATTATATATATTGTGAACTTCTTCATCAGTGAGCCTGAAAAATCCCTTCGCCATCGGAGTGGCCACCACATATGGCGACAAGCAGTTCACCCGAATCCCGTGCCGGCCAAGCTCCACCGCTGTGTTCTTCGTCAGCCCTAAAACACCATGCTTGGAGCTTGTGTACGCATGTGTCGATAACCCTCCGGTGATGCTACAGACACTAGCAGTGTTGATGATGTTGCCATGCCGTGCCGGAATCATCACCCTGGCGGCGTGCTTGGTGCCGACAAACACGCCGGTGAGATTCACGTTTACGACTTTTAGGAAATCCGACAATTCGACATCGACAATGCTGTCTGTGTTGGGGTCTTGGCAACCGGCGTTGTTGAACATGATGTCGAGCTTGCCATACTTTGAAACGGCGGTGTCCACTGCGTTTTGTACGTCGTTCTCATTTGTGACGTCACAGTGAACGTAGGTGGAATCAGGTATGGTTTTGGACACAGCTTCACCTAAGTCGTCGATGACGTCTGCAATTACCACTTTAGCACCGTGCTCGGCGAAGAGTCTTGCCGTGCGCTCGCCGAGTCCTCTTGCCGCACCGGTGATCAGAGCTACCCTTCCTTCTAGCCTGCAAGTGACATTCAAGCTTCAAAGTATAAATACGGAAAAGTGGATCGTTGGTTAATAAATTGGTTGAGAGATTGAAAAAAAAAAAAAATTTATTTGAACTTTGGGCCTTCAAGGAAGATTTAAAATACTCTAATTTTCTTATTTGAAAAATCGTTTAACAAAATCTCTCTCTTGATTTCTTAACATAACTTTTTCAATTCAATTTTCTCTCCCAATTAAAAGTTTAAAACCAAACAATGAGAAAATTTTGGGAAAATATTATTTTGAAGTTTCTTGAGGCTTTTCCCCAGAGAAACTTTATTCTGAAAAAAAAAACAAAAACAAAAATCAAGCACAAATAGTTTCAACACAACACAATGTGAGGTTGAACATTATAAATTAAGTCTCATTGATACTGAGTGTGTGCCAGTATACATATACATATATATAGGTGAAGTTCTAAATTTTTGGTTACCTTCTAACGGCAGGTGCGGGAATCTGAGAGGCACTTGCCATTGTTGAGATAGTGAGCCTTCTTTTGATCGATGCTAGATGATCTTCAACTGCACACAATAAGTGATATTAAATCATATGATATATATATATATATATATATATATATATATATATATATATATATATATATATATAGAGAGAGAGAGAGAGAGAGAGAGAGAGAGAGAGAGAGAGCAAATATATATGAAGGAATTGCCAAACTGGTTTGTGAAGATAAAGTTGAAAAGGATAAGATTAGCTCAACGCAATGACTCATTGACTAATGGGCATTGAGATAAGGTGAATTGATAGATGAGAATTGAGATAACCTTTGCGTCGTAAATGATAAGCTGAATGTGAATAGTAACAAAGTTAGGAATGGTGAAGAAAAAGTTCTTTAAGGATATAAAATAACTTTTAAATCTTTAATTATATATCTTGTTAAAAAAATACCGTACAAACAGATTTTTTCGCCCCGGAAATAATGTACAAAAAATATCAGCATTATATAATCTATACATGTATCAATATATCCAATTATTTATTCCTCTAACTTTTATATATTAATTAGTACACACTTTGTTTTAAATAAAATATTGGGTTAATTCAAATGTTAATCTTTGTTGTTTGACTGAACGCTTTTTGTTTCTAAAATTTCAAATAATGGTTTTTGACTTTTTGTCCCTTAAGTTTATTCGGCCTAAAATGTTGGTCCCTACAATTTGAAATAAACACAGAGTTAGGATTAACAAGGTTAAGTTTGATTATATGTCATTAATGCCAGTTTACTTATGTGGCATGTTGATTGGACATGGTAGGTTGTTGAATTGGATATATTAAAATAAAATAAAAAGGGAATAATGATAATAAAGACATAAAATTAATTGGAAAATATCTTTCAAGAATGTGTATATATTTTTCTATATATAAGGTGGATCCACGGTTGTGCTTCCCACAATTTTTTCCAACTATCCCACCGATTCCTCATTATTTAAATTAAACAAATAAATAAAGCAAAATAATAGGAAACTAACCAGACCCACTTATCGGATTCACAAACATTGTTGTTAAACTCGTGAGTTGACTCTCCGAGTTTACCGTCTTTACGTTTCTACCTTACTAAATCGAGTCAAGTTTCTAGTAAACTCGTGTCAGCTGTAAACTCATATAAACTCACGTGTTTACACACCGAATTTACCGTTTTTTCGTTTGTAGTTTACAAAATTGTGTTAATTTTTTTTTCAATTTTTTCATTCTCAACGACTTTATATATGAATTTTATAGAAATTTCTTTAGTAAATATAATAAATTATGAATGTTAATATATTTAATTTCAATTATTTGGATTTAAAATATATTTAAATTAAATTGTTGTCATTTTTACATTTTAATTATTTAATTATACACTATTAATACATATTTAATGATAAAAGTAAGCTCTACGAGTTTAAGATTCGATTTCACGATACGATTTTACATCACTTTCACGAGTTTGTTTAGACTCGTGAGTTTGACTAGGCAACTGATTCCTAAAAGTCTCACATTGATTTTCACATATGTGATTTGGCCGAAAAAAGAGAGAGCAACAAATGCAAACGCAAATGTGGTCATCATCGGAAGAGTCGACGTTGCCAACGATTGTCGACAAAAGTCATATGAGCATTAGAAACGCTCAACACCGCCAGTGAGCCTCGCGGTGTCTATCATCAACGCCATTGAGAAAGAACTATAGTTGCAGAAGGAGAGATATTAATCTAAATGAGGGGTGTTTATGTAATTTTATTTATTTTTAATCATATAAATTTTAAAAACACCTTTTTAATTTACAAAATTACTAACACACTATTCATTAATTCAAAACGACGTAGTTTTGGGGTCACTGGAGATAACTCTATCTCCAGTTATTGAAAATACTTTTCCCTAATTTAATAATAACTTTTATGGCACATTGTATCGTATTTAATTGAGCGTAAGAACATTCATGTCTACTAAATATTTCAAAATTCAATAGTCCATAGAGACAATGACAACATCTTAGTCAATGGTTTACTAAGGACCACATGTTCTCATAGGATTTCTAAAACACTACAGAAAAACAGTCAATTTCCATTGGAATTAGCTATAGAAATTTTCCCAAGACAAATTCCGTGGCACATTTATTCCAGTGTCTAATTCTATCAGAAAAAAATTAAAATTTATTATTTTTAAAATGATATACTTATAAAAATAAAAATTATGATATTAATAGCTATATAAATACATAAAAATTACTTTTTTCCATAATTATTCTTAAAATTATATATAATATATGTCATTTCTTAATAATTATTATAAAAGAAAATATAATACACACATATTTTAGTTATTAATTAATATAATTAAAAATAAAGTAATATAATACACATATACTTTTATTAATTAATGGAGAACATATTTGCCTGGATTGAAAATGTACTGGTATAGAAGTATTAGTTCATATACATATACATATATACATATACATATACATATATACATACATACATACATACATACATAGATATATATATATATATATATATATATATACACACACACACACATATACATACACACACATACACATACACACACATATACATGTGTGTGTTTATATATCCATATACATACATCTACACACACATAAATATGTATACATGGACACACACACACCAAATTGTCACGCCCGAAACCGACAGTGGATGGAATAGAATGTGAGGAAACTCACATTCCCTAAGCCTTAAGACTTAAAGAACTATCATACCCGGTAACCTTAATTTGAAATATACATGTACTACTTCTAATTCATATCTACATATCCCACAATGACCAAAAATATTGCAAAGGTGTTGTAGAAAACTCTACAATGATTTGAAACATCGAAATGGCATTTAGAGCTCTACTCCACCTCTGTATAAACATACACATATGTTCCATACACAAGGAAAACAAGGATCCTGCCTATAGACTACGTGGAGCATCTAGCTCTAGTAATAATACAAAAGTCTGGATTTATGATTACATCAAATAGCGACACTACAAAAGGAGTCAACGAACTTTAAATTATTGAGAAGGCTCTTCACTACTCAGCAGGAGGTATAGGTTAGCAATGCTATCTGAGCTAAAACAAATTTTTCCGGTCAATAACGTCCCATTTATAGAATATAAGAAAATACATAATAATTTAATTTAAACATTTTTAATCCTCCGATAAAAACAATATGGCAATAAATCACAATTTCTATATCATATGATCATGAATAAAAATAGAAATCTATGTAGGATCATCAATTAAATAACTCGAGATATGTAATAAATCGTTTTGTTTGACAAAATCAATTTAAAACAATAAATCTTAACTCTCATCTAATCATAGGACTTCTATAGAACGGATGACAAGCGTGGACATGCAGTCCACAAGGATAACTAACCAAATGTAGCTCAAGGCCACGAAAACAACGTGGACACACAGTCCATGAGGGTAAATAATCAAGCACAACTCGAAGCCACGAAACAAGCAGATGTACAAGACCCACGAATATCAAGTGAGCTCGAGGTTAACCATGGTGCACCAAGGACTAACAGTACTGCTGTTAGTAACCAGTGTTCTGTAATCAGTCCTCTCAAAAACGTTTTTCAAGCATGCTTGAGGCCAATTTATCGAAGGGATGAAAAGCTCTTCTTTCAATATCATGGTAACCTGTATCAAACACGATGTAATAGTATACCCTAGCATGAAAGTTCACAAACAATATTTCAAAATGTTTCCTCAAATTCAATCTGTTGATAGAATCCTTTTTCCAACATTGGGAACTTGCACACAACATTTCAGATTTCAAGGTTATCTCAAAACGAAAACTTATAAAAGATATCTTGAAATTTCCTTACTATTTCAGCGCATAATCATGAATTATACTATGAAGCAATTAAAGGAGGATAAATAATAATGAATAAGATAATCAACAATAAGAAAATGAAACAAAACTGATAAACTTTCATTTACGAAGTCATACTTATAAATATGGTAATTAACAAAAAAATCAAGTAGTAACAATATCATTTATAAAAATTATAATGGGACATTATTCACTTACCTAGGTTAGAACCGGTTGTCACCCAAGAGGGGGGTGAATTGGATGTAAGATAAAAACTTAGAAATTTTGAAAATCTTTTCGCATCTTTGTAAAAGCACTACTAAAAATCCGTCGCAATTGCTTGCGACAATTAACAACTGTCCCGCAATTTGCGATTTATTCAACTGTTCGAAATTCGACGGACTAGAATCGCCGCAATTGCGACGGATTTTTAATTGTCGCAAATTTTTTTAAAAAATAATTAAAATTAATTTTTGAAAAATAATAATTTTTTTAAAATAATTTTTTTCTAATTAGAACTAACTTTAATCCATAAATAAATAAATAAATAAATAAATAAATAAATAAATAAATATATATATATATATATATATATATATATATATATATATATATATATATATATATATATATATATATATGTCCCAAGTATCAAGATGTAGTTTTACATAGAGAAAACAAATATAAATAATATTATCCCGAATAACATGTACTAAAAAGTAGTCTAAAGAGCAAAGATCATCATCATCGCATTAGCATCACCACCATCAACGTTGTCACCATCAACGTGTTCCCCTTGTTTTTCATTAGGGACATAAGTTGAAGCCGCCGCATTCGCTTTACCATCTCGCATGTCTCATGCAACTCTCCTCTCCGCCGCCTCTGCATCCGCCCGATAATCTCGCGTGTCTCATGCAGCCTCCTCTCGCCCGCGCCTGGACCAACGCCTTCATCTTCTTCATCTCATCCGCAAAAATAAGGAACTACGTTTATTTTTTGTACTTTATTCAAATAGAATAGGGAATGAAAATGTAACAATCAATATCAAATGTATTACGTTTACTCGCGTAAACACCTTCATGGTCGGATGAGGAGCGCTCGTTTGCTTAAATCGGCCGGCAGAGGCACCGTACTCCGAAGATTCCGCCTTTGTTGTTCATTCCACTCTCACTCGAATGAATAGACTCTCGTTATCGACCGAGAGATGTGGGTCGCCGCAGCCCTACGAGTCTCTCTCCTCCGTCGCCTCTTATAATTGTCCTAGAAGCAAAAAAATACATCACGATAAGCCATGTGAAATGAAATAAATATATGTTGATGTCTCGAAACAAAGAATGCAATATAATATTCACCGCTTATTGCGCCGCGTTAATCCAACGCGGCTCACTCCCTTCGCATCTGGGAATGGGTACGCTCAAAGGCAATCCACCAACATCTTCTCGGAGCAACATCCTCGACGCTGCTCGCAAACACAAATGATGACCGTTAAATAATTGTTTCAAAGAACAAAATATTGAATAGTTAAACACAAAATAACGTGTACTCACAATTTTTCGTTTATGCTGACTCGAAAGAAATGCCCGCCAAAGATAGGAAGGTCCTTCCATTTTGGCCCTATTTTGCTTATTCTTCCGACTTTTAATTTGAAATTTCATCTGACGCCCAATGTTGAAGTAATTGGTCAGCAACCTCAAGTTGAATCCAATCTTCGGCTCTACCTCTTCTCAATTTAAAGAACCTCTCATTCAACCATTTTCCAAAGATCAAGTTATAAGTCATTTAAGGTCTTCATGATGTTTAGGCAACGTATTAAACTTACGCCGAAAATCAATGACAAACAATCATGGTGCAAATTTGAATAAGAAATTAATAACCATAAATTAAAACACATAACTTACCAAGAACTCATTGAACCAAGCATCCCGATTATCCCGAGGAATCTCTCGTCCAACAGCCGAAGTGCATTGAAGTTACGAAATATTTGGTTTGAGATGATACTAGTTGCCTCATTATTTGGTAGAAATCAACAGAGGATATGATGGAAATATTAGCATAGAAACTAAAGGTAGAAAATCATAACATTGTTATTGCGAACTTTACATGACTTACTCTGGTGCCAATAGACAAATCCAAATCTTTCCATTTGTAGGATCTACCGATCCCCGCATTGGTTCCTCAAAGAACTACCTCCTCCCCGACATGGCTTTGAGGCGATGCATTGTGCTGAAAGAAGGAATGTCAACTACTGAAGATGCTTGTACATAGATGGTTTTAGAAAACTAAACATACGTAAATTAATTAGAAATGGTAAAGTAAACCCGCTCTCGCTCCTTGCCGTGGACTATGGGAAGTTCCCCGCCCACCTCTACCACCCATGAATGAGTCGATAGTAGACGGCGACGATGACATATAAAGAGACGTTGACGATGACATATAAACCGACGGTGAAGATGACATCTCAAATAGCGGAACATCTGGGGAGCGCCGAGCCCTCTCGCCTCTAGAGGCACCAGATGACGTCCCCTACCCCCTCGATAGGACGGGGTTGGGCTCGACCACTACTACGTCCACTACCGAACGTCCTCCTTGATGCTCCATCTCGAACACTTATAAACATTATATATATATATATATATATATATATATATATATATATATAAAGATATTTACTAAATATGACAAAGAGCGAAGTATATGACGAGTATGTAGTATAATTAGATCGTCATAAAAAAGAACTAACACACATCAACCGGACGATTCTTGTTCTTCATCATCTGCTTGCATGCCTTCCTCTGGAGTCTCATAATCGTCGAACTCAGATTCACTATCAGAGTAAATCATTTCCTCCTCATCGTCTGATTCTTCATCTTCAATTTGGATATGAATCAACTCTAACTCCGCAGCCGAATTAAACAGATTGCTTGGTACATCGTCGTCGGCAATGTTTAGGGGAAGTACATGTTCCACATCAGCCTGGAACGGTTCAAGAATACCGTCATTTGTTTCTGACTCTTTCGTGTTTGGTATAATATGCCGTGCTTTGGTTTTGATAACTCCCTCCACCCTTGACGGGATGTGGGGTATAATGTATAGTAAACTTGTTCCGCCCGTTGAGCAAGGATGAATGGGTCATAACCAACCGTATATCTCCTTGTCCAGTGGATCTCAACATTACCATATTTGTCCACTTTTGTCCCACGCGGCTGTTATCAAACCACTCACACTTAAACAGAGTCACCACCTTGTCCCACCGGTAATGCAACCGAATTATCTCGATTAACTTCCCGTAGTAGGCTCCCTCGACCCCGTCAACTTGGTCACCTCTACAACATACACCGTAATTGCAACATAGTGTATTTGCGTTCGCTTGAACAGTTGAAAACCGATACCCATTGATTACGTATTTGTTGCACCGGGTAACAATTATTGCAGCTCCATAAGATAAACTCCACGCAACTTCATTGCTATCTGATGGATTTTGCACGAAGTAGGATCGAAACCATTGAGGAAACTTAGACTTCGTGATTTGCTCAACTTCGGAATCCGACATCGAAGGATTTGTCGATCGAACCCAGTTAGAGAAGTAACTGTAACAAAAAGATGAAGTTAATACTGTAATATTTCCCTAAATAGTAAAAAGAAAATAAATCTTACTTTAAGTACTGGGCGGCCTCTTCACAATTGTTTAGAATGTATCACTCGCTACTTGCTTATCTCTTCCTTCTAGAGTTGACCTCCAACGTTTCCCACTACTCGGCTCGGGAAATTAAATATTGAATTTTGATTGCAAGTATCTCCGCCATCATCGTTGCGAGGTACCCTCTCCATCTTGATATCACTTGGGGGATAATAGTATGACGCAAACTTAGTGGCCTCTTCGACTAGAAACGCTTAACGATAGATCCTTCGACGTACCTTGGATTTTTGATCTTGTTCTTAAGTGTGCGTAAAAGCCTACAATGGACAATGTAAGGGGAATTTATAAACTAAAGCACCATGTCTTTCAATTAACAACCGCACGAAAGAAATATATATATTACCTCTCAAACGGATACATCCACCTATATTGTTGCGGACCACCTACCTTTGCTTCGTAGGCCAAGTGAACAGGCAAATGTTCCATTGAGTCAAACATGCTAGGAGGAAACACCATCTCTAACTTGCATAGCGTTATTGGTATGCTCGCCTCTAAGTGACGTAACTTTTCAACATTAAGTTCAGAAGCACAAATTTCTCTAAAGAACATGGATAATTCCGTCAGAATAGACCATATATGCTTCAGAAGTGCTTTGAAGGCCCATGACAACAATCTCTGGAAAAAAACATGGCAATCGTGACTCTTCATCCTGAATAACTTCATCTCGTGCATCAACACATCTTCTCAAGTTTGACGCATAACCGTCCGGAGTTTCAGATTTGTTACCCATTGCAACAATTCTAAATTCTGTTGTTTGTTGAATGTGTACGGTGCTCTAGGTTTGGACGTCCGTCCCGTGGCATTCTCCACCAAATGCAAATCAGGCCTTCTGCAAATCACTTCTATGTCCCGTCTTGCGTTTACTGTATCCTTCGTCTTGCCCTTGGTGTCCATCACGGTGTACAAAATATTGCAAAACACATTCCTCTCAATATGCATTACATCGAGGTTGTGTCTTAACAATTGATCTTTCCAATATGGTAGTTCCCAAAATATGCTGCGTTTGTTCCAATGATGATCAA